>OY720450.1:74308708-74348708 GCA_963082715.1 Harpalus rubripes
CTACGCGCTATAAATTCACAATAATTTATTATGACAAATTAATTAAACCTAAATTAATAAACATTTAAACGCACTTGAAATAGAACTGCACTGCAATAAGTAATTATACAAACGCATTCTATCGAGAAAAATGGCAAAGTAATTATGCTTGCCTAACTGTATCCGTATTCATATGTATAAGTGCAGTTTGCATTACTATTTCTATTCTACCCACCCGAGTAGTTAGTAACACCTATAATAACCATCTATTACTAGAGTTTGATAGTGTGGTAAACGCTCAACGGTTTATAAAGGTCAGGGTTCAAATCCTGGTAGAGTTCGATCGCTCCGCGCCCAGAAAAAGGCCCCAAAATGCCTTCACGTACGCTATATATCACTAAGACATTTTTCCCTACAACATGTAGAAATAAGAAATAATGGGTATGGTTTAACTTTTCTACGATGTGGAATATATTCATTTCCAATACGTGAAAGGAAGGATGGAGAAATTGTTTCAATGTGAAATAATACGGGACATGGTTCGCAGAATACGTGTCCGTTAAGTATTTACTGTAAAACTCGCTAGTGAAAGGGTTACGCTAGAACTATTGAAAATAAAACACGAGGTTAATATTTTTTTAGAATTTTGTTACTCTGTAACATTTTTCAGGATTTTTGTCATTAATTGAACAGAAATATATTTGGAGAGCGTCAAAAATATGGAACCTCTTGCAATCAAGGATATTAATATATACACTGGATCGATAACTTGTATGTTGTGTGCGTAGTCACCTGTGAGGCAAGCAATTGAAAGGCAGCCATTTGCAGAAAAGGCAAAATACGCGCCAAATTTAAAAGTACATATTCGCAATCGTAGATAAAATTTTCCCTCTAGTGGCGCAAATAAGTACTACGAAAGTAACAGCTAAGTTAGTAGTGTAGTAATTAATAATTAAATATTTTTACTTGTCGCCTTCATATGAATAAGTTTTTAAACTCGGTTTGTATGCACAGTCAACAAAAAACAGTGAATAATGTGAACTGTCATGTGTCAAACTCATCGTATGGCGGCCATCTTGTTTCGAAAATCAGCGCCTCTATCGTTAATTTCGATTGCGAATAAAAACAAATTATAAGTGGGATGAATTATATAATATACATTTATTACATATACAGCAAATTCACAATAAAATAGTACTATAATTTTAAAAATAAAATTTGCTTATTAAATAGACGCCTTTTTCGTGGAAAATTTGGAAATACAGAAGATGCTGAATCTGGTTTTAAATCTTCTAATATATATGCCCCAAGCCTTTTCAAGGTTTTAAGAAAATGATCACTGCAAATTTTTGATGCTTTTGTAGGTGTGGCATCTATCCACAATCGTAATATACTACTATTATTTAAAGGAAATCTGTAAAATATTTAAAACAATAGGAATAGATATGTATACATATATATGAACAATAATACTCACTTGAAAAATTGTAGAGGGTTATCCTTGCTATGTCTATTTGTGCACCCAAAAGTAATATCACAAGACCTCCTGAAGAAGGAGGGGTTTTCCCTAATGTCAGTTGAGTGATTTTGCTGAAAAGCAAAAAGAATGAGTTCTTAAAAATAAAAATTTATCTGAAAAAATTAGAGAGGTCATGTGGTATTTGGTGAGGTAAATTTCAAAGACAACGCAAAATGAAACAATTAAGTTATGATTACTTTATTTTTAAACTTGAAATTTAAATTGTTGTTGAAAACAAAAACAACTGTTTATTTACTTGGTAGCGGAAATTTATCGGGGTAACGGAGTTTTATTATATATATCATAAGTGGTAACTTTTTGCCGGAAAATTTTTCATATTGTTACGAGAGCCAGTTGCCTAGCAATTTATTGAGTGGCATAAACAAAAAAATTACGAGTTGTCAAACGAGTGATTTTTGATCAACGTCACTAGATAAATTGGCAACAGGCACGAGTAAAACAATCGGAAAATTTTAACCACGAATGGTATTCGGATGACTATTTCTAAAATAAAAACAGGTAATCATCATCATATATTTTTTGCTCGACAAAAATCTTTTAATTTTTGTTGTGTTTTGAGGTGTTATATTTAAGTTTGCTTCTTCAACGTAATAGATTCCTGTCTGAATCGACTCGTTTTTAATAAAAACTGATAATACTGAAAATATACACACTTTGACAGATATGTAAACAATATGTTTCTAAAACGTCAAAAAAATTTCGCTTATCAAAACTCATTTACTTGCAAAAATACGACATCTTATTGGCTTAAAGTGTGCGAAAAAATGTTTGTGACGGTGTTTTGTCGAAATGAAACTTGGTAACAAGGTAGAATCCTGAATTTGGATTGGCTTATAAATTTATGAGTGAAATAGTCAGTATAATACTGTTCCCACTGGTTGAATTTTCAAGTGTTTTGCATCATTCATGATTGGTTAAAAATTAGTCACTAGAATTTATCAATATAATTTTATTATTATATTTTATTTTTAAATTTAAAACTCAGTTTGGCGCCACCCTTGCGTGGTACACAACTTGCACACCTGCTTGCGCCGACTATGATTGCGCATACAGTGTTTTACGAGTATTTTAATTAATCTTCTTCTTCTTGTGCAATATGTCTTTCAAATATGCATCGCATAAATCATTATTCTGGTCTTTCACTTAATTACCTCACTTTAACTTGCTAAAAACTCCGTCAAGAATAATTAAAAGCAGACAGCAATCGCTGATTGTGCAGAAAAATAAAACGGACGCTAATAAAGTTAAAATAATTTGCACTGGCAATGCTGACTGTCATGAACCGTACGTCGGTATGTCTGGTGGGTAAGAAGACGACATTAATTTGCGTGCGCACGTCTTAGAAGTACCGCCGAAAGAAGAAAGGAGAGATGAACTTTCAACTCTGAACCGACAGATAAAGAGAGATTTGAATACGCAAATTTTTGTTGTACAGTAATATGAACAAAACCGTTTTATAATTTTTTTCAAGGTCTTAAACTTTTCAGTATGCACAGTGTATAGTATGACTAGCCAATGAAAGTTGACGTTTAGATTATTTAATAGATGTGGTTTCTTTTGAAAACATTTCCTTATATTTAATTTGAAAGGAAACTGACCCTTATATATTCCGTTACAGGAGATTAGAATTGTACTCAATACCAGGAGGCATTTAAAATGACCTTAGCAACAGGATTCAGGAATAAGAAACCCTCGAGTTGGAATTACTGTTAGAGGAAATTAAAAATAATCCTATTTCGTAGAATTGCCAAACTAAATAGTTTAAAGATCAAAATATTTTGTTATAATCAACATAAACATAAAACGTTTAAAATATTTAAAGGCACCTCTGTTTTAAAATATATAGTGTATTCCGAAAATGAACCAAGCTAACCGCGGTTACTTTCTCAGTAACGGGTTGTGTTTTCGGAACGTGGTTACTGAAAGCTGGTAACTTTTCTGTAACTACACTAATCGTGCTAGGCGGTTGCAGTGCCGTTAGATTTGGGTGCATGACAAATTAACTTTTACTATTTTAAATTTGTCAAAATAAGGTTAGCTGTTAGCTGGTCCGTTTTCCTAGTCCGATGTCGGTAACATTGTAACCGCTGTTAAACCGTAACCATTTTCAGTGGTTACTGTAGTTTAATTTCGGAATACACTATTAGTTACCCTAGTCGGCCATCTATTTTCAGCCAGACAAAGTAATGTATTACTGTGCTTTCCTAGTCCAGTATTTAAATGGGTTCATGCAAAAATTTCAAACGTGAATACTTCGTACAATTCTATTCTTCCCTAGGGTTTCAAAAGAAATCACATCTTTAAATTGTCAGCACAATTTTTACCTTCCGTCACCTTTAGGTAAGGAATGTATTGTCTTTGGTCAAAAAATTCGGTGGTGAGTTTTTGATGAATAAGCACGTTTTAGGGTCCCTAGAATACGATTTTACTATTTTTACGATGATGTCCATATATATATATATATATATATATATATATATATATATATATATATATATATATATATATATATGTGTGTGTGTGTGTGTGTGTGTGTGTGTGTGTGTGTGTGTGTGTGTGTGTGTGTGTGTAACAAAAATTTCGTCTACGATAACTTCAATACTACAATTCAAAAAATTATAATTCTTTCGTATTCCTCTTCGTTACATCCATGTGAAGAGCTGATTAGATTTTGGTTAGAATTGGTCAACCGGAAGTACCCCCATTGAAGATTTTAACAGTTTTTCTTGAAAAAACGATGTTAAATAACATTTTTTCACATTAAATGTTATTATAAATATTAAAGAATATTTTATTCTCTATACAATTTGAATGCATTTTATATTTCATATTAAATGGCTATAATAGAGTTAAAAAATTATAAAGAAATTAAATATGATATATTTGCCAGCTCTGCTATAACTCTGGAAACAGCTGCTATATTAAGAAAATTCTGTTTGAAAGGTGTTAGTATCAAGTGCAGTTGACAGTATGTATGTGTTATAATTTTACTGGAAATATAGGATCTTTTTGCTTTCTGTATGGAATTTGTATAAAATACATACAACTGCCTTAAGGTAATGTAGAAGAAATATAATCTTTTGCAAGGAACTTTCTGTATGATATTTGTACAAAATACATAGAACTGACGGAAGGTAATGTGCTGGCCACATCAGATTTTTTTTACGTTAATACTATAGACTTGAAGTGTGAAGTGTATGTAAGGTTTCATACAAATATAATAAAAAACTGACGGAAGGTAATGTGATTGCCACATCAGATTTTTATTTATTTATTTGGAACCATTTTGGGGGGGCGGCCCGGTTAAAATTCGAATTGACCCTTTTTAAGTTCCATCGTGCTGTGTATAACACGTTTCCATACTATCTTATCTCAAAATGAATTTATTAATTCGTCCGCCAACATATCATTTCTAAGTATATATTACTTAGTGGCGATATACTGATATACTTCTTCAAGGGTATGGCAGTATGTATGTCAGATATAATTGCTGAGTGAAGTTCAGTGCCGTGAATGAAGCATATACGAAGCATTAGGGGTCAACTGACCACAGGTTACTCGGTTGTCGAGATATCTTACTAGGAAATCTCGTTCGCTTCACTTGGAGAGCTAAGCATTGCATTTTTAACCCTCGCAGCTATTCATGGTGTAATGCACCGTACCATTCATAACTTCATCGCGAACGAATCTAGGGAGGAAACCGATGATAAGAAATAGAAAATCGAGCAATAACTCATAACGGAATTTAGGGCATTTGTTCTGATATAGGATAGATATACATGTAAGTACATATGATTTTTACCTCTCGTCTCCGTAGGTAAGAGAAGTAGAGGAATCATAAAAAATTGTATATCCAAATTTTAATAAATCATGATTCAAACATACATACATACATAAACACGCATTTCCCACTTAATGGGTTAGCACAAACCCGAAACAACAATAATAATAACAACAATCACAAAAATAATCAATCACTTTTTCAACAACATTCTTACTAACCGGACATCATACAACAAATATTCCTCACTCTTAAGGTACAGGGTGTAAATCGAAAAGTGGAACATAGGAGGACTCCATTCACACTTCAGAATTTAGTGTCTCTAAATCCAGATCCTAAAGCCAAACATTGCAAGGTTCAAACTTTAGATTTATGATTTAGTTTGACGTCACGAACTTCACCAATGAGAACGAGTCTGAAACAATATATATATATATATATATATATATATATATATATATATATATATATATATATATATATATACCTATATTTATTTAGTATTCACTTGGTGGAATCAGCTTTTTAAACAAATGTGAGAACATAGAACTGTCAAAATTTAATTGCTGAAATATAACCAATAATGCCAAGCGAATGACAGTTTCACTGCGCACGGGTATCTATTAAGTATTGCTCTACCGATATTTTAATCTCGTTTTTGAAGCAATTACATACATGTCAGTACAATCAAAACTAAATTAGATTTAAATTAAACTTGTATTTATGAATGACTTATTTAAATCTAAACAATAACTATAAACCTAATTTAAGAGTTATATTTTAGATTTAAAGACTTTGGCCGCATATTATGTAATGACTCCATTCACACGTCAGAATTTAGGGTCTCTAAATCCAAATCATAAAGCTAAACATTGCAAGGTCCAAACTTTAGGTTTATGATTTAGTTTGACGTCATACAAACTTCACCAATGAGAACGAGTCTGAAATGATATAGATATATACACCCATCTTTATTTAGTATCCACTTGGTGGATTCCGCTTTTTAAACAAATACGAGAAGAACATAGAGACTGTAACTAAATTGCTGAAATATAACCAATAATGCCAAGCGAATGACAGTTTCACGGCGCGCAGGTGTCTTGTTGAGTACTGCTCTACCGATATTTTAATCTTGTTTTTGAAGTATTTACACAGATGTCTGTACATATCAAAACCAATTTTCAGGTAACTTAAACTTACATTTATGAATGACTTACTTAAACCTAAACAAAAACCATAAACCTAATTTTCATTTGTGAATGCACCTTTAACATATTAAAGTGACCGATTTTCGGTAATGAAATATCGCATCCGGAGCACAATAATAGTTACGAAACAATCATCCTTCGCTACACATTCCTGTCTAAGCACACTTCTTTCGCCTCGGCCACATTCATAATCGCATTCATACATGCTCTTCTTCTCTTCCCACTCGAAAACTTTCTCTTTTAGCACCTTGTCAATCACATCCATTCGCTTACATACACTTTACAAGCCGTTCACTCTTAAATACTGAAATTGAAAAGTTTTGGATTATATTTTAATATAATTTTTCATTAAAAACTGTTATGGGCTTCAAGTAAAGTGCCACTTCTGGTTGCCCAATTTTACCCAAAATCTAATCAACTCGTTATATGAATGTAGAAAGCTTAAATACGGAAAATAGAAATTTTCGGAAGTTTGTTGTAAGAATTATCGTAGACGAAAAAAATCGTCACACACACACACACACACACACACACACACACACACACACAGACACACCATCGTAAAAATAGTAAAAACGTGTTGTGGGGACCCTAATTCGTGCTTATTTACTGAAAACACCACCGAATTTTTGGCAAGATTACATTATCTCCCTTACCTACGGTATGACGGGAGGTAAAAATAATATAAACATGAAGTAGATTCATTCATAATAAGCCAAGGTATATGCGCATGTTAAATCCCAACTCAACGAACGTCAGTTATATGACAAAGTTTTTACAAATATGAATATATTATGTCTTACAATCTATTTATCGATTCCAATATCGTATCTATCTCGTATCCAAATCTCTGTTTGTAAATAATGAACCATTCGCGTCTTCTTTAGCTAATCGCGGCTTGCTCTTTGATGTTCCCGTCTCATTTACTTCCATACAAAGTAAAATAATGCTACTGACAGGCCGACTACGACTACGATTACGACTACCACTGATCAGATAGGCAATCCTATCAACTATCATTTCCTAATATCTATCGGATTTATTCCCGGCTAATGCAGACATTAAACCGCCATTGAGCGTGACAACCGGAAGATTCCGAGAATGATATTCACTGATCATGTTATCAAAATTTAAATAATTTGAATGATATGGGAGATTATGAACAGTTATAGATTAGCAATGAACTTTGATTTATATAATAAAATTTATTCATGTTAAATTATTTTTTTACTTCAAAGATCGTATTGTTTAAAACGATAAGTCTTACAGATATGTAAATTTGTAAAGAACTGTCAAAAATATCTATTTTTGTTGATTAATATTTTTTTATAATATAAGTGTTATAAAAGTGACATTTTATTTTGCGAGAAGTAAAATTGGAACACGACGCAAAGCGGAGTAGTCCAAACCTTCGAACATAATAAAACCACTTTTAACCAGGTACCGGAAACCGAACCGAATCCGAACCGAAAACCGTTCCGAACCCACCTTTTTGTGAACCTGAACCAGACCCAAAGATTTCTAAAAAAACTGTTAATATATTAAATTTTTCAGTAAAAATGATCTCTCACTTTTAACATAGTGTCATTATAATAATTAAGGTATCAAAGGTATTATAAGGATAATAATATCTAAGGTCAACATGCAGTGTACCTTCCGAGGTCCTCTGGCCCGAGGTGTGTACGTTGATCGATTGAGCGTTTAACTCCCGTGGTGCCTTAAAACTTTACAGTCCGACTTTATTTTTTTAATATTCTACGGATTACGGATCAGAAAATTTTAGTGAAATGCTTCTGCTTGAATTTTAGACTTTATCCCAGTGTCAAAATCAATTTCTTGACAATATTACCGTAGCAAAAACTCATAATGCCCTTGGGCGTTATTTGTTATATAACAACTCTGAAAGCAGGGTTGTTATGATAATAATATACCAGTCGGATATTAAATAACATTTTTAACCCTAAAAACAAACACTAACATAACCTATTTTTTATTTGTATAAAAATTATATGAGAAGAATAGTTTTCGTTGAAATTTTATTAAATTTTTACAGATTTAAATAACCGTAAGATTCACAGTTTTAAACAGTATAGCTGCATCTTTTACTTTGACTAATATTCATATTACCTTCCGTCACCTTTAGGTAAGGAAGGTATTGTCTTTGGTCAAAAAATTTGATGATGAGTTTTTAATCAATAAACACGTTTTAGGGTCCCTAGAATACGAGTTTACTATTTTTACGAAGTGTGTGTGTGTGTGTGTGTGTGTGTGTGTGTGTGTGTGTGTGTGTGTGTGTGTGTGTGTGTGTGTGTGCGTGCGTGCGTGCGTGCGTGCGTGCGTGCGTGCGTGCGTGTGCGTGTGCGTGTGCGTGTGCGTGTGCGTGTGCGTGTGCGTGTGCGTGTGCGTGTGCGTGTGCGTGTGCGTGTGCGTGTGCGTGTGCGTGTGCGTGTGCGTGTGCGTGTGCGAGTGCGAGTGCGTGTGCGTGTGCGTGTGCGTGTGCGTGTGCGTGTGCGTGTGCGTGTGCGTGTGCGTGTGCGTGTGCGTGTGCGTGTGCGTGTGCGTGTGCGTGTGCGTGTGCGTGTGCGTGTGCGTGTGCGTGTGCGTGTGCGTGTGCGTGTGCGTGTGCGTGTGCGTGTGCGTGTGCGTGTGCGTGTGCGTGTGCGTGTGCGTGTGCGTGTGCGTGTGCGTGTGCGTGTGCGTGTGCGTGTGCGTGTGCGTGTGTGTGTATATACCGTGTGTCTATCTTAAAGGTGTACATAGGAGATTAACATGGGAAATCAGTTTTTTGCAATTTCCTGCTCGCTTAATTATTTTAAGCAAAAACGCGTCAAATAAAAGTTTTAGGGCATAAAATTCTGCATCTAAATCAATAAACAAAATTACCTTTGCATGCTTTGTAACGACGGAAATTAAATGTCGAAAATTACGTTGAAAATATCAACAGCCATGGAATTGAACAAAAAATAAATAAATGCTTGACGTTTTATCAAATTGTCAGAAACGTCAAATGAGTTAACTTACGTGACAGATAAAACGTCAAGCATTTATTTATTTTTTGTTCAATTCCATGGCTGTCGATATTTTCAACGTAATTTTCAAGATTTTCATAATTAATTTCTGTCGTTAGAAAGCATGTAAAGGTAATTTTGTTTATTGATTTTGATGCAGAATTTTATGCCCTAAATCTTTTATTTGACGCGTTTTTGCTTAAAATAATTAGGCGAGCAGGAAATTGCAAAAAACTGATTTCCCATGTTATCTCCTATGTACACCTTTAAGACAGACACACGGTATGTATACACATATATATATATATATATATATATATATATATATATATATATATATATATATATATATATATATATATGTGTGTGTGTGTGTGTGTGTGTGTGTGTGTGTGTGTGTGTGTGTGTGTGTGTGTGTGCGTTTGTGCGTTTTTGTGTGTGTGTGTGCGTGCGTGCGTGCGTGCGTGCGTGTGTTTGTGTTTGTGTGTGTTTCGTCTACGATAACTCTATTACTACAATTTCAAAAATTATAATTCTTTCGTCCATATGAAGAGCTGATTAGATTTTGGTTACGATTGGTCAACCGGAAGTACCCTCATTTGGAGATTTTAACAGTCTTTCTTGAAAAAGCTATGTTAAATATTATTTCTTCACATTTAATGTTATTATAAATATTAAAGAATATTTGATTCTCCATACGATTTGACTGCATTTTATACTTCATATGAAATAGATATGGAGTTAAGGAAACAACTACCTACTTTATTACGGAAATTCTGATTGAAAGATTTCAGTCGATCTCAGTGTCAAGTGCAATTGACATAGTATGATTGTCTTATAATTTCACTGGAAATATAAGATCTTTTACTAGAAACTTTCTGTATGAAATTTGTATAAAATATGTACCTACAAATTCCGGAAGATAATGTACAAGAAATAGAATATTTTGCAAGGATCTGTCTGTATGAAATTTGTACAAAATACATAAAACTAACGGAAGGTACTGTGCTGGCCACATCCGATTTTTTTTACGTTAATACTACAGACTTGAATTGTGAAGTGTATGTAATGTTTCATTCAAATATAATAAAAATGTTGGAAAAAGCCTTTCGCAAGGAAGTTATGTCTACACTAAAGGTTTATAAATGGTATTCCCGTATTTACTCATTTAGTCTATATTGATAATCTTATCGCGTTATGACTAACCCTTCTGGAATTGTTATTTTTCTCATGCAAATTCCTACGTTATCCTATCCATCATAACTGTCACATCGTACCAAAATACGATTTCCTTCTGTCGTGTAACGATGCTTGTTAACAAGCTCATCTGGCGTTAGTTCCTAAAGTTCCTCTTTGATAGCCCGCCAAAGTCTTTCCTCGCCGCTTACTTCATATGCATCGCGCGTGCGATACGCGTTGTATGTAAACTACATCCCACGTACACATACATATCTCCCTAGCGAATTTTAATAAATTGTGGAAACCGAGACTTTACGAGGAAGGCCGAGAGTAAATCCTCACTTTTAATGTAAATTATTCCGAAAGATTAGTTTATGAATAGAAGATCCCACTTTATGGGGAATCCTAGTTGTATGTTCTCTCTAAAAGAGATATGAAGAGAAATGTTTAATTGAAATTTCAACGAAGTAATCTTGGTATACTTTATTGAGGATTTAAGACAGGCATAATTTATGCAAATTCTTGCCGAGGAATGTATCGTTGGATTTTTATGAATGAAAAGACTTGAGTTACAGCTTTATGGTATAAGATAATAGGGCTTAATTAATATTTTTACGGAGTGTCACACTGATATTCTTCCGGAATGCTATATATTAATATTAATTAAAAGGATGACATACTTGTACTTATGTGGAGAATGATTATATTACTTGTACAAGTGGATGACTGTATATGGTCAAATATTCATATATTTTATTTCTAATTCATAGAAATCTATATAATATAAATATACAAAGCCGACAGATACTCGTACAGCGGCAGACGGAAGTCCCAACAAAAAATTTTAATGAATGCCTTCAATACAAAATTTTTAATGATTACGTTACGACTTTAATAGTGCGGTCAGAAACAAATCGAAAATTAAGAATGGAAAATTTTCTGATTCTCTTTCGTTACGGAATTGGAATTATTGATATAAAAATAGTAATTAAGGGTAGGGCTGTGCGATCTTAAAAATTTGAAATCGATTTTCGATCTTTAGCTAAAATCGATTTGATCGATCACTAGCAAAAAATAGATATATTCTTAATGTGAAATTGAAATACTATATCGAAAAATCGATTTTATTAAATGATCAAAAATAGATTTTAATGAAGAATCAAAACATCGATTTTAATAATAAATAATAATTTATTTTAATAAAAAAAATCGCAAGATCGATTATATTAAATGATCGATTTTTGCACATAACTAAATAAATAAATATATCATCACGGCATATTACCCATTGCTGGGTGTGCTAATCTGCTTTCTACACAGATTTCGGTAATGATGGTGACATATTTGTACCGTGCGGGCGTTTACCAGACGTCACCTCACGGGCACTCATTGCTGGCGAGGAAATGAGCCACAGGGGTCAATTTTATGCCATTTAAAATTCGAAATATTTGGCGTCAGTCGGGTTCGAACCCGTTTCCCCAGATTCGCAACCTGACACTCTGACACGCGGCCACGAGACCCCATGATTTTTACACATCAAATTAATAGAAATAATTCAGAAATAAAAGCTAAGTCGCGAGAAACTCCAAATGCTGGTGAAATCAAGAAATCTATTCTGGGAATAAATATTATAAAAAAACGATCTTACATAATTCAGTATATCAATATTATTAAGAATGATGGATCTTTATGAAAAAAAATCGATTTTTCAATTAATAGATCATCCATTCAAAATAAAAGATCAACCCGATTTTTTAAAAAAAGTCAATCGATCTTTTTCGCAGCCCTAATCAAGGGTGTTATAACTGTTATAAGGACAATAACGCCTGAGGTCAACAGTGTACTTTCCGAGGGCCTCTGACCGATATGTGTATTATTGTCAGGCCGTAGGTTTGTACGTTGATCGTTCAACGTTAAACGTCCGACTATAATTTTTTAATATTCTACGAATTACGGATCAGAAAGTTTTAATAAAATTTACTGTGTAGGTTTTTTAGGCTTTAAGGCTCATTCACAGCTACGAAAATAAAAATAAAATTATACATAAAAATAACGATATAAACAATAGGTCCTTATGAAAATGTTCACAGCTATCGAAAATAAAAATAAACATAAGACATAAGCACAAGGATTTGCAAATGTTAAATATTTTACACAAACATAAGCACAAGCATAACAACTGTCATTTGAGCTGTCAATTTACGTTCTGGAAAAAGAATTTAAAATTAATTATAAATAAAAATATCGTAGTAAGAAAAAGTGTCACATATATGATTACGGACAGTGCTTTAAAAGGTATAAAGTTAATATTATTGCTTGTGAATTATGTATTTACTAAATGACAGCTGACATTAATTTACGTTTTATTTTCAAAGCTGTGAACAGCAACCATAATGTCTTATTCATAATTTTATTTATATTTCTTAATTTCGTAGCTGTGAATGAGACTTCATACCAGTACCAACATCAATTTCTTGACATTATTACCATAGCAACAACTCATAACGTCTAACAAATGTTATGATTTATTTTAATTTTGAACTATTAAGAAGTCATTATTTTTAATTTCGTGTGTTTTACTGCCTGAAAATTGTAAAATAATGACATTTTAGCAGTTCAAATTCAAAATAAGTCAAAACACTGGTCTTGTCAAAGTGACATTGTTGTTGTCAAAGTGACGCGCGCATACAAATCAGCTGATTCCAAGCATTTTAAGGTCGCTCAAGTCACGTGTCTGTTCGCGCCCTATTGGTTCATCTCTGCTAATCCACCTGTCCAGGGAAATTTTGATTCAGAATAGGTCTTATCATCATGTTAGAATTAACAATTTAATTTATTTCCTAAAAAAAACCTCATTGTGCAATGGCAGCGGTAAATTTTCATTAAAAAATGGAAAATACTAGGTTGATTATAAGATCTTTACGAGTTAGGTAAATATGAATTCATCACTCTATAATCTCATAATTGATTTTTGATAACGAAGGACAATCTGAAAACTTTCCGTTCTTAATTTTTGATTTTAGTTTTTTAAATCAACTCCTAAAAGCACGTCCGTCACTTTTGAGTCATCTGTATAAGAAGTATTATTAAATCCAATATATTTGTAAATTACCAATATTTTCTGGTTTAAAATAATATGTAACTGGGTATAGACAATGTGTAGATCACACCAGAATTCTATTTATTTAATCGCGCTGTCAATTCAATAGTGTCAGACTATTCTTTCGAATAGAATTTGGTCTCGACTCTCGAATATGGTGTTGTTGCTCTAAATGTTATTCAAATGTCCATTGATGTTACAAGTCTAGTGTTGATATATCTCATTGTCTCTGAAATTCGTGTGACCGCCCACTTTTGGTCCTGCGACACTTGGGAACATGTCCGCGGCACCCACTACGACACAATGCGCTGTAATGCGGCCTAATGTGACATAAACGGGGCCGTACGTCTTGTTAAATCACACTCTTTCCACAAGATACATTATTCAACAAGATATGAAGGCGGCAGCACAGATACCATATGGAACACGCACAAGAAATCATTCATAGAACACCTAAACAGCCGAAATTATTGATATGGTATATTAAATACAAGATAATCGTATTCTGATTTCATTTATTTCAAAAAGCAATTATTTATTCATGAACACATATTAATATTAATATTTATCCCTTTAAAGTATTGTGGTACGAGTATAACCTTCAGCTATTATGGTCGCAAAAACTCTGTTTCATTCAATGTCTTCTTCATCTGCGGGAAGAGAAAAAAGTGATAGTGAGCCATGTTTTGTTTTTATCTTCCGTCACCTTTAGATAAGGAAGGTATTGTATTTTCTCAAAAAATACGGTGGTGCGCGTGCGCGTACGTGTGCGTGTGCATGTGCGTGTGCGTGTGCGTGTGCGTGTGCGTGTGCGTGTGCGTGTGCGTGTGCGTGTGCGTGTGCGTGTGCGTGTGCGTGTGCGTGTGCGTGTGCGTGTGCGTGTGCGTGTGCGTGTGCGTGTGCGTGTGCGTGTGCGTGTGCGTGTGTGCGTGTGCGTGTGTGTGTGTGTGTATGTGTGTGTGTGTGGTGTGTGTGTGTGTGTGCGTGTGTGTGTGTGCGTGCGCGCGTGTGTGTGTGCGTGCGTGCGTACGTGCGTGTGTGCGTGCGTGTGTGTGTGTAACAAAATTTTCGTCTACGATAACTTAATACTTCAATAGGGGATTACAGTAAAATTAGTAAAAAATAATGAAAGTAGATGCGCTTAATTATGAATATTAATAAAGAAATAAAATGATATAATTGAAATACTTCGGAAATAAAGGGGTTTTTGTTTTAGCAGCTCGTCACGCATATGAAATCCATATGTTATTTTGATTGGCGACTCAAAGACCACCTATAAATATATAACGAATACCGAGTTAAGAGCGGAACCTACTACCAATGGAAGTAGAGAAATTAAAATAGTGGAGGCGTGGCTATCAGTCCAGTACTGCAATTCTCAAACAGTTTTTATTTGAATATAAATATTTTGCATTAAACTTAATAATTTAAATATATTTCCAATTATAAATCATGTCGACTTGTACAGTATAATAATATTTATTTATTTTTTATAAATATAATTTAGAAATAGTATATATTTCAGGAACATTTAGGTCCGCGAAGAAAATAGTTTGATATAAAAACTTATATACGTGACGTCATCTATATTTTCAAATTTCGGAGGACTATAACTCGCTTATTAATAGGAATTTTTCACCGGATTTTCACCGACAGTCTTACTTTTACTTATACGCTCAGATAAAATTATAAAAAAAAGTGTCAAGTGCAATTGACATATTCGTAGTATGTGTTATAATTTTACTCGAAATATAAGATCTTTTTGCTCGAAACTTTCTGTATGGAATTTGTATAAAATACATATAACTGTCGAAAGGTAATGTACATACAAGAAATTTAGAATCTTTTGCAAGGAACTTTTTGTATGGATTTTATAGAAAATACATAGGCATTTATGAAAATTCTACCGGTATATACCGCATCTACCGACTGTGTTGGACAACACGAGTGGTAAAAAGTTACTGTGTTCGAAAATTGTACAATATCTACCAGATCCATCTACCGGATTCATGAAGAATCTAATCTCAAAAAAAGGTTGTGATGCAAACCGAAGCGAGCGCGTTGAAAGTGGAAATGCGTTCAAAGTAGGACTCTGCTCAGTTTATTAACTACGTCAAATTTCTAACCTGTTTCAAATTTTCAAATTTTTTCATAGGTTATGGATCTACCCTGTTTATCACTTGCGTTCTTAAAATATCGATTCCGGTAGTCTCTCATATAACTGACGGAAGGTGTGCTGGCTATATCAGATTTTTTTAAAGTGATTCTGTGATTTCTAAGAAAAATATCTTAAATTTTTATATTATTTTTATAGGTGATGGTTGTTCTAGACGCTTATCTCTTCTGTCATGTTCTATATTTTCGCTGCCTTTTTGAAAACCTTATTTACAATATTATTTTATACATAGAATAATTATTTGAGATCCAACCTAAATGTTTACATCGTAGAAATGGGCTTTAGGATCCAGGACAAATTTATTTAAACGAAGAAAGAATTGTGAAAAATTCATGGACCTCGCTGGGATTCGAACCCATGAATTTTTCACAATTTTTTCTTCGTTTATAAATTTGTCCTGGATCCTAAAGCCCATTTCTACGATGTAAACATTTAGGTTGGATCTCAAATAATTATTCTACGTGTGTGTGACGGCTTAAAGTTCACAATAATATAATATTTACTGCGCAATGTTAGCGTTGAGTATTTATCTCTCAAATTGTGAGAGTGTACTCGTTACGATTTGTAAAAAGGCTTGTGAAAGATTCGTAGACCTCGACGGGAACTCGTGGCTCAATTGGTAGAGCGCCCGGCTAGAGATTGGGAGGCTCTGGGTTCGAATCCCAGCGAGGTTAATGAAGTTTTCACAATTCTTTCTTCGTTTAAATAAATTTGTCCTGGATCCTAAAGCCCATTTCTACGATGTAATTATTTTATGCAGTTATAATCTGTCTCTTGAAATTAGGTTTCGAAAGTTAATTTATACAATGACCAGTAAAGATACCTGTCATAATTCTAAAATCCTTTTTGGTAAGAGCCTATAGCACATAATTATTGGAATTGTGGTTCTTCATTTCTAATTCTTCTTCTTCTTCTTCTCGTTCACCTGCTCGCGTGCGGAATCCTGGCTCCTCCAAGAAATATTTCCTCCGGGAGTAATAAAGTTCAACTCTTTGGTATCGCGCCGACCACCGACGTGATTAACACTTACTTAGCACGGAATTCGGTTTAGTTCCAGACTCTTGAACAAGATTCGTTGCACCCACAACTAAGAACAAGAGACCATACCGTGAAACTAGACGCCAGGTGAATTGTGACGGATAAAAATGGATTTATTGAAGCTGCTTACGGGAAACAAATCAGGATAATGAGAGCGAAATGGAAGATTATAAAGGATTAAATTTTATGGGGACATTATAAGTATTATTTTAACATAAAAAGGCTTTCTTTTTTATTTATTTTTGTAAACTGTAAATTATTTCATCTATAATCCGATAAAAATTATTGTTATAACGTTTTTATTTATTTGGGTGAAATGTAAATATTAGACAATTATTATTAATTAAAATAAATGTTTATTACTACATGGTGTTTCCTTTAAAACAACCAGCGCTTGTTTGGGCGAACTAACAACTTTTTGTTTTATACCAAAAAAGATCAAGAATAAGGGGATAATGTATCAATAGTAACAAACCGAATATTTAACCAGTGGTTCTCAAATGGTAGAACAAAATTATGTTTTTTTAAATGGCAGCCTATATAATTTTTTAGCCCTTTAAATAGAATATTATTTTATGATTTCAACGATATAAATATAGCATAGGGTTGTATAACAATTATTTCGAGAATAATGGTGTTAAAAACTAGAAATAATGAAATAAAAAATGGGTTTACTACTAGCGTGACTAGGCAACAGACGTATCAATACCACAGACTCATTATATATTGAGTCTGTGTCAATACTTGTGTATTGCATAGCCTATTGTAATATTATAACATTATTTTTAATACCATTTTTCTCGAAATAATTGTTATACAACTCTAAAGTATATTTTTATCGTTGAAATCAGAAAAAAATTCTTTATCTAATGGGCTAAAAAATAATATAGGATACCATTTACAAAAATATAATTTTGTTTTGCTGTTTGAGAACCACTCGTCAAATTTTCGGTTGTTATTATTAATACATTAGCCCCTCATTCTTGATCATTTCTTGTATATAACATTTTTTCTAAAGTCATTAGTTCGACCATAAAAACGCTGGTTGTTTTAAAGGAAACACCCTGCATAACTTAAATATTAAAAAGGTATTAAATAATAACGATTACTAATATTGAATAATTATTAAAAACTAATTAAGACTAAAACTACAATTAACTAGATAACACTAACACTATCTATTTATTTAATCAATTAACACTACTATTTATTTCCACGATATTACTAATTATTTATTTCACTATGCGTTCCAATCTTGCAAGACTGCCGGTCTGTTGCAGACTCTTGTAGACTGTTTACACGATATTTATATGACTATATTTATATCAGTATATACTTATATCACGTTCAACTGCCGCCTACCGACCTCCACAGCATCTATATACTCACTGTCTGACTATTTATGTAACTAACTTTTTCCTTCCACAACCTCAGTATCACCAACTCTCCGTATGCCACAACTCTTCAACACCAATGCCGAGTATCCACTCCAACTCGCTGTTACTGTCCTTGTATACCTAGCTTCACAATACTCGTTAACCCGACCGAGTATTCACTTCCACAGCTATCCCAATATACCAGTAACTCCCAAACTCGCCGTTACTGTTCTCGTACACTATAGCTTCCCAATACTCGTCAACACTACCGAGTATTCACATCCACAGCTATCTCAGTATACCAGTAACTTCCTAACTTACTCCACTCGACACTTTACTGCATACGCTCACTACGATACTGCTGTGCTTCTCAAACTCACTAACACTCTATGTGAATATCTCTATGTCTCTGAATGTAACTAACTCTCAAGCATATCTACGTCCCTTTTATACAGCTGTCATTATCTTCTAGAAAAGCTCTAAAATGTTCGACCGCATAATAACAATGAACACAAAAGGTTCAGCCAACCACAAGTAATTAAACACGTCGCTACTAGTTTGTTTACGTAGCCTGGCTGCTAGCGCGATTGCGTCACCGCTATAAATAGACACTCGCTTGTTGCTGCGGCGACGGCGGGCGTTCAACGTTACATTATTTATTTTTTCATCATTTTGTTACTCTACCAAATGTATGCTTAACCTGGAAAAATGTTTAGACTCATTACCTTTTAAGAAGGTAAATTAATTTTCTTTCATTCATTAACCATTTGTGTAGGCATTATAATTACTTAAAAATTCGAACTGGCCGAAGTATTATGGATTTGAGCACGAATAATATAAAACTGAAATTATTCTTGCATTTAATTTAATAATATAATATATTATCCAAAAGGAAGATACAAGAGGCCTGTTTCTCAAAAAATACTAATTTACAAGTTACTAGTTACTAGTGAAATTTTTAATAGTATTAGTAAATTGTGTTTCTGAAAAGTATTTTACTACTCGTAGTTTACAAGTTACTAGTTCACAAGTTAATAGTTACAAGTGAAATTTTATTAGTCAAATAAAATAGTGTTTCTGAAACATTTTCAATAGTCTAGTAGTTTTTTTAATAAATACTAGTATTTAATCCAATATTCTTTAAATCAAGTGATTTTATTTTCTGACTGACGTTGACATTTTCATGTGTTTTAATTTGAAATTAAATTATTTTCAATAAAAGTGTCTACACTGGATGCGAAATTTACTATTTTAGGGATGATTTGAGATGCTAAAGGTATTCTATTTGGAGCATTCTCTAAATAAATTGTCTAAAGTAGTTATATTCAGTGTATGGATAAAAATCTGTCAAACTTGTCACGCTTCGGGTTGAGTAGACGAAACAAAGACTAGAAATATATCAGGGTCACATTTTGGTCCAACTTAAAAAAGTTGTATTTTTACGGTTAATGCATGGTTTCTGTTCATATCTAGCTGAAAAATAAGTCTCAATAAATTAATTAATGTTTCTAACTTATTTGCCATGAGTAACCTCTCATTCATATGGGGTTTCTGCATGGACATAATTTATTCTTGCTTTAATTAGTTTTTGACGTCGCACTAATTCTTCATCACTGGACTCAGAGTCACTACACCACATTATTATATTATTAAAAAAAAAAATATTAACACTAAACAACGACAGACACTGCATGAATCTGAATTAACATTAACAAACAATCATTGAATTACAAACGAAAAGGAAAAAAAATATACGAACTGTCAAATAATATGACTAGTAAAATTTATATTCAAAATTTACAAGACTTCTGACACTTGTAGCTTTTCTCTAGTAAATTACTGGTCTGACAGACAACTCAAATATTTTGAGAAACAAAATACTAGTATTTTTTGTCAAATACACTAGTAAATTCTAGTTCCCAACTTGTAACTAGTATTTTACACTTGTATATTTCAGAAACAAAAACTAGTAAACTTCACTAGTATTACTAGTGTAGGGACTAGTACTACTAGTCCCGTATTTTTTGAGAAACAGGCCCAAGGTCACAAATGTGTTCTAAATTTGTATATGGAAAAAATGAAAACATATAAATATTAGTAAATAGACTCAAACTAATAGCTAATAATAGCCCCACTGTCACATTATTGAAAATATAATAACTCATATTTTTTCTGGGTGAAATTTAGAAACTACAAGCTACACTGTCAAACGTTTACAACCATATATTTATCAACACGTAAAACAATCATTTAACCTGTCAAATTAATTTAATTTGGTGTCCATATAAAAATGGAACAACCATATATGACACCAGTTCGATGAAAAAATTAGATAATTGCCTGCATTAGACATGAGGACCGAACATTGATATTAATCAATGCGTCGATAATATCAGAGTTTTACAAATGAAAACAGAATAAGAAAAGGTGGAACAAAAGTTACAATTTACGCAATCACGATCTCTCTCAAGATTATTGAGATCTGAGATCGAGTGATAATCGATAATCGATTAAGTTATTGATAGCAGGCGTAAATCTTTGAAAAAATAATTACTGGCTATAGAAAAGCCGTTATAATAATCACTGTTATTTCATCTCTATCAAAGATTTATTTGCAATCGCAAATAAACAAGAATTATAAAGCTACGAAGAAAATTTCCGTATACACACTACCGTTCAAGAGTATTTATTCATCTTCATTTTTATAAATATTCATTTTTTAACTTCCTTCACTTATAAGTAAGGAAGGTAATGTATTTTATTCACAATCAGTTAGTAATATGTGCGTTGCTAACCTACCAAACAGTTAGGAAGTGACTTATTGTAAACTCGACTTCCCAGATTTTTTTTCGGGTAGCTAATGTCACTAGCTAAATATCACTTTTCAATAGCTAAAATGTCTTTGTTATTTTGCCAGGTCAAATTGTAATAAATAAATAAAATAAATATATCATCACGGCTTATTACCCATTGCTGGGTGTGCCAATCTGCTTGTACACAGATTCGGTAATGATGAAATATTTGCACCGTGAGGGCGCTTACCAGGCGTCACCTCACGGGCACTCATTGCTGGCGTGGAGAGTGCACCACAGGGGTCAATTGTAATAAAATGATTATAATAAAAGGACCGCTTTATTTAACAAATAACTTAACACTACGTAATAAATTAGTAAAGTTATAATTATTGAGAAAAACAGATATCCTTCAAAAGTTAAGTCAACTCAACTGACAGATTTTCATATTATTCTTCGTTTTTACAATCGTATAATATGAAGTGCTTATTAGACCTTGATTATAATTAATTAATTGGAAGTACCTCTTCACATTTTACTACTTGATTGCATTATTCATATTCAATGAACTTAAAAATAAAAATTATAAAGAAATTAAGTTTCATGTTGATAAATCCAAGGTGTTAGTATTTTGAAGGAGTAAATTAGTGACTGTGTGCAATGTTTTGGTGGATGGAGTGAAACTGGAGCAAGTGAATGAGTTTGTATATTTGGGTAGCATGATGTCAAGGGATGGTCGAATTGATAGAGAAATTGCAAAGAGAGTGAGTGCGGGGTGTAAGGTAATGGGTGCTCTGGTACGTTTGCTAGAGACGCTCGGTTAAGTGTGTATAATGGAGTGCTACTGCCTGGTTTGATGTATGGAAGCGAATGTTGGGCATGGGCGGGAAAACATAAAAAGAGAGTGACTGCCGTGGAAATAAGGTATTTACATGGTGTATGTGGATATGTAAGATGTGATAACGTGAGGAAAAATTTGGTGTACAAAGAATTTATGGTTAGGAAGAATGTTACTAAGAGAGTAGGAATGAGCCAATTGAGATGGATTGCTCATGCGGAGAGAATGAAGAGCGAACGGTTTGTAAAACGTATATATCTTGGTGAAGTTGAGGGTGTTCAATTGCGTGGCCGTCCAGTGTGTAAGTGGATGGATGTGATTAACAAGTTATTAAAAGAGAGAAAGTTTCCGAGTGGGCAGAGAAGAAGAGCGTGTATGAATGCGATTATGAATGTGGTCGGGTCGAAAGAAGTGTGCTTAGACAGCAATGTGTGGCAAATGATAATTGTTTCGTAACTATTGTTGTGGTCCGGATGTGGTATTTCGTTACCGAAAATCGGTCACTTTAATATATTAAGAGTGAGGAATTATTGCTGTATGATGTCAGGTTAGTAAGACTGTTGTTGAACAGAGAGTGATTATTTTTGTGGTTGATATTATTATTATTATTAATATTATTATTATTATTATTATTATTATTATTATTATTATTATTATTATTATTATTATTATTATTATTATTGTTTCGGGTTTGTGCTAACCCACTAAGGGAAATGCGTGATTTTATGTATGTATGTATGTATGTATGTATGTATGCATGTAAGTTTCATAAATCTTTCTGCTATTTCACCTTAGACACCGTTAGGATGTTTAAATAATAATTGATAGATATCAGCATCAATTTATTTTATGCTCCTGAAATAATTTTACTGAAAATATAAATAATCTTTTCTATATTGAACTTATGTAAAATAAGAAGCTCTAGATGTTATACCTACTTTCTTCTTACCTAAGTGATGATAGCGTTTACCCCTTCCTTCTTTTATTTTTTGTCTATAACGATTATCCATTCCGCAAATTAGCTATCCAATCATTATTCTGTTTAGGCTTTATATGTCTAAGTATTTAATTTATTATCTTTGCAAAATATTTGAAAATCAGTTTCTGCTATTGTTATACAAAAACTAATACAAAGAATGCTTAAAGTTTCTTAAGTTGTTATCAAAGCCAAAGAGAAATGGAAAACTTAAATTCACTAATGGCCAGTTGCACCAAAATATTTTAAATTTTAAGTTACCTTAAATATTGCATCTAAATAAAATATCAAATGAATTATGCAAAACTAAAATTTCGACATGATTTTTTTTTGTTTCTGGGTCGCTTAAAATTTAAGCCTTGTAGGTGTACCTGCAACGTTTATATATAAATTTTATTTTTGTTTTTTTGTTTTCCTCGTCTTTTCAGGTGTACTTATATTTTTGGACGGTACTGCAAATCATATATACTACCAGAACTAGTTTGAAAAAAATATATATTTAAATGTGAAAAAACACGAAGAGTAAGTACTGGCAAAGAATTCATACTGCTCGTCCTCGAATGTAGTCGCCATCTTTATTGTTTGGCTTTTGGCTACACATTTCATCGCTTTAGTTGTCTATTTTCCTTTATCCTTGTGATATTCTTCTCGTAAGTTACGTTAGGGTTTAGCCAGTGTCTGGCGTGCTATCGACCTTTCGCAGGATAATGGTTATGTATGGCTTGGCACCTCAGGACATGTTTATTGGCACGATTTTCGATTATAACGTGTGAACCACACCTACGTGTGTTATTACAGTGCTCGTCACTTGGACCTGACAGGAGATATATGCGAGTTATACCGCAGATAGCCAGCTATTTCTAAATGACTCACTTTGGTGATCATAAAGTTCTAACCGACCAGATAGCCTATACTTCATTTCCCACGAACGTGAAACGGGCATTTGTTGCTAATTTAATAAAGCAAATACGAAGAATTATTGGCAATGGCTTTTATCAATATAGCAAAGGACACGAGATGTAAATAGTTAAGGAAGGTTGAGCGTTATTAATATCTTGATGGTTTACCGGTTGGGAATATCATTAGATAATTTTGGGTCGTATAAGTAGAGTCCCCCCTTCCCTGAAATTAAATTGTTGATACTCTCAACTAAGGATGCACTTCATCTCGAGCTTTGGCCGAGGAAATTTTTCTTTTTGGCCGAATCGGGCTAATAATTTGCAAAAGTTGAGGTGGGTCGAACTTCTGATTTTGGCCCGGCTCAAAAGTTCGAGCTTTTTGGACCGGCGTGTGTGTGTGTGTGTGTGTGTGTGTGTGTGTGTGTGTGTGTGTGTATGTGTGTGTGTGTGTGTGTGTGTGTGTGTGTGTGGATGTGTGTGTGTGTGTGTGTGTGTGTGTGTGTGTGTAACAAAATTTTCGTCTGCGATAACTCTAATACTACAGTTACAAAAATTATAATTTTTTCGTACACTTCTTCGTTACATCCATATGAAGAACTGATTGGATTTTGATTACAATTGGTCAACCGGAAGTACCATCATTTGAAGATTTTAACAGTTTTTCTTGAAAAAACTATGTCAAATATAATTTTTTCACATTTGATGTTATTATAAATATTAAAGAATATTTTATTCTCTATACGATTTGACTGCATGTTATACTTAATATTAAATGGATATAGAGTTAAAAAATTATAAAGAAATTAAATTTCATAAAGTAGCCATAGCTATGGAAACAGCTACTATATTAAGAAAATTCTGATTGAAGGATGTCAGTGTCAAGTGAAATTGACATAGTGTGTCTTATAATTTTACTGGAAATATATCTTTTGCTTTCTGTATGGAATTTGTATAAAATACATACAACTGCTTTAAGGTAATGTACAAGAAATAATAATAATAATAATGATAATAATAATAAATCTTTTATTTCTGCAGATACATTACACTGTATATAGAAAACGTCACAAAATAACAATTTTCTGTATGAAATTTGCGTAAAATACATGCAACTGCCTGAAGGTAATGTACAAAAAATAAAATATTTAATTTAGCAAGGAACTTTCCGTATGAAATTTGTACAAAATACATAGAACTGACGGAAGGTAATGTGCTGGCCACATCAGATTTTTTTATATGGGGTCTCGTGGCCGCGTGAGTGTCTGGTCGCGAATCTGTGAAACCGGGTTCAATCCCGACCGTCGTTAAATATTTTGAATTTTAAATGACACAAAATTGACCCCTGTGGTGCACTCTCCAGGACAGCAATGAGCGCCCGTGAGGTGACGCCTGGTAAACGCCCGTATGGTACGAATTTGTCATCATCATTACAGACATGTGTGTATAAAACAGATTGGCACACCCAGCAATGAATAATGCACCGTGATGATATATTTATTTCATTTTATTAGTTTTTATTTCATTTTATTTTCATTATGGCACTAAGTTGACCCCTGTGGTGCACTTTCCACGCCAGAAATGAGTGCTCGTGAGGTGACGCCTGGTAAGGGCCGCACGGTACAAATATGTCATCATCATTACCGATATCTGCGTACAAAGCAGATTGGCACACCCAGCAATGGGTAATATGCCGTGATGATATATTTATATTTATTTATTTTCATTATTGTCCCAGGACGAGCTTATGCTGTCGTTATTTTTAAAATTTCTGAATATTATTTTACGAAATTTGGTACCTAGGGGTTATCCTAGATGCCCGTTTCAACTAATATATTCTTTTAACCGAAAGTAAACTCTAACTTTCTTATTTTAAATGGAATGTTATATTTTTTATATTACCATTGAATTTTGTTACACACACACACACTGACACACTGACACAGACACACATACACACATACACACATACACACACACACACACACACACACATCATCGTAAAAATAGTAAAATCGTATTCTAGGGACCCTAAAACGTGCTTATTCATCAAAAACTAGGTAGGACGTTTTTATAGAAACACATATTTATAGTACAGGGTGGGGCAGAAAAACCTATCCGATTTCAAAACGTTATAAAATTAAAACCACTCAACTTGTCAAAAAAAATTTTTATTAACATATCGCAAATTTTATGCCATTTTTAAATTTAAGTTTTGAAAAGTACATCACTCAAATGTCGTCCGTGGGAGCGGATACACTGATTTAGGCGCTCGCGGTAGCTTTCCATGACTTTCACCGTCATTTCCACAGGAATTTCTTCAATTGCCCGAGCAATTTCCCTTCGTAAAGCAAGAAGGGTCCTTGGTCGATGCTGGTAAACCTTCGATTTGAGGTAACCCCAAAGGAAGAAGTCACATGGAGTGAGATCCGGTGAGCGCGGCGGCCAGCCAAGATCACCTCTCAGGGAAATGAGGCGACCGGGAAACAGTTCCCTGAGAATGTCCATTGATCGTCGCGATGTGTGGGCGGTTGCACCATCCTGTTGAAACCACACATTTTCCACGCCATTTTCTTCCATTTTGGGTCTAAGAAAATTTTCCAGCATGAAACAATAGCGCTCGCTGTTGACCGTTACGGTTTGCCCATTTTCTTCAAAAAAGTAAGGCCCCCAGACGCCTAGGCCGGAAAGAGCACACCACACAGTCACTTTTGGGCTATGGAGGGGTTCCTGATGGATTTCTCGAGGATTTTCGTCACTCCAATATCGAAAATTCTGCCTGTTAACGGCACCACAAAGGTGAAAATGGGCTTCGTCCGTGAAGAGCACAACATCGTCGTTTGGGAGTTCTCGGAGATCGCGACACAGGTTCGTACGGGTTTCAAAATCCCTTTCACTTAATTCCTGTGCAACAACCATTTTGTAGGGATGCATTTTGAGGTCCCGGTGCAAAATGCGCCGAATACTGCGGTTGGAAATCGCCAAAGCGAGCGAATGTTTTCGCGCCGAACGACGCGGGGAACGTTCAATCGCGGCTCTCACATTGGCCACGTTTTCAGGTCCTGTTGCTGTCCTGGGACGTCCAGGCGACTTCTTTTTCAATGCTGAACTCGTCTGTCTAAAATTTGACACCCACACTTTAATCGTAGCGTGATGTGGAACAGGATCATGTCGCCCGAGTCCGAAATGAATTCGAAAAGCACGTTGTGTAGCAATTATCGAACCGCCGCATTCGATAAACCGCTCAATAACAAAAGCACGATGTTCACCAGACCAAGGTATGTTGACTACTGACAAATGGCATAAAACCGGCTTTCTAACGGTTTTTACCCCACTACTCTACCTGCTCCCTCTTCTGGGAAAAAGGGATTTGAAATCGGATAGGTTTTTCTGCCCCACCCTGTATATTATGACCTATGGTTGTTTTTGCCAATAACTCTTCAATTATTGTACACAATGTTAAATAATGTAATATATAAAAACTCTATGTAATAGTAATTTTTGAAAAGAAATTTCATTCAATATTGTACAGTGGTATCGTGTTTTCCTAATCAAACAAGTTAAAAATTGCAAGGCAGTAGTTTGTTAGTTTGTTGTGATTTTTTGCAGTGGATGGACGTATGTTTCTGTCAATGACAATGTATAAACTAACATTTAAAGTGAAAGTGAAATATGAAAATTTGTGTTTTGGTAAACGAGGGTACGAATATTTCCCATTACCCAGTAAGTAAAATACTATCATTTAATCTGTATAAAACGCCTTTTATAAATAAGATATTTGAACATAGTGTTTTTATGTATTTGTAATACATGCATCTCATATGTATCTTACGAAAATGTGTGTATGCAATTTTGAACCAATACTGCTGTTGCAAGAATTTTTATACGGCTTGTAAGTATTAAATTTAAAAATATAATGCTCATTAAATAGCCTCAAATTTGAAAATATCACGAAATATCCATTAGATATTTTACAATTAATTATCAAAATTTATAAAATTTTTGAAGCAGAGTGGTATGTCAAAGTATACATACAGTTGAACATGTGACCAAACTATTTCCTACGTTTATTGATATAAATAACGTAGGTGTTTTTCTATTGGATCTGAATTACTGCCGTACGTACTATGACGTCACGGGAGTGGGGGGTTGTTTTCATTACTATTACTGGTGTCAATCTTTTTTTAAAATTATTTACGAAAATAAATTCTATACATAATGTCTAAAAACGTACTGGTAATAGTTCAGGGATGAATTCCAGAATTTATTTAGAGTCGAAAAGTTTATATACAGGCTGTTTCAAAAATACTATAAAAAATTTAAGGGCATAAGTAAAAAAAGCTAATTAACATGGGTCCGATCTTCAATAGTTTCCGAGATATTAGACAGTGAAAAATTAGTTTTTACGGGGTTTACCTCTGCTATCTCGAAAACTATAAGAGTTACGAATTTAATTTTTTGTTTACCTTTCAAAGGTAATCTTAGATGTGCTTTTGTTTTTTTTTAAATCAAATAACTGTACTAAGTTAAATGTTGCGACGACCTTGACTAATTTTTAATTTTTAAATAACTTCGTAACTATTAGAGATTGAGAAAAATGTTTCATTAAAAATTTTATTGTTTTTTTGCAGTCTATTTACTGACATAGACAAAATTTTGTTCAATCACAAACTTTGACAGATTTTCTTAGATTTTTCGTTTCTCTTGGAAACAAATGAGGATCAGACCTATGTTTATTATGCTTTTTTTACTCATTTTGGTCAGTACTATATGCCCTTAAATTTTTTACACTTTCTTTAAAACACCCTGTATAAACATATGTCTTAACCTTTAACGAGTTATTGTGATTTCATAAATTATATAGCTAAAATTTTAGTTCAACAGTTTTCTAAAATACTGATCTAGTTGCCATATACAGGGTGGGGCAGAAAAACCTATCCGATTTCAAATCACTTTTTCCCAGAAGAGGGAGCAGGTAGAGTAGTGGGGTAAAAACCGTTAGAAAGCCGGTTTTATGCCATTTGTCAGTAGTCAACATGCCTTGGTCTGGTGAACATCGTGCTTTTGTTATTGAGCGGTTTATCGAATGCGGCGGTTCGATAATTGCTACACAACGTGCTTTTCGAATTCATTTCGGACTCGGGCGTCATGATCCTGTTCCACATCACGCTACGATTAAAGTGTGGGTGTCAAATTTTAGACAGACGAGTTCAGCATTGAAAAAGAAGTCGCCTGGACGTCCCAGGACAGCAACAGGACCTGAAAACGTGGCCAATGTGAGAGCCGCGATTGAACGTTCCCCGCGTCGTTCGGCGCGAAAACATTCGCTCGCTTTGGCGATTTCCAACCGCAGTATTCGGCGCATTTTGCACCGGGACCTCAAAATGCATCCCTACAAAATGGTTGTTGCACAGGAATTAAGTGAAAGGGATTTTGAAACCCGTACGAACCTGTGTCGCGATCTCCGAGAACTCCCAAACGACGATGTTGTGCTCTTCACGGACGAAGCCCATTTTCACCTTTGTGGTGCCGTTAACAGGCAGAATTTTCGATATTGGAGTGACGAAAATCCTCGAGAAATCCATCAGGAACCCCTCCATAGCCCAAAAGTGACTGTGTGGTGTGCTCTTTCCCGCCTAGGCGTCTGGGGGCCTTACTTTTTTGAAGAAAATGGGCAAACCGTAACGGTCAACAGCGAGCGCTATTGTTTCATGCTGGAAAATTTTCTTAGACCCAAAATGGAAGAAAATGGCGTGGAAAATGTGTGGTTTCAACAGGATGGTGGAACCGCCCACACATCGCGACGATCAATGGACATTCTCAGGGAACTGTTTCCCGGTCGCCTCATTTCCCTGAGAGGTGATCTTGGCTGGCCGCCGCGCTCACCGGATCTCACTCCATGTGACTTCTTCCTTTGGGGTTACCTCAAATCGAAGGTTTACCAGCATCGACCAAGGACCCTTCTTGCTTTACGAAGGGAAATTGCTCGGGCAATTGAAGAAATTCCTGTGGAAATGACGGTGAAAGTCATGGAAAGCTACCGCGAGCGCCTAAATCAGTGTATCCGCTCCCAAGGACGACATTTGAGTGATGTGCTTTTCAAAACTTAAATTTAAAAATGGCATAAAATTTGCGATATGTTAATAAAAAATTTTTTTGACAAGTTGAGTGGTTTTAATTTTATAACGTTTTGAAATCGGATAGGTTTTTCTGCCCCACCCTGTATTTGTAAAATACATCCCTGAATCATGTTGCTAAGGTAATTTTAAATACCTCCTGGTATTGAGTACAATTCTAATCTTTTGTAACGGAATACATAAGGGTCAGTTTCCTTTCAAATCAAATTTAGGGAAATGTTTTCAAAAAAAAACCACGTCTATTAAATAATTTAAACGTCAACTTTCATTCGCTAGTCATACTATATGCTTTTGGTTTTTTAAACCAAGAATTAATAGGTATCTCATTTAGTTAAGAATAATAGTAATTTTTGTATTTGATTCAAATTTAGATTATTAGTTTTGTAACCTCTCGTCTTGTAGGTATTTATTTGCAAATCATTCTGAATTCCTATGTAGAGCACAAGACTAGAAGTTTCCTTCTTATTTATTTCTTCTGGAATTAAAAATTCATAACCGTCAAGATTACAGAATCTAGAAAAATGAAACCAGTTTGATATAAAGTCATGATAGTATCAGCTTAATGAAATAAATTCATCGATGATTACTTGTAGCGGAGTATTTTAATAGGATTATACCATACTACGCATGATTGCCTCTTGCATAACAGTGGCATGTCGTCTGTCATATGACACTGACATCAGGTGGATGTGACGTCATTTCTTGTACTGACATTAGGAAGAACAAAATGAAGAAGAAAATTAACACTAAGCTAGTAGTGTATAGGGTGATTCATAATGGGTGTTCCAAATATTAGGGAAATCATTTTGAGTAAAAAAAGTTATAAGTTAAACGTTGCGTCTCAGCGTTACAGCTCTTTGAACGTGCTTCTGGGACTATTTACACTAAATTTTGAAACTTTGTATCCTCTTACCTTGCCGAACACCCAATGCTAGGAGCTAGGAGTCAGTAAAAAGTTGCGCCTTGTGGAAGAACACGCCCACATGTATTTAATTTAAGCTCATAATTTTGTTTTTTATCAAATAGTCAATTAATAAGTATAACAAAATTTTAAGTAAATGCATTTTTATTACAAAAAAATTGTGGAAAAGTGTTTCACTTTTTTTTAGTTATTAAATAACTCTCATAATATATTATTATTATTATTATTATTATTATTATTATTATTATTATTATTATTATTATTGGTATTTAAAACTCGTGTATAATTTGGAACAATATTATATTTTGACTATACCTATATGAGAAACCGGAAGTGGTACTTTTTTGGAGCTCTTAACAGATTTTCCAGGAAAAACATAATAAAATATAATCTAAAATTTGGTATTACAGACTTTTCTATTTATTGGAACAACAAATTAGATTTTGTTAAAACGATCAACCGGAAGTGATACTTTACTTAAAGCTCATTGCTATTTCAAACATGGAATTGCCAGGAGGTCATGTGTTGGCCACATCAGATTTTATAACCGCTCATCGTCTAAAATCGTGTAATACTCGTACATGACATGATGAACAATTTTATGCTAAATTCAAAATTTCAAACCTCGTTTTCATATCTTTAATCGAGTCAGAGTGATTTATGAATTTATAGAAAAACGTTGAAAAAAAATCTGATGTGGCCAGCACATTACCTTCCGTCAGTTTTATATATTTTGTATAAATGTCATATAGATATTTCCTTGCAAAAGATTCTATTTCTTGTACATTACCTTAAGGCAGTTGTATGTATTTTATACAAATTCAATACAGAAAGTTTATATTTCCAGTAAAATTATAACACAATTACTGTCAACTGCACTTGACATTGACACCTTTCAATTAGAATTTTCTTAATATAGCAGCTGTTTCCAGAGTTATAGCATAGTTGGCTAATATATGATATTTAATTTCATTATAATTTTTTAACTCTATATCCATTTAATATGAAGTATAAAATGCATTCAAATCGTATAGAGAATAAAATATTCTTTAATATTTATAACATTAAATGTGAAAAAATGATATTTAACATCGTTTTATCAAGAAAAACTGTTAAAAATCTTCAAATGACGGTACTTCCGGTTGACCAATTATAACCAAAATTTAATCAGCTCTTCACATGAATGTAACGAAGAGGAATACGAAAGAATTATAATTTTTGGAATTGTGGAATTAGAGTTATCGCATTAGAAAATTTTGGCACACACACACACGCACACACACACACACACACACACACATACACACACACACAACACACACACACACACACACACACACACACACACACACACACACACACACACACACACACACACATACAGATATCATCGTAAAAATAGTAAAATCGTATTCTAGGGACCCTAAAACGTGCTTATTCATCAAAAACTCACCACCGAATTTTTTGAGCACAGACAATACCTTCCTTACCTAAAGGTGACGGAAGGTAAAAAATGTTTAAAAATTATCAATAATCTTGGAGAATTCATTCTAGGTAAAAAATGTGAGAACCCTGTTTATACAAAAATTTACGGGCTTGAATTTTGTATTTTTGGTTAATTGAAATACGGTCTACTGTTTTTGAGAAAATAGACAAACACCTAAAAAAAATCATTTTTTTCACCTTTGCAAGATGGCGGCTTGCGCCGAGCCTCCCTAAGATCAAAAACGTAAACTTTTCATCTCCGTCCCGATCCAAACAACATATGTTAAAATTGTTTCTACACCACCTTTTGTAAGGCAATTGTCTTTTTTGGCCTCTATTGACTAATAAACTATGTATATTGTTTTGTTAGACATATCAACAATTTGTAGTATCAGGGAAACCAAATAAATCTGAATTGAATCATATAGGTACATAAACATATAACTCTTTCGCGTCCTACAAAGAACAAAACAAGAACCCATACATTTCGTGCAAATCCCCAGTTTCAATTAAACTTTCTATGCCGAGTAAAATAATTAATTCTGTGTCGCCATAAAGTATCCTCCATCCAAAGTAGCAACAATTAATTTCGATATCGTTTAATCAAAAAGTAAATCAGTCAGTAGCCGATGTCACGCACGAGTTATTGAACCTACAAATGAATGTATAATTAATTCAATAAATGTGCAGCAAGCAAAGGAAACCAAGCAACGTATCTCGTATCTCGAGCGGCGCCTAAAAGCCAGGAAAGATTTCTCGATTCGAGTCGGACTCCGTGGTCTGTTTTCTGTTGGAGATAATTCAGCCAAGCCAAGCTGGCCGATTTATTATCGTCTATATTTAAACCAAGATTAATGAACACTTATTATATTGGATTTCTTTGAAACAATAGCGATTTTTAATTACTGCCACTGATTAATTGAAAGCGGAGTGATAACTTACAAATAACGGGTTTGTTTTGATTGTGATGTTAATATGGCCGCATTTATCTTCTTTTAATTATGAGAACTATGCAGAAAGAATGACATGAAGGTTTCTTTCATTATTTATTTAACTGTAGCAGTAGCAGGTCCTCAGAGATATTTCGTAGCCTACAATATCAAAACAACTGTTAATTTTATGTATAAACACATGGTTAATAAATAGATATATTTTTACGATTGATATGCATTACTGAATATTGTATTCTGTTTTACATATTTTTCTATATTTATACGTAATTTTTACTGATTAGAAATTTTTACATAGTTTTCAGACACACACATTACTAATAATAAATTTGACTGTCTAACTTGTGTATTCTGTAATTTTTCTGTTATTTTTTTTTTGTTGATATTTAGCGGTCCGTTAAAAAGTGATGTGACGTGACAGATTTACTAAAAACGCTTGTCTTTGATAAATTTATTGCAGATTTTTTATTAAAAAGTAGGTATCATGTTACGTGAATTTTTGAGAGGTATGACAATTAATTTATTTTTAATAATAATAATAATTCTTTATTGTATTTAAATTTTTTACACTTATTACAATTATTGATATATGTGGGGGTGAGTCATTTTTACCGTGTATTTTTATATCATTGCATTTTATATATCGCAGAGATGGGGATGTGATGATGAAAGGGACACACACAAATATCCATTCCTTTGGGTCGTGAGTTGGCTACATTGCCCACTACACCACTTCGGCCGGTTAATTATTTATTTAATTGATACATTCTTGAAATACAAAAGTGTCTATAAAAATATCTAGCTGGTTACAAAGAATAATCAAACAACAAAAAACACTATTAATTGAGTTTATGGAACAAAATAGATGTTTAGTTGACAGTAAAAACTAGAGAATATAAATCTGATTAAAATGTACTGGAGGAGAGAAAAGATCACTAACACCTCTCAGTCGTCTTTGATTTTCTCGCAAATCTCTCATTTGAACAATATAAATACATTTTACAATGGCATATAAAAAAACTGTAAATTATTGTATACTTATTGGAGCTGTGCATGTTCTAAAATCTCTAATTAATATTATTTGAATTAATTATTTAAATCCATTTGAAATAAATTGTGAAAAATTGTCAGCCATCGTATAACTGCTGAGGATCACGACTTTAAAAGGGAGCAGCCAATAGCTTAGTTGGTAGTGCACTATTCCGGCAAGATATGTGTCTCGGGTTCGAATCCCGATGGCTGACAATTTTTCACAATTTATTTCAAATATACAAACTGTTAACTCATTGTAAATATTATAAATTGGTCTGGTAGGACTTTGAGTAATTTATAAATCGTTCACTAGATGTTTAAACGCAGTGGTAGCTTGGCAACCCCACATCTAATCATGTGGCGATTAATATATCCTCAGCAGTTATATGACTTTAAAAATGAAAGATTGTTCAGACATCGAGAGGAGAGCAGCCAAAAGCTTAGTTTGTAGAGCACTATCCCGGCAAAATAGGAGTCTCAGGTTCGAATCCCGATGGCTGACAATTTTTCACAATTTATTTCAAATATACAAACTGTTAACTCCATGTTCGTTTAATCTTCTAATATCGAAATTTATCATGTACTCTTGACAAGCTGTTAAAATATCAAAATTTAACAGGTTATTTTAACGGAAACCTTTAAAATTTTAACTGGAATGTAGTTACAGAATAGGAAATTAATCATTTTAGCGGCCGTTAATTTAATGTCAAAATTAACAGAAATGTCAAATTTTAGCGGAAATGTAGTTACAGAATAGACAAAATATTTTAGCGGTTTCTAAAAATTTAATGGCTTTCCCCATGGAAAATGAATTTCTTCTTTAATATACAGGATATCCAAGATAACTTGTACAACATGGGGATCTCGACAACTATAAAAAATACGAAGTCGATTAAATTTGACAAAAGTTGCCCCATTAGGATACCATTTTAATGGGCTTTTGTTTTTGCGAAAAAATGTCTAACTTTACTAGATATAGATATCTTCTAAGTGTGAAATAATACTGGATTTTAATTTGCAATTTTTCGTGTTCTTTCAAATGCCGATGCTCAATTTTTTTATCGCTGTGGTTTGCGAGTTAAGACGTCAAAGTTTTAATTAAATAAATTAAATAAAAAACTGTAAAATTTACATTTTTATCTAGTGACCTCTGCATATTTCACAAATAACGAAACACCATTAAAATGGTCTCTGGTCTCCTAGTGGGGCAACTTTTGTCTAACTTAGTATCTCATTTCTCGAGATACGCATGTTGGACAAGTTATATATATATTTTTTAATAATAATTTGGATTTGTTCTTAAATTGATTGATCATATCATTTTGCTTAATAAATTGCACCTTTTCTCTCTATCTACATCTTTAATTTCCCTTCTCTCTTCTTACTTAAAAGACAGATTACTTTCTGTTCAATTTCTAGGATATAATTCATTTTCATTTACTGTCACCTCTGGTTTACCACAGGGCTCCAATTTGGGTTTATTAATTTTCCTATTATTTATCAATGACATCACGGATGTCATCCATTGTGGTAAATTACTCTTTGCCAACGATCTGAAAATTTTTCACCCGATTTCTTCATCTTCTGATTGTGACATTCTTCAACGTGACCTAATTAATCTTTCCAACTGGTGCTTGTTCAATAATTTGTTTTTAAACCTTGATAAATGCCAAATAGTTTCATACTACAGGAAATTCTCTCCAATTTTGTTCGACTACTCCCTAGATAATAAAATTCTAACTCGTAATGATCTCGTTACTGACCTTGGAGTAATATTCGACAAGGGATTAACATTTGTGCCACACATAAACTTTATCTGTAATGCAGCCTTACGCTTACTAGGTTTCATCATTCGCAATACACGTTCTTTTACTAATGTAAATGCAATCGTTTGTTTATTTTATTCCTTAGTACAATCAAAATTGGAATACTGTTCTCTTATTTGGAGTCCTTCTGCTGAAGTTTATCAGGATCGCATAGACACTATTCAAAAAAAGTTCATTAAGTTTTTATTCCTTAAAACATATAGTACATATCCTGACCGTTACATGTCTTATCAACTGTTGCTACTTACATTTAATTTTTTAACTCTTTGCGAGCGACGTACTATTTATTTTATATTTTGCGTTCATAATGAAGTCATTACGATACGCAATTGCGTATCGTAATAACCTTCATATCGATACGGAATTTTTTGTTTTAGACGGTTGGTACTAGATGACGTTTCTTTAACCCATTTTTACCTAATTTATATTTAGTTAATTGACAATTAATTTTAATAATATAATGTCGAAATTATTATTATTTTTTTATTTTGGGAAGATTATTTACATGAAAATGTACAAATGGTTACAAATATAATCACAAATTGAGTAAGTAAATGTTATTGTAGAAGGCGCAAAATATAAAAAATAGTATAAAGAACTCATTTTATAAGACTTTCTTTCGCACTTGTCAATTAGACAACTCGCTAACGCTCGTTTTCTAAATTTTGAAGCGTGCGAAAAAATCATGTCTTATAAAACACGTTCTTTAATATACTATTCTGTTTACTATCTTTCTAAGATAATCCGCAACAATGTTAATGATCTACTGTCATTAAATCTTATTAACTTTCACGTACCTATGTACATCATTAGATACTCATTTTCTTTTTATTTACCAGCGGCACGTACCAATATTTTCTTCTCTTCTCCTATTAATAAAATGTGTCTTTTATACAATTCTAAATTTTCGTCTCTAGATATCTTCTGAAGTTTTCCGTTGGTCAAAACCACAATCCCTCGTTATTACCTCGTTAAGTTATTTCTTTACCCACCTACTTTGTTCCTCAACCTAGTTTTCCTCTGTACTGTAATTGGGCTCTACCTGTTGTAAGGAGTATTTAATAATAATAATAATAATAATAATAATAATAATAATAACAATAATAAATGTTTTGTACGTTCTTATCATTTTACATTTTCATATTTATAATGAAAATAAATTAATAATAATTGCAGCTAGGAAGTTGTACGTTACAGCCTAACTAAACGGTCCGGTGAAAATAATACAAACTCTCTAGTGTTTATTTTTGATATATGTTTTACTTCTGACACGATTTGAACATCAGAGATATAGATTTATACTTCCGGTGGTAAAAAAAAAATTGCCTGCCCCGTTTGCTCCAATAAACGGTTTGAAGTAAGACTGTGTGCTCCAAAATGATTTTTGATACTATTTTTATATTTTCTTTTATACTAATATTTATTTCATTTGTTGCAGGCCAGTACTCTTCGTGTGCTCCAACTCCAAGTAAGTGTCTGATCGTTAAGTAATCGGCGGGTAAGCGAATAAATCTCTCTTACTTTACTTTCCTTGTCTTTGTTTGGTATTAATCTGTGTGTTCTTATTTACGTGCGGAATCCATAAATAATAAGTTGGTGGTAGATTGCTCGGCTGGCTTGATTAAAACTAATTGAAAAGTAATCACATCCATCCATTGTAGTGAGAGGCTGGCGGTGCCTTTGCCCCGAACGTGCGGGGCCCCGCGTTAGCGCTCCGGACACCGATCTGCTTTATGAGCCAATTAACAGCGAACGAGAGAGAGAAATTTTTACGATTCGATAGGTATTGTCTTTTGATTTGCAAGATAGGGAATCTTCAAGGGATTCATTACATGATTAACCAACAGATTTAAAACCAAATTTCTTATACAGGATAACTTTTTTTATGTAGGTATAGCAATAAGCCAAAATTGTACATTCGGCATATTTTATATTTAAATATGGATTTTGGAATGTTTTCAGTTGGTAGGTGTCAAATAATATTAATATATTCGGGTAGTACCTACTCTATATTTTTTCTACAATATTGCGGAAAAATAATTACAAGATATTAATCGTGAGTAAAGCGGTTGTTTAGTAACAAAACAACGAGTGATTAAACATTTTAATCACGATAATTTGCAAAAAGTATGAAATAACCAAGGTGAATATTTTGTTATCATGGCAAACTTTTTATTTAATATTGTGATCCTAATTCATAAATAAAAGTATTTTTACCTTCCGTCACCTTTAGGTAAGGTTTGGTCAAAAAATTCGATGATGAGTTTTTAATCAATAAGCACGTTTTAAGGTCCCTAGAATACGAATTTATTATTTTTACGATGATGTCTGTATGTGTGTGTGTGTGTGTGTGTGTGTGTGTGTGTGTGTGTGTGTGTGTGTGTGTGTGTGTGTGTGTGTGTGTGTGTGTGTGTGTGTGTGTGTGTGTGTGTGTGTGTGTGTGTGTGTGTGTGTGTGTGTGTGTGTGTGTGTGTGTGTGTGTGTGTGTGTGTGTGTGTGTGTGTGTGTGTGTGTGTGTGTGTGTGTGTGTGTGTGTGTGTGTGTGTGTGTGTGTGTGTGTGTGTGTGTGTGTGTGTGTGTGTGTGTGTGTGTGTGTGTGTGTGTGTGTGTGTGTGTGTGTGTGTGTGTGTGTGTGTGTGTGTGTGTGTGTGTGTGTGTGTGTGTGTGTGTGTGTGTGTGTGTGTGTGTGTGTGTGTGTGTGTGTGTGTGTGTGTGTGTGTGTGTGTGTGTGTGTGTGTGTGTGTGTGTGTGTGTGTGTGTGTGTGTGTGTGTGTGTGTGTGTGTGTGTGTGTGTGTGTGTGTGTGTGTGTGTGTGTGTGTGTGTGTGTGTGTGTGTGTGTGTGTGTGTGTGTGTGTGTGTGTGTGTGTGTGTGTGTGTGTGTGTGTGTGTGTGTGTGTGTGTGTGTGTGTGTGTGTGTGTGTGTGTGTGTGTGTGTGTGTGTGTGTGTGTGTGTGTGTGTGTGTGTGTGTGTGTGTGTGTGTGTGTGTGTGTGTGTGTGTGTGTGTGTGTGTGTGTGTGTGTGTGTGTGTGTGTGTGTGTGTGTGTGTGTGTGTGTGTGTGTGTGTGTGTGTGTGTGTGTGTGTGTGTGTGTGTGTGTGTGTGTGTGTGTGTGTGTGTGTGTGTGTGTGTGTGTGTGTGTGTGTGTGTGTGTGTGTGTGTGTGTGTGTGTGTGTGTGTGTGTGTGTGTGTGTGTGTGTGTGTGTGTGTGTGTGTGTGTGTGTGTGTGTGTGTGTGTGTGTGTGTGTGTGTGTGTGTGTGTGTGTGTGTGTGTGTGTGTGTGTGTGTGTGTGTGTGTGTGTGTGTGTGTGTGTGTGTGTGTGTGTGTGTGTGTGTGTGTGTGTGTGTGTGTGTGTGTGTGTGTGTGTGTGTGTGTGTGTGTGTGTGTGTGTGTGTGTGTGTGTGTGTGTGTGTGTGTGTGTGTGTGTGTGTGTGTGTGTGTGTGTGTGTGTGTGTGTGTGTGTGTGTGTGTGTGTGTGTGTGTGTGTGTGTGTGTGTGTGTGTGTGTGTGTGTGTGTGTGTGTGTGTGTGTGTGTGTGTGTGTGTGTGTGTGTGTGTGTGTGTGTGTGTGTGTTTGTGTTTGTGTTTGTGTTTGTGTTTGTGTTTGTGTTTGTGTTTGTGTTTGTGTTTGTGTTTGTGTTTGTGTTTGTGTTTGTGTTTGTGTTTGTGTTTGTGTTTGTGTTTGTGTTTGTGTTTGTGTTTGTGTTTGTGTTTGTGTTTGTGTTTGTGTTTGTGTTTGTGTTTGTGTTTGTGTTTGTGTTTG
>OY720450.1:74353708-74421208 GCA_963082715.1 Harpalus rubripes
GTCACATAAATCATCACACATGTCATTGAACGTACACTGTAACATCTTTAATTATTTGGTAATTTACTTGGTAATAGTTTAAGGTTTTAGATATATTGCCAGTAGTGATTTATTTCATAATTTATCCAGTTAACTGTGTTTATTTTTAACGTAATATAGAATTGAAATTCAATAAGCTGATGAACATTCGTTGTGCTGTTTGATACAAAGTGCAGTGCAAAGAATAAGCAGATATGCGTTTACTTTTATATTTAATGATGAAATGTTGTACCATTTCCAATACCCTTTTATTTTACATATAAATAAATATTAAAATAGAAATGTATATCTATATAACAATTGATTTTAAATTCATTTAGAAATTAATTTATAATTATTGTTTTGTGATTATTTAAAATATGTATATTCAATTTTCTTAGATCTTTTATTTTAAATAAATCATGTTAATATCTTCCCAGCATAATTCATTCCCAACGTGTTAACACGAAACACAAATAAAAAATCCTCTAAACATGATCTCCCAGTTTCTTGCTCTATAATATTCTAATGACCCAATGATCATTTTTAACTCCGGTACAGCACGAAAGAAAAATGATGGTGTATTCATCACGAACCATTTAGAGGCTGATGATAATAAATACACGTGCTAAGTATCGCTTCACTGCTGTGATTAGGACGGTGGGCCCCACCAGGCCACCTAGTGAGAACTGAAAGATACAGATTGCGAGTTGTAGCAGGTTCGGTGATTTAGCCGCTGGCGCGTGCGGAGTGGGTTGTGGGTTCGAATTCGTGGGAGGAGAAGATGATTTTTTAATGTAGGAGGAGGTGACATAGATGTAAGTACTTTAAATAGGAGTGAATTAGTTATTAGGATTATGAATAATTGTTTTCTAATGATTATTTCATTCATTACAAATTTGAGCAATCAGAATGTTTCATTTTTCATTGTTGTGCATTTTAAATAAGTGATTAAATAGCACCTAGCTTTTTAACAGCAAGTAAATTGAAGCTAGATTTTATAAGCAAATTTTGAACATTTTGAAGGCATATTTAGTTGGATAATTTACTGATATTACATATCTTTAAACATGCCGAAAAAAAAACAAACGAATGAAATAATCTTCACATATACACGTCATGCTATAGAATTGAATTGATTAAATTTGATGTCTGGCTTATATAGAAAATTTTGCTTTTAAAAAAGTTTAATCGTACATAAGGTAAGGAAGGTATTGTCTTTAATCAAAAAAATTCGGTGGAGAGTTTTTGATGAATAAGCACGTTTTAGGGTTTGTGTGCGTGCGTGCGTGCGTGCGTGTGCGTGTGTGTGCGTGTGCGTGTGTGTGTTTTGTGTGTGTGTGTGTGTGTGTGTATGTGTGTGTGTGTTTGTGTGTGTGAGTGTGTGTGTGTGTGTGTGTGTGTGTGTGTGTGTGTGACAAAATTTTCTAATGTAATAACTCTATACTACAATTCCAAAAATTATAATTCCTTCGTACTCCTCTTCGTTACATCCATATGAAGAGCTGATTAGATTTGTGTTATAATTAGTCAATCGGAAGTACCGTCATTTGAAGATTTTAACAGTTTTTCTTAAAAAAAAAACGATGTTAAGTATCATTTTTTCAAATTTAATGTTATAAATATTGAAAAATATTTTATTCTCTATACGATTTGATTGCATTAGCCAGCTATGCTATAACAGCTGCTATATTAAGAAAATTCTGACTGAAAGGAGTCAGTGCAGTAGAGAGTATGTTTGTATTATAATTTTACTGGAAATATAGGACCTTTTTCTAAGTAAATTTAAAATTATTTGTCGCGTAGACATACACTTCTATATGTAAGATAAAAGGTTTTAGAAATGATACTATATTTCATCATTAAATATAAAAGTAAACGTCTATCTGCTTCTTTGCACTGTACTATACCTATATCAAACATTACCACGAATGTTCATCAGCTTATTGAATTTCAATTTATATTACGTCGAAAAATATACACAGTTAATACACTTTAAAACTGGAGAAATGAAACAAATCATACTGGCACTATAACTAAAACCATAAACTGTTATGAATTGAATTACCAAATAGCTAAAGTTGTTAAAGCGTACGTTCATTGACATGTGGTGGACACGTGTGATGAAATGTGACTTTAAAATACAAAATATTGCAAAATGTTTCGAACACAAAGGTGACAATCCAATTTCTTAAAATTTAAACACTGTCGCGCCTCTACAGTTTGCTTCCTGGAACTATGATAGTGTTTTGGCACATTCGTTTAGCTGTCCGGTGTCTGGAACTGACAGAAGGTAATGTGCTGGTCACATCACATTTTTTAAAATAAAATCCCTCGGGGTTTTTTCAAATTATTATGTACTCAGACACTTTTTAAGCAAAAGTAATTTACATTGCAAGACATATTGGTATGGTTTTAAAAGCCCGTAAACTTTCATTCCCACTAGAGACAGAGCTCTGTAATAAGACGTTTACAATTCAGTATAACGTAAAATTTATTGCATAAGCCGGGCATTAACGTTATTAACTATGCCTGTGCAAAACTAAATATATAAATGGAAAACGCTATTAGTAAAATTATAACCAAATTGACGAAGCTATGGTCTGTTCCATTTAAGTCATTCAGTAGATGGCACTGGTAACAGCGCAAATCTGAAGTAGCCAAAATTACATTGGGTAAACTTGTCTCTAATTTTAGCTAATCAGAGAGGTCAAAATTATTCCCTATGCTCCGCAATACTGAATGGCTTAAATGGAACAAGGTGTAGGTGCTATTTATTTATTTATGAAACCAGGAGAACCAACAGTTTTAACAAACCAATTATAGGTTCCCACATATTAACAATAAGAAATACATATACACAATGTCTATGCCTTAACTAAGCAGCATAATAAAAAACAAGAATAGAAATACAAAAATACAAATAATAAGTACAAATAAACAAGCAATATAATAATTAACACAGGAAAAAAAAATATCTGAGTAACGAAAACACTTAAATACAAGACTTCATTATTTCTTTTTTATAGGCAGTGAAATTTTGAACGTACAAGGGAGTTGTACAAACTAATAATAGAGAACGGATCAGTGAAATTTTTGCATTGACGTAATATGAAACCAAGCATCCTATAGGATTGTTTTATTATTTCAGCTATATGCTCATTATGTGTTAATTTCGGAACAAAGATTACTCCCAAGTCTTTAACAATTGACTCTTTTTTTATAATAATCATATTGAGATTATAGTGAAATGTTAAAGGGTCTTGATTTCTTGTAAAGGTAACATAATGACATTTATTAATATTAAGAGATAGATAATTTAATGTACAATAATTGAAGAATTTCTCTAAATCCCTTTGTAAGTCTTTGCAATCGTTTACGCTCGATATGGTTTTAAAGATTTTCAAATCGTCTGCATACATTAGAAAATTTGAATATTGGAAGCAATGACCGATATCATTAACAAATAGATTAAACAGTATAGGTCCCAAATGGGAGCCCTGTGGTACTCCAGATGTTACATTGATGATACGTGATTTAAAGCCATTGCAGTAAACGAGTTGTGATCTATGTGATATACTCACTTATTTAAAATGCAAAACAATTTAAAATGAGACATTCTGATTGATCAAATTTGTAATGAATGAAATAATCAGCCTAAAAAGACTGAAAAAATAATTATATCAACTGAGTTTAAGAATATGTTCCTGAAAAACCTAAACTAACAGAGCTTTGAAGTTTGAAGTGAAGGATGAGCTACATATCTACAGCCCTGCCTCCTTATTGAATTGGCTGTATTGCTCCATCATTAGATCCTTGCAATTAATCTTCTTCCGTTGAGTAGAGCAAAGGTTAATTTGCTTTTATTCTGCCGGAGATCTCTTAATGCGCAGCGTAGATTTAATTTTCGCCACCCAGTAATATTTAATCCTGAAAGATTAATGATGTGCTATTGGTCAAACGTAGCTATCATTAACAACGTTGCAACTTTATTCCCCAGTCATTAGTGCACTCTTCGCGAGTGTGGTCTTCCGAAAATTTGCATTTAATGAAACCTGAATATCATTATGGAAGGAAGGTGGATTTAAATATAATGAAAATATTCTAGGTACATTATTATTATCATTTCAAGCAACCCACCATTAAAACATAATATAGATATTCAAATTAACTTGTACCGATTTTTCTAAGAACAATATAATTATTATTTACTTTAATGTTGAATTGTAAATCATGAAGTAATAGCTGCCAGGCAAACGTACTTTCTTTATACTTTAAACATTATATATTATAAAAGGATTTTGTGTATATTAAAATTTTGAACATTAAGCCTGTTACGGTCATAAATTGTTATCAAATTTGGTAATAAATTTGGTCAAAAACTGTTTCAATAGAACAGCGGCGGCGCTAAAGGGTGGAGGGGGGCAGTGTGGTCACGTGTTCATCCTTAAAAGTATTGTGCCCACTCACTACAACATCAAAATAATTTTTGTATATTTGTATAATTTGTGAATATTTTTTTTTAATTGTGAACGTTGTTCGTATTTACTATTGTTCTAATTAATGAAGCAGATATTACAGCCATATGAAAATTTCACCATTGTATAACCTGTAATTCAAAAAATCTGGTGTGGCCAACACAATACCTCCCGCCATGTACCGCCCGAGTCACAAAAAAAGATTAAGCTAATCCTTATTTTTGGATTATCGAATTTTACTCTAATTTTGGCAGTTTATTTCTTAAAATATATTCTAATCTTATCCAAGTAACTACATTTTTTGATAATAAAATGAAAATTAAATTTTAAATACCGGGATAAAATAAAATTCACTAATCCAAAAATGAGAATTAGCTTAAAATTTTTTCGTGAATCGTTAATTTTTATTAATCTAAATACATACCTACATCTTTACATATATTGGAAAGTGAATTGATTTTCTTTCCTACTGTTCCATTTACTTTTTTCTTTTTAAAACGTTACTATTATTAATTTAAAATAAATAGTTCTTTGACAGTGACATTTATTTGTCAATTACATACATTTGAATAACTGCGTAACCAAGGAGTTTTATTAGTTTAAAGCGTAGGATCTGGGATTTAAATTATAGATAATTTTATAAATTTATCCATAAAATATATAGAAAAAGTATTACTGCAAATCTGTAGAAAATTTAATAATCTTTAATTTTTATAATAACATTAATGTCGAAAAAATAACATTTAAAGATATTTTTCGAAGAAAAACTATTTTGAGTTTCTCGCAAAATACCATTTACGGTTATCCGATTTACACCAAAATCTAATGGGCTCTTTCAGTTACAGAAAAAGTTCAAAATACAAGGTTTCAAAATTTTCTGAATGATAGTATTTGAGTTAGAGTGGAGGATCCACACATACACGCACACACACACACACACACACACACACACACACAGACACATATATATATATATATATATATATATATATATATATATATATATATATATATATATATATACAGACATCAACGTGAAAATGTTAAAATTGGATTCTAGGGATCTTAAAACGTGGTCATTTACTAAAATCGCGATATGTGATTTTTAGCACGATCCCTATACCTCCCTTACCGAGGGTAGCGGGAGGTAAAAAGTAAAGACGCGGTGTACCTATGTAATTATTTGAATATGGATACCTGGTTTTTGTTTCGTTTTATGTTTTTATATAAAAAATACTATATAAATATCAGTGGCCTAACGATTAGCCAATGTCCAAAAATAAAAAAAACACTACGTTAAGTTCCGACAACAAACGTCTTCACGACGTCACTAACTAATGCAAACTTACCAAAATTTACGGAATAAAAGTTTTTGTCTCAAGTATAGATTCATTTTGAAATTCATAAATATAAAAGAAGATTGGTTGGAAGCTTTAAAGAAGTGGAAAGAAAGAATAGTGAAGTGTATATTAATTATTGAAGGTACCTATTTTGAACATCATCTAAAAAGTAAAGTAAAATTCTATAAAATAAGAACTATAGTTCTATCGTGTCCCTTGTAATTCATTTTTTTCTTTTTTGTTGATCTTTTCATGTTATTCTTCCATGTGTAGGAAAGGAATTATGAATAATAAATTTTACCATTGATTTTTCAAAACTTTAATGAATATGTTGATGAAAGGATAATACCCGTCCCCGTTTGAAAGTATAAAGTGGCGAAATGAATAAAGCAATCCTGCGTCCTTTGCAGGAATAATTTGAAGTTAATGATAGCTGCTAGCAGTAACGAATTGCCATGGTTTATTTAATAGGGTATTAAAGAAACAAACCTATAAATTTTAATTACCGCAAGTATGTTTAATGCAATTTCAATCAGTAAGTTATAAAGAGATATTTACGAGGAACATTTTGTCTGGGTGGTCTGCACTTTATCATTTATGTTAATTGAGTCTTAGAATCGGGACGTTTACAGGATAACCTCAATAATTACCTATTATAATACACTCGTTACTAATTTCAATTTGTTAATAATTACTCCGACAAAAGGAGGAAGTTAAGTGAGTGTCAACAAATTATTTTATGGAAGGAGGGAATCCATTTTCTCCTCGTCCCCAACAATAAAATAAAATTGGAACCGAAAAAGATAAAGTACTATGGCAATTACCAACTAGCAAAAGATCTTAAATTTTTACCTCATTTTCGTTGATGGTACTTTTCCACTACTCTCTTCAAAAAGTTCGTACACTTCACAAAGTTTGTTCCTCATTACATTATACCGGTGTTTTTTTTTCAAAATGTACATAGGAGATTAAAATGGGAAATTAGATTTTTGCAAACTTGCCTCCATTGTAACTGACAACGATGGTTGTGATATCAATAGCTTTCTATTAAAACTGCATTAAATGACACCAAATACATATTAATTATGACATTTTTAGGCCCATAAATTAATTATTAAATTGATTTAATTTCGTATTATAGTGCATCCAGTCAGTCAAATGGTTTATGTCATAAATATAATATCACTAGAAACAATGATGTCCTGTGTTAATAAGTTCACATGAGCAGGTAAACTGATTAAAATATTATTTGCACGTTACCTCCATAAATACAAATCATTGTTACGATCACTTCAGCTTCACGTCATTGATTTCTGAACCGCAAAATAACAAGTAATTGTATATTTATCTCTGTCTTACTTATGGTTCCCTTGATTCTTTTTTCGATAGGTATGTCTAATACCTTCATCTTTGTCTTACTAACACATTTAATGCCTTTATGATTCATTCTGTGTATATTAACTGTCGCGAAATTTCATGTTGGACTAAAAATGTTTTACATTTTAGATGTGTCAATGTCATTGTTATGTTTATTAGTTATTGGTGATATTTACCTTTTCTTATAATGATTTTCGTTCTAAGGTAAGTATAATCTTAGAAATAATCGTAAAATGGAGTAATATTTTGATGATAATAATAATATTTCAAAATGTAATTATTTCTATTAATGGTTTCAAATAGGTAATAATAATATAAAAACCAATAAAATAGCATTAATAATATATATATATATATATATATATATATATATATATATATATATATATATATATATAGAAAATTTCAAAAATCCCTAAACAAATGACGTAAACCCTTTGACTACAGCTACTACGTAATACATAGCTGATTCGCCCGCCATATTGGTGCCAAAATGAACTGAGTAAATTATTAAATAAAAGTGCATTTCTTATTTCATAATTAAATATAACTTCCATATTTGCCATATTATACTTATCTAAAATAATAAAACAAGAAAAAATACGGTTCGTTAAGATTTTTGAGGTTAGAGAAAAATATATGAATTGCATAAGTACCTGTAGAAATTATAACCATTTCTCAAATGATTTCCACAATTTGGAGCAGAACAACACGCTATTATGGATAATTTTTATGATTAATAATACTGGAACACTGATATTGAATGATTTAAGTGGCTCCAAAATGGTGGACGTCTCAGCTGTAATTTATCTAGAAGCTATACTTTTGACTGGCTGGATACCCTATACCTAATAGCAATAGCCATGGCATATGAAAATAAAAGTTTGACATTTTGTGTCAAAATTTTATAACCTATAACTTGTGCATGCAAATTTTATCGTAATAATTCTATTAATATCATTTTTGTCAAGAAATTTCTAATCTAAATAACACAAGAAGTTATAGGTAACAAAATTTCAAACATTTGTTTATCTTTTTGTTAAAAAATATGGCTATTGCTATTAATGCAAAATTGAATAAATTTAATAATTAGTTTATGGGACCGATGTATTACATACCTAATTTCCATGTATTTTGTGTCATTTGATGCAAAAAAAAACACCCGGTATAAAGGTAAAAATTTTGTCGACCGAGGGCTAGAGTATAACTATGCAGATATATTATTAATATTTTATCTCTTTCGAATAAAAGGAATGTTAATCTAGGTAGTACAAATATGTGCATCATAAATTGCGTCCTTTACAATTTACTGAAACAAATTTACGATAATATTATCCTGAACATATAATATATCTTTACTTTAATGTAATTTGAGATTTATTATACAAAATTTATTCTATTCTAATGGATTGACGAGTTATTAACATTTCTATGCTATCATTTTCTGACTTGACTAGGCTCAGTTCTAAATACCAAGCTAATATATTACAAAGATATTTAACGGATAGCGCCTTAAAACACGTAATATTAATATCATGTTACACTAATAAAATACTGGAATAGCTTTTAAATAGTTTACCTACAGGAGTGGCGATACTTAATATTCCAAAAACATGCACATCATGTTATTCCAACTGCGAATATTTCACGCTCTTCGACCGAACTTAATAAAGTATTTCAGCGGTCGCTAAACTTTCCCATACATAAATAATACACAGATTACTTAATAAAGTATAAACAAGTACTCAGTAGCTAGCAAACATACTTAAATTTGTAACAAACATTTTAAATTAACTACCGTTAAATTGCTTTAGAAACCACAATAAATTGTCGATTGTAAATACATCGTCACGGATTTTATTTATGTTACAGTATTTAATAGTAATGGTTTTGAACAGAACGTTGTAAACCACATGCCATATACAGGGTGTTAATTAAAAAGTGGGCCATAGGCGTTTAACATGGGAAATCAGTTTTTCCTTGCGCAAAAGTTCCCAATTAACAAAAGTGTTTCAAATAAAAGTTGTAGATAATTATATTATACACCTGCATCACTAAACAGATTTTATTTTGCATGTTTAGTAACCTGCAAAATCCGAATTGAAATTCTATAAATATTGCTCATTTGTAGTGATAGCCATGAAATTTAAACAAAATTACAAAAAAATGCATATCATTTGAACTGTCAGAAATTCGATTTTCAAATAAAAATTACTGATAATTATATTCTATCCTAAGTCCTTCAAACTATTTTGTTTTTATAATCTACATCTAAATTATTGCTTATATTTTATTTATTTTTATTTTGTAACCTGCAAAATCGAAATTCTGACAATTCAAACGATATGCATTTCTTTGTAATTTTGTTTAAATTTCATGGCTATCACTACAAATGAGTAATATTTATAAAATTTCAAATTGGATTTTACAGGTTACTAAACATCCAAAATAAAATCTGTTTAGTGATGCTGGTGTAGAATTTAATTCTCTACAATATTTATTTAAAACATTTTTGTTTAAAATTAAATGGGAAGTTTTGCGCAAGACAAAACTGATTTCCCATGTTAAACGCCTATGGTCCGCTTTTTAATTAACACCCTGTACCTATGTGGTGTCCGTTTTTCGAGGGGCACAATTGGGATCTCGGAAACTATAAGAGATAGAAAGTCGGTTAGATTGGGGCAAAGTTGCCCCGTTAGTAGGCCATTTTAAAGATGTATTTGTCTCTCCCGAAAAATTCATAGGCCGCTAGATAAATGCAAAAAATCAAATTTTGCTGATTTTTAATTTAACAAATAACTTCTAAATGCGAAACAATATGGAATTTTGGTTTGCATTTCTTTAGGACACTTTTTTATGGACGCCATATTGGAAAGTTACACCATTGAAAGAAGAATATGCAACAATTATTAATTTTATAGGGCAAAAACAATGATTGTGGTATTGAAATAAAAGAAATAATAAGTTAAGTATTGTCATATAATAATTTGTATGTTTACGTTTAGCTCTGAATAGTATGAATAACTTTACTAATTTCGTTTTCAATATGGTCCAAACCTACTATGAGGTTCATATAAAAAATATCAAAATTAATTGAACTGATTAAAATTTCAGATCTAAATTAGGAAATTAGAAATGAAAATAAAAAATAATTATGTTTTCATAGTGCAATGAAAAAGTGGATGTCCATTGGAAGTGTTCACGCCAAACTTTTTTTCACGATTGACGCACAAAATTTAAAAGTAAAATAAGATTTGAAAATTATTATCACTAAAAAATTTTAATTGCCATTTTTGAAGTAAGCTTTGATTTTTGTTTTCATTTATTTACCGTCTCGCCCACTGACCGTTCAGTAATTTGTAAATAAGACCTACTGTCTTCGAAACACTATCGCTAATAGCTATTAACATACCTAGGAATGTTATGTATATCATAACTGCCGCAGATGTCGGTTTAAAATTCGAGCTCACAGAGCGAGGATTTTAAGATATCTAAGGCTTGTTATTATTTATAACATCCGTGGTTTGTTCAATAGTTTATCGGTTTCAGAAAGTGAAGACAATATTAATAAATATTATTTTTTAAATTCTCTCGTTAATGCTATTTTCAGAATGCTATGGTTAACAGGTTTTTGACATATGACAAATATTCCAATTATGTGCTTTATTCCTCATGTTTAAACCGTATTTAGAAGCTTTAAAACGATACACTAACGTTATCTGTATGTATTATTGAAGAGCATCATACTTTAATTTTATTTTATTTTAATTTTGTAGACCGTTGTTGACAAGTCAGTATGGTAATAATATTACCGTCCAGATACAGTTATTATTTAGTTACCAGCCTACTTTTGTACATGTAAACAATGGATTAATATCCTGAAACCTGTAAACAAAAAATAACCCGATTGTGCAAAAAAATGTTATGTGTATACCCAACATATATTTTATTTATATTAAAAAATCAATATTTTATATTTTGAATAATAAACAATTAAATTTTCTAATTTTATATCAGCATATAAAAAATGCGTATAGTTTTATTATTTATCATAGAAATAGTCCTTAATGATCAAGGACATTTTAATTAACGAAGAAAGATTTTGCGAAAAATTTATTAACCTTCCTATATGTAGTAGTATGCTCTAACCAACTGAACTACAAGATTGCATTGAAGTCACTGAATCTTTACTTACTTATTTGTAGTTACATTATAGTTTGCGAAAAGGTCCAGAAAATCCCATGCTTTACTGTTACTATGCAATACTGGCAAGTTGCATATAACAATATTTATTTAATGAGATACAAAAAGTCGAATTCTAAGTTTGGCAAATGTCAAGTGAAATAATGTCAAAAATATCTTATGCTCAATTTAATTTTTATTGTTAAACGGTATATTCATGTTTCATAGAGCACCATTATTCTGTTTCTAATTTGGAATATCCTTATAAGTCTCGTGGATTTAAATGTAACGAGCAGAGCCACAGCAACGCATCTTGTGTAAGATGTGTCGGAAAAGGCAATGGGGTCTCGAAGGTGTAGTGCCGTGCGTAATCTTCAAAAGATTATAGTAATATTTGGCGCCAGTCTGCTATAACACTCCTACACATGGCAGATGACTGATGCACGGCTAAGCCTCCTCGATTCTCCAAAGTTCAAACGGCCTTCTTTTTCATTCATGAAGAAGATTTCTAAAATGTGTTAATAGCACTTCGGTTTTATTGCTTTTCATCAAAGGAAGAAATCAGTGTTTTATAATCTATACATTGTAATATGATCGTTATGAGTATACATATTGTTAGTTAATAAAACTGTTTTAGAAGATCGCTAAATTTTAATTTATAGCTTACGCCAATGGGAATTTCCAAGGCAATGGCCGTTGTCTTTATTATAAATTTTACCGTACTATTATAATTATCCAGGGATATAATTGCAACAAGTCTAGTAATACAAAAAAGTTGCAATCAACTTCTTATTACGGCTTTTTTTACGAATAACTTTTATTGGAGCACACGCATTTTGATAAACCCAACCCAAACACTGAACTATTGCTTTTTTCAAGATTATACAAATAGATCCTACTTTCGTTGTCTATCACAGCATTAGAGGCTCTCCCAGTCCAACGAGAAAGATTCGCAGCATCGCAGCGTTCATTGTGGCAACGAAATTCGCATATTTTATTTAGTACTACGAATATAATGAACTAGTTTAACACTAACACTATTTATTTATTTAAACAATTAAAATGACTTTTTATTTACACGATATTACTGATTATTTATTTCCACTTATGTCACTTCACATTCAACTGTCCGACCTACCGACCTCCCCAGCGTCTGTATCTTCAACTGCCGGGACAGAATTCACACCTTTCACCCCACTATCTGTCTATTTATGTAACTAAGTGTCTAACTTCCACAGCACCAGTATCATCTACTGTCCGTATGCCACAACTCTTCAACACCACTGCCGAGTATCCACTTCCACGCGCCGTTACTGTCTTCGTATACCTAGCTTCCCAATACTCTTCAAACTACCGAGTATTCACTTCCACAGCTATCCCTATCAGGGTTGTCAAAAAAGCACATTTCTGTTTTTTTTTAAATATTAGATTGTTTATGTGTAATACAAGTTAAAAATAATTACAAGAAACACTAGTTTATTACATTTCAATTACAGTATAATGTAATACGATTTTTACTAAACTGTACAAGTTTATTCGTGATATTTTGGGCGTATACTCTTCTAGGTTCTAGCGAACTTGCAATAACCAGCTCGCCGTACCGCTTGTGTTTTGGTTTCTGGATGAACATACTATTTAGTTCGTAGTTGAGATTCAAACATAATAGTTGAAGTAGAGGGTTCTGGAGAAAACAGACACTAAACTGGGCAAATATTAAAACAAATGATGGTAAAACCAAATGCAAACAAACTTTTACAATTATTTAATCAATTCTTTAACATACCTAAATTTTTATAATAATTGGGTTTTTAACGGGTTTTGCCAATAAAACCAACTGGGTTTTTTCGGGCTCGGTTTTTTCATGACCCTGATCCCTATATACCAGTAACATCCAAGTATTCCATTCGATACTAATAGTCCGGGAGGCAGCGTTGCAGATGACAAGATCATTTCATCCCTCATGATTTCTATTGGAAATATTTTTTCTCGGGCAATCATTTAAAGATCCAAGCCTCAGCTACTCCAGTGGGGGTGGAGATGGCATGACGATATTGGAAACATGTCGAAAAAAAATTTTTTTAAATCATTTCAATACTCTTGAAAATTTATCAATCTGTAGTTTAAATAATATTAAACATAGAAATAATCGTCAGTTGCACTTAAAAATCTACACCCCCACTTTTATTTCCGGTTTATAGGTGTAGCTGACGTAGAATCCCCCATTTTCAGTGCAACTGACGATTATTTTTATGTTTAATATTATTTAAACTACAGATTGACAAATTTTCAAGAGTATTGAAATGATTTTTGAAAAAAATTGTTTTCGGCATGTTTCCAATGTCGTTATATCCAGCTCCACTCAGATGCAAACAGCTGACGCTTAGTTTGTTTAATAGATATATTCAAACTATCATTTAATACAAAAACTGTGAGGGATGAGAACACTGACAAAAATGCAACGCTGCCTCCCGGACTATAACTGCATACGCTCACCACGATACTGCTGTGCTATTCAAACTCATTGATACCTTACTTCTATATAACTAGGTGAATGTCTTTCTTCGTACCCACGTACGTCGCTTATATAGTGGCTCTTAACACCTTCTGGAACATTCTCGAGACGTCTCGAACTATATAACAATGAGCGGATAATTACGCTTATCTCCTCTCTTGTTCACCTAACGACCCGCCTCACGTCGCCCGTCTATCGCGCGCTGCACTGTATTATTGATCGCCTATCTAGTCTTCTCCTCCTACTAGAATGCTTCTATTCATAGGCTCGCTTCATTTGCGACAATGTATTCCACATCAGGCGATCAAGATGCACTTTTATTGATTGCTTTAGACGATGAATATAATACCAGGTTTCTTTTTGTATACCGATAGAGTGAATTCATTCGTAAAATCAAAATATAAGGATTACGGAGAATTTCATACACTGATGATGCCATAATTTCGACAAGATATAAAATGGCTATAGTATCAAAATTCTTAGTAATACAAAAAAAAAATAGCCTAGACTATGTTGTTACGGATTTTTTCACGGATAACTTTTATTGGAGTAGACTCATTTTGAAAAACCCAAACAGCCAACTTCAGTTTTATCGGAATCATAGGAATAGACCCAACTTTTGCCGCCAAGTGAGAGGTTCCGCCAGCAAAGCATGGAAGACAGACTTTGTACCAATTGACACGACCTTCTATATGAGCTGGTGTTAAATTATGGAGATTCCAGCGAGCATATAGCTTCCCTACAGTCAAATAATTGTGCAAAAACATGTTGATTGCTTTCACACCAATACTTAGGGTTAATTAAATCAAATGAGCATAAAATAATAGTCTTTTGGATGTCCTGTACGAAACTTACAAAATAAAATGACACTTTTAACACTTACATCATAAATAGCTATTTCGATTTGTTTTATTTTCCGCTCATTCCGTCATTTATTTTTTTTTAGCAATCTTGGGCAAACGTCTTTTTGCAGTATTGTTTTTCCCGTATGATCTGTTAATATTGTGCGCCATTTTTTCTTTAAAGGGCCAAAATATGCAACATCTGAAGTTTGTGGTGTATGGGTGGCATTAGTAGGGAGACATACGAATTAGATGTTATTTTCTGTTGCCAAAATAATTACATCCTCTGAAAAATGGCTTGCCAAATTATCGCCTATTAGAACTTTTTTACAAGGTTGATTTTTAACAAGAGCCAAAAATAAGCATTTAAACCAGTCAATAAAACATTTCGTATCGAACCAGCCATGAGTTGTTCTATTATTTCGACACTTTTCTGATCCTCCTTCTGTCTAAGTACTCCACAAATTTTCGGCTTTATACACAACAAATAAAGGAGCAGTGCGCCAGCGGCATTACCACAAAACATTATGGATATATTTGACTTCGAGTGAGACATAATACGTTCTGGGTATTTTGCACCTCTTTTAAAGAAACATTTTATTGAACCAGGTTCATCATTTAAATTAGTTTCATCAAAATTATAATTATATGTTTTCTGGTATAATTCCATAATTCCTTGGAGTGTTTTATTTTTCGTTAAAGTGACAATGTCATAATAATATAAATATCAAAAAATTGCTGGCTACTAGTTACTGGCCCTGTCAAAATTATTCTAAATTTACTATTGTTGAAGATATTTTTGCCCACCAAATCCCAATTTTATCATGAGTAATCACCCTCAGGCACAAATCCAATCTATTTCTTCTTCCCATCATTTGCAAATTTTCAAAACCTTCATCAATCTCGATCAGTTTCATCGAAGTTGCGGTTGAATTAATGATCATCTCCAGTCCACAATAGCTCACCTTTCTAATCTTTGGTTGTGTGTTTGTAGTTGTGAGTGAATTCGGTTGAGAACTGTGTAACCGGAAATGCCAACCCACGTGCGCTGCGTTAGCTCGTGCGAGGCTTGATGCCATATCTAGTGTGCCATGCCTGTCGGCGCCCACCTGATCCTGCGTGGGAGGGACGTCATTATTAATAAATGTGTCCTATGTGTTACATATACACAAGAGAAATAGATTAGATATAGAAATGAATATAGGAGTGAAGAAATTCATAGTATTTAAGAAGATTGACATTGGTATTTTGATTTCCTTCCACAATAGCGTTGAGTACGAATTTTGATCAAAAAGTAACAAGATGATTTTAATTTTGCGCGATTGAGTCCGTTCTCTTAATCACGTTGGTACCACGATATTTGAGTGCATATCAGGATTCATTCGTATTAGATGCGTTGCATATACCCCAATTTGTGTTTAACAGTTACATTGACATTCTGTGACTAGGTATTACTCGTACTTAAGGGATATTAATCTGATATTGTAACGTAATTGGACTAAAAAACTAAATACATAGGTACCTACATTTACTAATGCTGGAATACTATATTTTATAACTAGTATGGAATAGATCATTTCCGCGCGAACGAAATGTTTGTAGGCCGAGCCGTACGCGAGATCTGCGGTTTCGCAAGTGGCGGAAATGTTATTCCATAAGAGTTTTAGACTATACTTTCTCTAACACTATTTAAAAATATATTTTGCTTATCACTTGACATTTTTGCAAAAAATAATAAAATAATATTGGTATGTTATAAAAGCAATTCAATATTTTTTATTTAACTTACCATGTAAAAGCTTCAATACGCGTAAAACAAGGCGTATAATTTATTTTATAATTTGACAATTAAGTGCCGGTATTTTCACTTGCGAATAAAGGTCTAGATAAATTTATCCTTCAGATAAATATTTTTGTTGTCTTTTCACTTGCAAATAAATTTATTCGAAAGAATAAAATCTGTTATCCGGGAATAAATTATTTGGTACTGGGGTAGTGAATAACCGTTTATTCGTAAGTTCATTACATGTCCACATAGTGCAGATTTATTAACAAAATGGATATATTAAATATTTTTACGAAGATATTTTGTACTATGAATTAAAAAATAACGTGAGAAATCGATCACACATCATCAGACAGCGACATAACCACATACATGAAGGATTTTTTTGACAGATTATAAAAACAATTTATTATTTCATATTGGGGAAAGTATCTTTTGATCTGAAACAGTGGATAGGTAAATCATTATAATTAATCTGTCATTTGACGCTGGCAAAATATTTTCAAATTTTGGATACTTTTTTTGAATACAATGATAAACATTTATTTCGAACTGAAAGAAATATACAAAAACTACAAGGACAATTTTACAATATACATATCTCGTTTACCACATATGATTGCTGCATTAGACAGTACACTTGTTAAATTACAGTCTGCCGGGGCTAAAAATGCAGAAGAATGTAGATGACGTTAAAGATGTCGAACATAATTTTGACAACTACACATACAAAAGAAGTTACATATATTTCATCCTTGTCTGCTTAACGTGGCTACGCCAAACTCCATCCTTTTCTATTGACACAAACTCATTCTGCAAGGTTACTAATTCACGAACGTTAGGTTATTCGACAGATAGCTATTTGTTTCCGTAAAATGTGTGAAAAGACGCAATGGAATTATTCGTTGAATAAATATACAGAATAAATTTATTTGACGAATACTTATTCAAAACTTTATTCGGAAGTGAAAATACCGGGCCTAAGGCAGTTGAGGTGACAAAATCAAAAAAACAAAGCGCCAAGCAATGCCGGCTTGATTAAGAAAACAATTGCGTTCTCCCATGTATTTTAAATGGGTAAATTGAAAAACTAGTGGTCTGTGACTGCCTATTACGGAATTATTATTCCGTGACAGTTTTCAGTTACAGAATGTATGAATTCCATAATAGTGTTAGAGAAACTATATTAAGTTTCTTTCCATATAACTGTTATTCTATTTATTGTTTTCTTTTTAAAACGTCACTATTATTAATTTGAAATGATTAGTTGACAGTATCATTTATCTGTCAGTTTAATACATTTGACATGTAAACTGTGTAACCAAGTAGTCCAAGTAGTTGTGTTTAAATCGTAGGCTCCGGTATTTAAATTATAATTATAGATTATTTTATAAATTTGTCCATAAAATATTATAGAGAAATTATTAATGCAAACCTGTAGAAAATTTAATAATCTTTAATTTTTATAACATAAATTTCAAAAAAATAACATTTAAACATAAAGTGCTATTTTCGGTTATTCAATTTACACCAAATTTTAATGACATCTTTCTATATTAGAATAAGGTGGCAGCACACGGTTTCAAAATGTCGGGATTGTCAAAAGAGAAAATCCTCGAGAAAATAATTTTTCGTCATTATAATGTACGTGTTTCCGAAATTGAAAAAAAAATATTGGTGGTCGAGCACGTATTTACCGAGATATTTTTAATGGTATAAAAGATCTGGTACTTGGGTGGAACAAATATACGAAGTCCATAAATGGAAATAAAAAGTAAGCTTACCGGAGAAGCTGAATTTTTCCATTAGGTGGCCGCGAACTTTTCAAATGATGCTTTCAACAAGTTATATTCGTATTCTTGCCGTACTCATTAAGTGTTACGTGTTTTTTTATAATTCCGAAATGTCCTTGACGTCTTGAGGCAATGAAAATGATCCGCTGTTAATGGGAAAAAGTTCATATCGATAGAAAAATAATTATTATTAATAGATAATTTATTAGTATCGTGTGAAGAATAACGATATGAATATTTGGTGTGATTTATTCTCTCCCACAAGATCCCGGGCAGGAATTTCAAGAGATCGCTGCAAGGCTGGCTTTTTAATGCCAGTTATTGTTTAATATATTGGCTGCATTTATCCAGCCATTAACTAGGTGTTTGGTAAATTTATAACGTCTTTTATATTCCTTCATAAATCTCACCTAAGCAGATCTCCCTAGTGATTTTTTATTTTATTTTTCCTTGAAGAATTCAATAATTCATACTTCGATATTACAAGTAAGAAAGAAGAAACAATAGTTTTCATGTGGCAAATTTCAAAATATGCAGAATACATACGAGCCCCAACTCATATTAATTAGGCCTGTTTATATTTTCATGAAATTACAAAATCTATACAAATGGTTAGAAATTTCTACAAAAAATGTTCGGCTACTTTAAATATAAATTTAAAAGTATTAAAAAAACTGTCGACCGAATGACTAGTGATAATAATTTGACCAGAATTTTAAGGGCCATCTTCTAGACCATATTTAGCTTCTACTGAGATCTTTTACTTTGGCACATTGAAAAACATCTTTGCAAAAATCCATTGCGTACAGTAAAACCTATTTTGAAAGACATATAGGACAATATTCACAAGAAAATATATAGGATACAATGCCTAATAGCATTAAAGTTGGGATTACCATAGTATACACAACATATTCAGTAGCGAAACTCTGTGTCGGCACCTTTGAACTTTTGATACCAAACTGAGTGACCTTGAATGAAGCTGCCATGTTTCTGTTGCGCATAGTGGCGCCAATTCAAATGGTACCGCAAAGTATAATATCGTATTATACTACAACCAGTTATACAATACAAATAAAAAGTATTTTACATGGTTTTAGTATAATAACAGTATACAACAAGAAGTCTTTTTACAAGTTATACACAAATTTTTCTCTGCGATTTTATTATCGTTCAAAACTATTATATTCCCGCCTTCTGTCAGAATCATTGAAAACAAAGCCATAGGCGGCGATATGAACAGGCAGACAGGGATGCATATTTCGTGAGCCTTATTTTGTGCATGTACAAAATATACTGGAATTTAGCTAAATTGTTATAAATTTAAAATATATGATTGCTCAATATATTTTATGTACAAATAAATAATTGTATTGAATACTCAATTGAATATTTTAAATGTTATAAACGTTAAACTCTACGGTTATGTTCCTAATTAAAGGGACGCCATGTTCTCATTGCGCTGATTGACGCATGCGCGCTGTGACAGAGAATCATGCGTTTCGCTACTGTATAATACTTTTTACTTCCCGCTACCCTTGGTAAGGGAGGTATAGGGATCGTGTTAAAAATCGCATATCGAGATTTTGGTAAATGAAATGACCACGTTTTAAGATCCCTAGAACACAATTTTAACATTACGACGAGGATGCCTGTGTATATCTGTGTATGTGTGTATGTGTGTATGTGTGTATGTGTGTATGTGTGTATGTGTGTATGTGTGTATGTGTGTATGTGTGTATGTGTGTATGTGTGTATGTGTGCATGTGTGTATGTGTGTATGTGTGTATGTGTGTATGTGTGTACGTGTGTATGTGTGTATGTGTGTATGTGTGTATGTGTGTATGTGTGTGTGTGTATGTGTGTATGTGTGTATGTGTGTATGTGTGTATGTGTGTATGTGTGTATGTGTGTATGTGTGTATGTGTGTATGTGTGTATGTGTGTATGTGTGTATGTGTGTATGTGTGTATGTGTGTATGTGTGTATGTGTGTATGTGTGTATGTGTGTATGTGTGTATGTGTGTATGTGTGTATGTGTGTATGTGTGTATGTGTGTATCTGTGTATGTGTGTATGTGTGTATGTGTGTATGTGTGTATGTGTGTATGTGTGTATGTATGTACGTGTGTATGTGTGTATGTGTGTATGTGTGTATGTGTGTATGTGTGTATGTATGTATGTATGTGTGTATGTGTGTATGTGTGTATGTGTGTATGTGTGTATGTGTGTATGTGTGTATGTGTATATGTGTGTATGTGTGGATCCTCCACTCTAACTCAAGTACTATCATCCAGAAAAATTTGAAACCTTTATTTCGATCTTTTTCTGTAATGGAAAGAGCCCATTAGATTTTGGTGAAAATCGGATAACCGGAAATGGCACTTTGCTAGACGCTCAAAACAGTTTTTCTTTTTCGAGATTAATGTTAGTATAAAAATTAAAGATAATTAAATTTTCTATAGATTTGCATTAATGTTTTTCTATATATTTTATGGATAAATTTATAAAATTATCTATAATTTAAATCCCAGAGCCTACGCTTTAAACAAACAAAAAGCAGTTGTTCAAATGTATGTAACTGACAGATGAATGTCACTATCAAAGTATTAATCATTTTAAAATAATATTATTAACGTTTAAAAAGAATAAAGTAAATAGAACAATAGAAAAGAAATTCAATACAGTTTCCAGCATAAGTATACATATATGTAGGTATGTATTTAGATTAATAAAAATTAACGATTCACAAAAATGTTTAAGCTAATCCTCATTTTTGGATTAGTGAATTTTATTCTGTCCCGGTATTTAAAATTTAATCTTCATTTTATTATAGCTTCGGTGGCTCAATGGTTAGAGCAACGCCTCTTAAGTCAGGACTGCGCTCGGGGCTCTGGGTTCGAATCTCACTGTATAAATGTGCGAATGTGAACCCACTCTGTAATTGGGATTTAATCTCGTTGAAGGGGTTTAAAAATTTATTAGACTATATTTTAAGAGATAAACTGTCAAAATTAGAATAAAATTCGCTAATCCAAAAATTAAGATTATCTTAAACTTTTTATGACTCGGGCTGTAAATGGCGGGAGGTATTGTGTTGGCCACACTAGATTTTTATATTGTGGTATTACTAATAAAGGCGATGTAACCCAGCATTAAATGGCGAAATACATGAATAATGTATTCAGTTTTTGTAAGTTTAAAATCTATATTTTAAACTAGTCGAAAGAAATTTGTTGAAATTTCTCAACATTTGCGTAGGTTTTATAGTTTGTTGAAAATGTTAACCGGCCGAAATAATATGAGTTTGGGCTCAACAGATATTTTGTAATTACAGTACTAGTTCATAAGTATTCAACTACTTGTTATATCAAAATGAGTACCTAGTAATAATAAATAATTTAAAAAGTTCCTAATTTAATTAACGATAAATTTAGATGCAACCTATCGTGTTTATACTAAAAATGAACAAGCAGAAGACTCACGTCATCAATAAATATTACTAAATAATGACGTCACTGATTACTAAGTTTACATGGGGTACTAATTTATTCTAGAAAATGCAATGCGTGTTACATAACTTACTATATACAATATATGTAGATGAATTATCGTGTAATACTTAAAACCGATAATACTCAGGATGTGGTTAAGGTCGTCTCACCTCTAATCAAATCAAAGCGCCCCAAAAACTAATAAAATGAGAAAATTGTGCGGCCCCAAAATCTGTGCGCCCTAGTCTGCAGCCTAGTCAGCCTATCCGGTAATAGGCACTGCAGTAATTCTGTAGCACAAGACAACTCACAAATACTTAACTCAGAAGAAACTGTTGTAATTAGTACAATAGGTAGATAAACTAGAACAGTATATTATATTTATATATTGTATTGTTAGCAAATTAACAGTTCTATATATTTTTTAAAAAAATCTGATGTGGCCAGCATATTACCTTCCGTCAATTCACGCGTCAATTCTATGTATTTTGTATAAATGTCACACAGAAAGTTTCTTGCAAAAGATTATATTTCTTGTACATTACCTTAAGGCAGTTGTATGTATTTTATATAAATTCCATACAGAAAGTTTCTAACAAAAGATCCTATATTTCCAGTAAAAATATAACATAAACATACTGTCAACTGCACTTGACACTGACACCTTTCAATCAGAATTTTCTTAATGTAGCAGCTGTTTCCAGAGTTATAGCAAAGCTGACTAATAATATGATATTTAATTTCTTTATAATTTTTTAACTCTATGTCCATTTAATATGAAGTATAAAATGCATTCAAATCGTATAGAGAATAAATAATTCTTTAATATTTATAATAACATTAAATGTGAAAAAATGATATTTAACATCGTTTTTTCAAGAAAAACTGTTAAAATCTTCGAATGAGGGTACTTTCGGTTGACCAATTATAACCAAAATCTAATCAGCTCTTCACATGGATGTAACGAAGAGGAATACGAAAGAATTATAATTTTTGGAATTGTAGTATTAGAGTTATCGCATTAGAAAATTTTGTCACACACACAGACACACACACACACACATACAGACATCATCGTAAAAATAGTAAAATCGTATTGTAGGGACCCTAAAACGTGCTTATTCATCAAAAATACACCACCGAATTTTTTGACCAACGACAATACCTTCCTTACCTAAAGGTGACGGAAGGTAAAAACGATAATACATAACTACTTTGATATTTACGATTATTTATATTAATTCAAGTCACTCGTGCCTGGATGAGATGAGTTGACAATCACTAACAATCAAGTGACATAGACAGGATCGATATTTGATCGATTTTAAATTCAATGTAAACATGGACATTGTCAGTAGTGCTACCGTTATGATATGAAAATTAACTACAATTATTTCAAATAATTTTATATTCCCTAAAAGGAATAAGAATTGACTTTGATATGAAGGTAAATTTCATTAATATATCCGTTTCTTAATACTAGTATTTTTTATTCCTTCTTTTTTAAAAAATAAATAACACCGAATAATTTCTATAAGTTATATTTCATTTTATAAGGTTTTTTTCAGGTCGATGACGTGAGTCTTCTGCTTGTTCACTTTTAGTTATATTTCACTTTCTTAGTAAAAAAAAACTAATGAATGACTTCTCGCGAATTATCAAGGTTTAGTTGTAGCAATTAATTAAGCATCTTACATGTCATTCATTTTTATATTTTCCTCAAATCGCCCGCGTATTAGTGACGTACCCACATTCATGCAGCTGAATATGGCAGCAAGGTTAAAGATATACAGATTGCTGCGTATAAAAATAAAGTAAAAAACGTTTTTATTGAGAGTGTGCGTGGGCTTGATTCGGTTTATCTACGCCTAGGCCCACACGGCATCGCGATCGTGCAAACGCAGACGCACCAATCGGTTATCAACGCCGGTTATCGATATCGTGAGAAACCCACTAACATTTCAGATTTCAGACGGAGATTTGCGGAGAATTACTGCACAGGGATTGTACTTTTTTAATGCGTACCACGACCACGGGATACTATTTAGCAAATCCACAAAAGATAAACAGATAAAATTATTTTTTAAGTGGAAATAACAGAATTTATCTTCTATGCAGGACATATTGCAAGAGTTTCGTTTTTCATAATTATTATAATCACGTTGCCTCAAATCTAGTGACCTGGGTTCGATCCCAATGAGCCTGTTTTACATTTTTCAAAAGTATTTTAAATGAAAGTTTATGCAATATTTTTCTTATTAATAATTATTTTTTCTTAAATAATTTGTTATTTTCGTTAATAATTAAATACAAATATTACTCCTGTGTCTTAGAAGCACATACGTCATTCACAGCCAATAGCAAAACAGTTTTTCCATCACCTATGTTAATCGACGAGTAAATAAAAATGTCTGTTTTATGAAACAAGTTACAGAGTAAAATAACTACTTGCAGAGTAAATATTTTATCCTGGTGATTTACCGACAGAGACATGACATCTGTCATTATTTTGTGATTTTTGCATATAAATATTTTAATATTTTCTATAATTATATACATTTAATATTGTTTTTCACTATATTAAGAACCTATAGGCCAGAATGGCAACAAAATTTTATTTTTTTATGAATTTGCAACTACAATTTTAACTGAGGACAAGGAAAAGAGCCTCCATGAAGAGTGTGTGAATACCGTAGTACACTCAGGCTACGGTTTCATAGACCGGCTAATCTTTCCACTACTGGAGCATAAGAGAGATTGATAAAACCAGAATAAAACATTACTAGACGGTATCCCTTAAAACCACTACTGAGGATAATGTTAATCTCCAACTGAAGAGGATCTATTCTAGGCAGCAGAATGTTTTAATAATATTGTATTCTATATGTTCCTGACACGAATTAAATCCAAAAGTCAAAATAGAAAATAAAGTGTGTCATAAAGTGCCAGGTGTCAACTAACATGGAAAAAAAGAGAGAACGGGGGAAAAATTACATAGAAATAGACAAAGCAAATATATTGGATATAAATAAATATAAAAATAATGCAAGAGATGAAATTTATAATGAATTTAATTTAATTAATGTTGATGTGTCAATTTTATTCTACAGAATAAATTTACTTCCTCGAAAATCGGTGGAGTAATTTATTCTGTAGATTTACTTAGCTAGTATTTTTATTTTTGCTTTATAAAATGAAAATCTCTGGAGTAAACTATTTTACTTTAAGAGTAAATTTAATTTGCTAGTAATTTACTTATCCATCTTTTATAAAATTGGGAATTATTTATGCCCGGTTTTATAAACACTGAATAAACTGCTGAGCAACATACTTCTAATATGACATTTGACGCTGACGTTTTCCATTATAAATAAGTAATAATGGCTAATACAAACTACACTCAAGCCGACAGTTTGCCGAAAGTCAATAGCTGGATGGTGGCTGAATTTATATCAGAAAACGATTGTTTAAAATGTAAAAACCCAACCATCAGCTCTTCGCAAGAAGGCACAATACGATGCTGTAAATTACTCATTTTATATTTGTTGTGTAAATTCTAATTCTAAAATAAAGAAATACGGATCTTCTACATATGTAGCATAATAATTTCATAGGCAAATATTCTCGAATTAACCCATCCACGTAATAATATTTTTAAGCAAAATTAAATTGATTTTATAATCGATTAAAAAAATAAGATATATTTTTATATACAAGAACAACAAGTGTAACAGTAAATGAAAGTAAAGGAATTGGCATCAGTTGATCTTTTTTTGTTTTTATTAATTTTTAGGTTAGGTGTAATTTTAAGTTTTATTATCAATATAAACCTGACAGTAAAATCTTGAAGGGCTTTATTGTTTTAGATAGTTTTAATCACAGAATTAGTGGTATTTGATTTGTAATGAACATTAATAATGCAGAATATCTTGATTTATAAAAAGGTTATTCGTACTTTAATCTTTAATCCACAGATTATATTGTTATACAGACTAGGTTGCAATAAAAGTAATACATAGCATAGCCACAATCATTATAAAATTTAGCCACCTGCAGGTAATGACTTGTAGGCTGTATATAGCTGACTTTAACGAAGTTTATTTTATTACGGTATCATCTCGATTAGAGTACCATCCCATCTTCTAACATTAATACCAGTTGTCACTTAAGTATCAGCCATATCAGTATGATTTATGTTACATTAACGAACACTTGGTAGGCGTATCTCGATATCTCTGTAATACCCTCCAAAACATCTCAATCTTACACGTCAGACATCACTTACATTTGTTACCTTACACGCAACTCTGTTACATGCTTATTGAAAAAATCATTAGCTTTAGCCGACTTAAAGAACATATATGTATCTAGGATTCAATCAAATTAGAGGTATTTAAATTTAAATATGGATGATAACTAAAGTAAGAAGTTAATACTGGCGCCTTGCTGAGAACTATATTAAATTAATACAGTTCAGACGATATACAGGGTGTAATAATATATAACAAACAATTTGTTGGGGAATAGGGAGGTCATTTTAAGTAAAAAATATTATATATATACAGGGTGTAAATGAAATAAGTGCATTAAATTTAACCAGTAATGTAACTCGATGAGAGCAACAATATTTCTTAATAACTTTTTTCTCTAAGTCTTTTAGATTTTGAGTTAAAATTCTTTAAAGATTTGCTGCATACACCGGCGCGCGCCTATGGAGAACAAATGGCAGCTGTCGTATTCAAGTGGGATACAAACAGCTCAAAAAATTTCGATTATCGGTTACACTTGCAGTCCCAGTAATTAATAAACGAATCAACGAAAATAATATTTATTATTAATTAATTCGTAATAGTACAATTTTTAAAATAAGAAATTTAAATTTTGGATAACAAAATTATAAAGTTGTGTATTGAACCAAGCTTTAATCATCTGTGAATAGAGGAAGACAAGGAGGAACGAGGGGAGGAAGAGCAAAAGCATAATTATTAGGTTATGAGATGATTATTTATCGTCAACAAATCATAATAGTTTAAATACGTTATTCAAAAAATGTAAGTACAAACTTTTGTCCATTTAAACGAGTACCAATAATTAGTCGTCCATTTATTGTTCCCGCTCAAACATTTTTTAATGAAAATTTTTACAGCATTTTCGTCTGTTGAAATGTGTATTGTGCATAATAAATACACGTTCCCAAGTAAATTCAGTCTCATTAATGAACATTATGAGCCATTCCCAAAATCGAAGTCTGCTGAAACCATTGATCTTTTTGCACATAATATGGATACAACTGTTGTTTTATTTAAAATTGTCATATGTGACACTTCGTATTGTGATAAAGATGTACAAGATTAACAAATTTGCGAATATTAGGAACAGTATGATTTGGAAATGCTCCGTCTAAATGCGTTGGCAACTTTATAATACTGTCTTTATATCAACCACAAATTAAAATGTAGTAAAGATACGAATAAATAAATAAACCATAGGTAAGTAATTACAATATCTGTGTACTCGCTATTTTTGTAAACGTAAGCATTTTGACAGAATTTTACCTGATAAACAAGTTTATTACTAATGCCAAAATATAATTGCAACAACTGATAAAACTGTCAATTGCTAAAACAAAATTTTTCATAGCTATTGCTACTGCATTTAATTATTAGAAAAATACGTGGAACGACTCGTCAATTTACGGGGTGGTAAACATGCTAAAAAAATATGCGATTTCGAGAAAAAGTTATTAAGAAATATTGTTGCTTTCGTCGAGTTACATTACTGGTTAAATTTAATGCACTTATTTCATTTACACCCTGTATATATATATACTATATTGCTTTTAGTTACCAAAATACAAAAAGTCAAAGTTTTATAACACATTGCATAATAACAAGTTTCATAAGGCAATCGCACGGTGTATAAATATAAGAGGTGGGTCAACTCATCAAAAATATCCGTGTTTACGAAGTTGGCGTCCGCCAGATGTCTCAGCGTGTAAGGTTAGAAATGTTCCCGACACACAGGTAACTGTCATCTGTCAATTTAAATTGAAATTGACATACGTTAATTAATTTTATATAAATATTCGATAAATAATAACAATAACAAATTCTTTATTGACCATTCGTCAAAGGCGAGATTCAGCCAAGGACTGTTCTTCCACCTAACCCGTACAATGATTATAACAGATATTTATAAGTCAACAAAGTATTTAGTTTACAAAAAATTAAATTTAAACAAAGATTAACAAAAAATAAAACGCATAGAAAAAGAAAAAGGAAAAAGGCACAGGTCGTATAGGTGTTATGAAATCGGAAAGCCATTACAAACTAAACATATGAGTTATACAAAATTTTTACATTATATAAAGATGGTGCTACATATGAAAAAGCTGCCTTGAATTTAGATTTTCTGTAGGATGGTACTATGAACAAATCTTTAATTCGTAGCGTATAATTATAATGCTTAGGAACTAATTTATTCGTTAAATAATATGGAGTACCAGTTAATTTTACTTTGTGTACGAGACAGAGATAGGATGATTTCACGTGATCGTCTATGGTATTCATTTTAGCACGTATTCGTTACTAAAATATATGATCGTTCTTACATGCACCGTAAACAAAGCTTAAGCATGAATTCTGAATAAGGGTAATTCTATTTTTTTCCGTCTGTGATAGAATAGGAATGTAGACGCAAGAGCAGTAATCTAAAATCGGCAAGATTAATGAATTAACCAGACGTAATTTAACCTCGGTGCTTAAACCATGTCTGAACTGATAAAATGTCGCATTTTAAGTCTAGCAGCAGTAAGTTTTATGTTTAAATGCTGCAGAAATTTCAGATTCTCGTCCACAGTCAAACCTAATATTTTTACACAAGAACTTCTTTTAAGAGGCACGCCATCTAACAGTATGTTCTGTGTTATATGATTGTAATTACCTAGAACGGATGATTTGCTAGCGTTTATTCTTAAACTGTTTTTGTCCACCATAAAACAATAAAATGTACAAATACCGAAAATACTGTTTCGTTGAAGGTTATAAATCAGGAATAGCATCCAATAAAGAAACAATTCCGTTTCACCATCCTTCGCAAAACATTGTGAATGCCTGGCGGAAAGTTGTACCCTCTCCAACTTATAAAATCCTTGGTACTAAAGATGGCATTTGCCAAAAGTATTTTAAAAATTGAGATATTGTACAAGAATGAGAATCTGGGGATGTACGTATTTTAAATAATTAAATATAACATCATGGTTTATTACCCATTTCTGGGCGTATCAATCTCCTTTTATTTGCAGGTTACGGAAATGACGATATATCTATAATTGTAGTTGAAAACGTTTACTAAGCGTTACCTCAAGGGCTCTCAAAATTGCCATGGGGGACTATTTTGTGCTACATAATTTTTTTTTCAAATTTCAAGTTTGGTATCGGTTGGAATCGAACCCTGTCCGTCCGAAACACAACCAATTACCTAACACACATAACTGCGCAACCATATTTAAAATTACAAGCGAAATATCTTAATCAAATTTGTAACATTTTTATTGTCATTGTCATTTTATTTATCATGTTAGTTTTAGAATGTTTTGTGGTAGAGCACATTGTATAGGCGGTGTGCACAAAAGTAGTCAGCGCCGACAGTGGACAAAAATGACAAAAGTGGTTACTCATTGAAACATAACAAGGTTGTGTTTTATGTCAGAATAATTTTAAAATAACTATTTTATAAAATGTTTGCAATGAATGCGATTGATAGGACGTCAAATATTATGTGATGCAATGGGAGATGTAATAATTCTGACAAAAATTACCGATTGAAGTTTCAAATTTTATAAATTTCCTAGAATATTATAGGGCGCGAGCAGACACGTGACTCGGGCGCTCTTGACGTACTTGTAATCAGCTGATTTGTGTGCGCATGTCATTTTGACATGGACAGTGTCACTTTGACAAGACCAATGTTTTGACTTATTTTGACTTTGAACTGTTAAAATGTTATTAATGTACAATTTTCAGGCAGTAAAACACATGCAATTAAAAATAATAACTTCTCAACAGTTCAAAATTAAAATAAGTCAAAACATTGGTCTTGTCAAAGTGACATTGTTCCTGTCAAAATGACAAGCGCACACAAATCAGCTGATTCCTAGCACGTCAAGGACGTTCGAGTCACGTGTCTGCTCGCGCCCTATATGAGGAATATATACGTAAGAAAATAACTTTTCAACATATCTTCTACTAACATGAAAAATTCTTTTAGGTTTACATATTTTCTCATTGTAAAAGATACTTATAGTATGAATAAAATTCTAACAATGATCGTATGATTGAAACAATAAATTATATAAAAATGTGTTTCTTAAGTTAAAATTTGAACAAAATATAATAAAAGAAGCAGAAAATTATCTCAAAATTGTATAATACTTGCAGTTGTATCATATAGAAGGTCTATTTTTGACATAATTAGTCTATTTATTATATATTTTGTACATGTAATGTTAATGTTAAAAGTAAAAATTCACATGGTTCGTATTTTACGTGTATTCTCCATTCCGAGCTTGTGCAACTGATTCCACTTAGAGCCTGGCATATTTTTAATGAAGAATATTCATCAATTATTGCGAATATAATAGTATATTATAATATTAGGAGTAGAAAGCGGTCTTTTTGTGTTGAACCCAGCTATTGCGGCCGAGGCGCTAGCCGAGGCTAGGCAAGCTGGGTAGAGGCGCTAGCCGAGGCTAGGCAAGCTGGGTAAAGCACAAAAAGGGCGTTCTACTCCGAATGACATATACTATTTTTTCTTCAAGTATTTTAAATAATTTTTTGACATTTTTTTGGAATTTTTTTATTTATAAAATTTCCAATTTAAGCCAATGCTGGCTGTGTACACTACAAAACACAAACGATGGAACTGTCAAATAACAATTTTCAATATGATCTGTGTTGCTGTGGTGAATGCCGCCGCCAGCGGTGAAGTAAGAAACTAACATTTTTTTACTAGTACAACAATATCAACATTTTTGTACTAGTAAGACAATGAATATCTTCTATAGCGTGTGTACAGTAGCATAATATGCATATTATAATACGCTTGAAGAAAAATTATATTTTCTGTCACAGTACCTTCGCTGGTATTATGACTTTTTTGATTCACTTATAACTTTTTAAATAATTTCTTTATTCATTTCAATATAAATTGTATCACTTTCTCGGAATGTCAAAATTTATTACGTACCCAAAAATGCCAAAGTAGCCGTTAGAGGCGCTGACGCTCAAAATGTGCACATCGCCTATATTTATACACCGTATACTACAACATAATTTGCTTTTAAATTAATTCATCTAATTATTAATTACAAACGAAAAAGAGAAGACCATACAACATCCTGTCAATGCTGTTCAAAGTGATGGATCGTTTAATTAAATGAAGGATAATATGACATCTATGTTACACGTTCGTAGATTGACTAGCATATTTAAATAGTAATTAATGTGAAATAATATCCTTGTTTCACAATTAATTATGGAAGTTAGTATTTATTAACCCATATATAGAAGAGAATTGAATAAAATATTACACAATTTTAAATAGAATTATGTTTATCTAGGTTAAAGTAATAAGTAATGTTACGTCGAATACGCATTATAATAACTTATCATTTAGTAATAAGTAGAGAATAAACATCAAAAAGTGAATACTACTTGGAAAATATTAGCAATAAAATGTTGATAACTTTCATTTTAATTTGAATATACTGTTTATTACTTACTGCGATTATCCACGTGTACGTTTAAAGAAATAATTTTAATATTTCATCGTAAAATTAAATAGGGTAATGAGATTGTTAGAGAAAATGAAACCTAATTTAATTGAAAGTGAAGGTGAAATGAAAATTATATCTACGCAGAAAATTACAAAGACTATCTTCATTAATTTAAATTAAAAGAATAAATTAAATTAAATGATGTGAGTATTAAAAATACAAATGGCATGCAATATCAAAGTGGAATTTTAAGATATGTTTTATCCTGAGGGATGAAATTTGTTATCTGTCTGCGTAGTCTACTCAAGTAGGTATGCATTGACAGGTTTATGTGGCTGGCTACGTAGAAGTTTTTAGTTATATGCGAAGGTTTTACTGGTTTAAATAATTTGTTAGTTAGTGTCCATACAAGTGTTCATCTATATAAAAATGTGTTCCTCCTCAATAAAGTGATCGCCAATCCTCCACCACCAGTTAGTGTAAAGTACTATTCGTCGGTAAAGCAGTATATCCATCAGTGTCAGAATCTCGTTAGACAATCTGTCCGCGATTTGTAAAATGCATAGAAGTATTTATAAAAACGCGGATTCTACAATTTGGCTACGGTATATTAACAGATTAATATACAGTTTGTTATTTTAAATGGGATCATATATTTTTTATTTACTTATTAACGATTTTTTTTAAAGAAATATGCAAATAAAGTTTTGGTATAATATAATTATAATGAGAGTGCCACGGATGGAAAAAATGAATACATGTTAATATTTTACTTAGAATTAGAGTGCGCTGGCAGAAGGTAGTGAATATTTTCTTCTGTCAATTCATGTTCAAGTATTTCTTTCATGGCATTCTAATTATATGTAAGAAAAATAACATGTATTCAATATTTCTATATTCGTGACACTCTTATTCTAGTGATATTTTAATCATACATATATATATATATATCTTTATATGCATATTTCGCAAAAAAATCGTTATCTGAGAGTATAAAAATATTATATCACTGAATTCAGAATAAAATTCTCTCTTTAATAAATAAATAAGAAATATATTTATTTATTTATTATGAGTACTCAACAGGAACAAATGTTCCCAATTACAGAGTACTATTTAGATTACATATACAATGGTACATAAAAAGTAATGAGCAGAATCAAATTTTAATTAATTAACAATGATTTGTGAAATATTCCAATATCTTATATCTAAAGGTTGACATCGAATTAGAAAAAATGTCAATTTCTACAGGATTATTATAAAATTGGTTGAATAATAAACATGTACGACGTAAAGAACTTTTGAATTCATAATTTGTCCTAGGAGTTATATAGGAAAACATTACCCTGTAACGAGGATTATGTGACCGTGGAAAAAAATGTTTAGTTGAGATAAAAGACTGGAATCTATTATAATGTTATATAGCAATTTGTAAATAAACAAGACAGACTGTATGATACGTTTGTTTTCAAGTGAAATCATTTTAAAAGTATATTAAGCCGAACTATAATGAAAATCAGAATAAGTAGCACTTTGTTTAAGTTTATACCAACAATATCTGGTAAATTTACATTATATTGCTTCAATCGGTGTAACAGAGCTTTTGTATAAAAGATTCCAGATAAGAAAGCAGTATTCTAATTTTGCTCGCACAAAGCAATTAAAAAGTGATTTAGGGGTTGCTAAGTTCTGAAAATCATGAGAATTGCGTACAATAAATCCAAGGTTTTTATTACTGCATGAAACAGTGTCATTAATGTGAGGAAAAAAAACGAATTTTGGATCAAATAGAACCCCAAGATCTGTTTTTACGGCAACTCTAGATAACTCAGAGCTATCCATTACATAATTGTAGATGATAGGAGACTTTTTCATCGAAAATGTCATAATATCACATTTGGATGTATTAAATAACAATTTTACCTTGAATGACCAAGTTAAAAGATTATTAATATCATTTTAGAGTTTTAAAAAATCGTCAACTGTATTAACTACTGCATTTTTAAGTCATTAGCATAGAGCAGGCATGGAGAGTAATTTATGCAAGTAACTATGTCACTAATAAATAAATTGAACAACAGAGGACCAAGATTAGAATACATTTAAGATAATAAAGTTGGTCCCCACAGTTTGAAAACCACCGGTTGAAAAAAAATAATTTTACGCTCATTAAAATAATCTAGTAAAATAGAAATTGTTTGCTAATGTAACCGACCTCGTAGCTCTTATAGTTCTCAAGATAGCAATAGTGTACCACTTAAAATGAACATCCTGTATAAGTAGAAACTTTTAAATAAAAAATTCAAGTTATATAGGTAATTAGATTTCATGTTAGTGTAACTCATTTAGAATAAAAGAAGTTTTATGCACCGAAGTAAGTAATTTAATAATATTCGTGTTACATTATGTCCAGAGTAAAATATACATAAAAAATATTATTACGTTTTACAAGCTACTCATAATTGTTGTCCTCCTTGTTCTGAATTTTGAATCCCCAGGAAGTAATGATAATAAATTTGTTCTGCCCGTTAATCTTATTTGAAAATATGCAGAACGAAGCACCAATAAAAGCAGCAATAATCCAGTATTTATGTTTGTATGTGGTACATTTTACAGCGGCGAAATTAGTATGCGAGCCGTACTTACCGATGTATACTTCTTGCACTTTTATAACGACCTGCTCAGCAGTAAATGCACAGCCTTCTAGATCGTGGATCAGGTGCAGCGAAAGGACATTTAGAGCTCGGGGAGTATTTTTATTTAACTTTAATTACAACAGGAATGTACAGTATGCAGGTTATACTTAAATTTATTTTTAAACGGATTTTACAGCTAAATTAAAACAAATCACTCCAAGGAAACTCTTCTTCTAAATTGCTACTAGCTTAACTTTCCAATATGGTCCACTATCATAGTGTCAAATTATAAAATTGATCCTTAATATTAAAACTAGACTTTATAATCGTAACTGTAGGTATTAAAGTTAAAAAAAATTATTAGTTTTTAAAATATTGAAACTTTTAATGCTATTAACATCTACGTCACATCACAAATTCTTTCTACTTTCAATCCTTCTTCTATCACCTCTGGAAACTTGAAATCCATTTTCAAGTATATGAATGCAGCAAATAACGATAATAAATTAAATAATACGACAGTGCCTCCAACAACAATAACCCAACGCACAAAAGTCACGCTTCGTAAACTCGGTCCAAGATTTGTGCGTTAGGTTCTCAGGGCGCAAGGCTAGGACAGTTAGATAAATTGTGATCGTCAACTTTCATTTTTGACGTAAATAACAAATCTTAAATAAATAACTCGATAGAGGTTATGTATGGAAAACTGCCAATTGACTTCAGCCTGCCATTTTTCACTGTAGCTGGCGCCGGCTTCCGTTGATAAATTCTTTGGGAACCGACGCCACTGTCTAAATAATGCTTGTAATAAATTATGATGCCACGTCAGACAGAAGCCACTTGAATTTATATGAATGTGAAAGAAATGTTGAATGACATAGGATATGTCAGTAGCAATAAAAACCAGGACTATAATATACGATTTTTTACTCATTGTTTTATTAAATTGGCTTTTAACCATGTATATTTCCAATAATTGACCCCGAAATTTATTTTAAACATATTTATAATATATTTTTAAATGTTTTAGAATATTAAAAAAATTATTACGACTTATAGAAAACAAGACTTTTCAGGACTACATTTCACTTCCAAATACATATGAAAGTTTCAAAAAAATGTGGATTTTCGTTGTAATTATTAATATCGAAGACATAAATTACAATGAAAAAAGTGACGCAAAAGCCAAATCTACTAATATCTCATTTCTGCTAAAACTGGAAACTGGAATATTATTAGTTGTTTGTTTATCTTCTATAAACAATTTTTGTTTCAATACAACTAGTAATTATTTTCACATTATCTTCAACCATATCTAATTTTATTTTCCAATAGTAATCGTCCAATGGAAATTCGTTAAATAAACTTGGATCAAATGTTACGTTTCTTGCAATAAATTTTCCCTAAAAAATAACATTTCTTCATAATATCTTCTAAACTTAAAACTTATATGTTATAACAACAGTAAATACCTTTTTAACTGGACATTTAAATGGTGGTTCAAATCCATAGTTCACAGTTTCCCAAGCTACATGTTTAGCAGCTAAAAATCGGCATATATTTTGTGGCCTCAAAACAGCAAAATGTTCACAAGTATCTAAGGATTCTCGATTCGCACATCGAGTAAGATTCATTACAAACTAAAATAAATACTTACGTAAAAATATACAGGTATTCCACAACTTAGGACAAAAAATTACTGGGTATATACTGTACGACGTGCTGATCATAAAACAAAAAAAATTGCAAAAAAATTTCATCGCATTTCAAGCAATCGTGGGCGAGGTGGTGGCCGCCAGCATCTACAAGAATAATATGGTAAATGATATCTTAGATGCTGTACATGCTGAACCAACTACTAGTACCCGAAGAGTATCTCAACATTCAGGAGTACCACATAATTCAGTATGGCGAAATTCGTGTCAAGGCTGTACTAGATCATTAATTCAACGTACTGCAATGTGTGTAGGGATGAATGGTGCAAATTTTGAACAGTATTTGTAGTTTTGTGCTTCAGGTATGTGTTTAGTTATTTCCCAAATAATCTTCATATTAAATACAATGCATTAATATTAGAAATTATTTTGTATTCAAAATTATTATCTCTAAATCTAACAAACATTACATAATGTTTCTTTGATAATTAATTTCATTTAACATTTCTTTCTATGACGTATGCTACTCCAGTGGTTCAAAAAATGTCTACTTGAAATAAACTACCCTTAACTTTGCAAATTAAAAAAAAAATTTTTTTGTTTCATGATCAGCATGTCGTACAGTATATACCCTTTAATTTTTTGTCTTAAGTTGTTGAACACCCTGTATACCAGAGGTCTTAACAACCCTCAGAGATTACTCAACATGTAAATCACTTTCTGAGAAAATAAGGCTGTTACGACTTTTGACATATTAAACATGTTGAGCAATCCTAACTTGTCGTTACCGTTTTAATACGAATTCGCGTGAAATTTTACTACTGAAATTGAGAACATTATTCTCGAAATATGTTCAGTTAATAGTTTTTTTACATAGTTTTTTATGAGATTACTGCTGTTATTTTGTTATTATAAAAATATATGGTACAGTACAGTATTCAAAATTAAAAATAAGTCAACTGGTAAGCAAATATGAAACGAAATACATAGGTGAAAATGAAAATAACATAAAATAACGCTTTACGAACGGCTATGATGCTATGAATCAAGTTTATATAACAGAAATAATAAATTAATTTACGTTACAAAGACAGTATTGCACAAGATTCGTTTTAGAATAGTGTTTCACAACTTAGTTTTGAATTTTTGAAAAACAAGCTTGTTACATCCATCCTTATCGCACGCCCTTCTTGTCAATGCATATCAGACAGAGATAAATGTATGCCAATTTGGTAATTCGTTTATGATACACGTGACCTTGCTCAGACATCTTTAAAAAATTAAACTATAGGTAGTTTTTATTTTCACTTAATTTTAAGGTCGACTAATTTTTAATTTTATTATTAATATAATACAGTGTGTTCAAAAAAACTCGGAGTAGGCTATGACAAAGAAACGTATATGTCAATTTAAACAAATTTAATTAAATGTCAGTTTGACATGATGTATTTTCAAAAATGTTGTCTAAAAAATCAAAGATTTTTCCTCTTGAATCTTATTTGAGAAATGAAATCAAATTAGAAAACAGCAAATGTCGATGCATGACATCCTTCTTTATTGTCTTGTCTATGATCAGACATACGTATCTCTGTTCATAGCCTACTCCGAGTTAGGAATTTTATTGAACACACTGTATATTAGTTTACCTTTAGTTTATTGCTTATTAAGTCTCGTTTAACAACACCATAACCAATCAACTTTGATCCACTTTCCGAGTTATCTAAAGTAAAATTAAAATCTATTGGTCCATTTGGTTGTAAATAACAAATATCGTATCTTTCTATGTACAGATATTTATTTACTTCTTTTCTACGGAAGAAACCTATACCAAAAGTTGGTAAAATTATATGTAGTATCAATAATACGAGTAGTTTCATGGTAAAATGCAGAAAATAATATAAAATGTCACATTTTGTTCAACACGAGGATATAGAAATAATTTAAATGATTGTATAAAATAATGTTATAGGCGTAATTTATTTCATTGATTATCTTTAAGGACATCGAGAATATACAATATGAAATACTGTTCTAATAGTTCTATTATTCTCTAATTGTTATTGTTCGACATTATTTTAATAGAAAGATTGACAGAATTTTTTTTAAAATAAATTTACTGATACTATTACTACGTATACATGTAGTTTTGAAAATGGTTTCAGTTTTCAGTCAAAATTTCGCGACACTGTTTACATGCAATTTTCAAATCCGGTTCACAGATTGATTTGAAAACAGTTTCGGCGCATGCGCATTTGGCTGATGTAAGTAACAAATCCTCTTCACTCCAAATTCTTCATTTTGCCATTATTCTAATTATTTTTTGTACTTTGTACCACTACGCACTAAAATTACACAACTGTCAGTTTATTTGTGGGTTAGTAACACTAAATTACACAGGGCGACATACACGTTATGCTCTGTACGCATGCGCAATATCGAAACTGAATTTTAAGTGTTTACATGAGTAGTTTTGAAACTAGTTTTCAAGTCAAACCCATGTATTTTAGTTTTGGTTTGAGATAACTCAAAACCGTTTTGACACTGTATACATGGCGTTTTCAAAACTAAAAACGTTTTGAAAACGGTTTGAAAACTGCATGTAAACTCTGTATGTCATGATCTTATTTTCTCATATTTGGTTTCACATTTGCTTATATACTTACCAGTTGACTAATTTTTCAAGTATAAATGCTTTTTATCCTACACGTATTGAAAATAATATTTTACTGGGTGTGAGCGCGCACGAAAATAGATATTTGCATACATAGGGAAGAAAAAAAAATTTGTGCTCGGACTAACTGAATCAGAGTTATGACAACGTGCTTTTAAAGTATTTTAACTTCAGATAATTTTCAGGATTCTATGTATATTTAGCTTGTTAAACATGTTTATTTTTCTACAGTCTATATGCAAAGTAGCCATTTGCGCTCTCTTTTGTTAACGAAAAATGTCACTTTGCCGCTCATGCGCGACAAAGTAGAAAAACGATCGCTGTCCAAATTTCTGACTAAACAATATTGAGAAATGTCACTTGTTTGCATACTTAATAGGAACGTTTAGTCAGGAACTAATGGCACTGCAGTTACACATTTACCACCTTGACAAGTCAATCTGACATATAACTGCTCTGTCGGTATATTACATAATCAAACAAAATGCCGCACAGCTGTGAAAATGAAATATGGCATTTATTTACAAAAACGAAAGTATAAAATGCTTAGATTAGATTGAAGAAAAAGAAGAAGAAGAATAGAAAATAACGATAAATTAAATATAAAATAAATTGTGTGAACAGTTGTGCTGCCACCTAACCAAAAAATTAATGCACAAATGTATATAAAGCCAAAAAATACGTTACAAAACCTTAAACAAGTACAAATAATGAAAGTAATAAAAAAATACATTAATGAAAAATAATATGTAGCACAAAATAGATAATAATGATATAAACAGGAGCAAAAATTATGAAGTTAATAAAGCTTTAACATTTCTTTTAAAACTATTTAAAGGAAGCACCTTCAGATAGTCAGGAACACTATTATAAAGTCGGGGCCATATATGAAAACGCACCTGACCTGAGCGCTCCCAATGAAATCCACTTTTTCACTGCACTAGTTTAATGTACTTGAAACAAATAAATTATACAACAAACTTATAATATTCATTGCAAAATTGGCATTAATTTTTTTAAAAAACGATAGCCAAAACAATATCTTGAAGTCATATTTGAATACGTTCCTATCTTCATTGCAAAACTGTTGAATAGTACTGTAAGTAGAAAGTGTACATTTTATTATTTTTTGTTATGGTGGAGGACTGTAGAAAAAATCTTGTGTATGTGTTTCGAGTGCAAATGGACATTGTCGATTTCGAGAGAATGCCCAAACTCTCAACCGACAATGTCCCATTTTGCGCTCTTAGTACACAAATAACTATTATGTTTATTTTTTGTTCTTATTCCATTTCAAATGTTGGTAATCAATTTTACGAAACTCATTGAAATTCACAGAGCAAAAAAAACTATTAGTTTATTAGATTGATTTGAACAGTTAAAACTCCATGATTTGAATTTCGAATAATTTCATTGAATATGGATTCTTTAAATAATCAAGTCTCAGATGAGAATAAACTCTTTATAACTCCAGAAGAAGTAAAATAGCCCGCCCAGGAAGTAACCTTAAATTTGTTGCCAAATAAATCAAAACAGAAATTTTAAATACAGTACAAATTATTTATGTACTGTTTGTCGATACATGATTTAATTTGAGGTTAAATTAAATGTCAAAATTTTCAGGCTCCATTGTATTATTTTATTATGTTGTTTTGATGTGTAAGATAAAAAATCTGCTGTGGCCAACACAATACCTCCCGCCATTTGCAGCCCTAGTCACAAAAAAGATTAAGTTAATCCTTAGTTTTAGTCTAATCTAATCCCTACCTTTTTTCAACCTCTCAATAGGATTAAATCCCAATTACAGAGTGGGTTCATATTCACATACATCCATGCCTTAATGGGATTCGAACCTAGAGCCCCGAGGGCACTCATGGCATGAGGCGTTGCTCTAACCATTGAGCCATCGGAGCTATAATAAAATGTAAATTAAATTTTAAATATCGGGATAGAATAGAATTCACTAATCCAAAAATTGAGGATTAGCGTAAACATTTTTGTGAATTGTTAATTTTTATTAATCTAAATACATACATTATTTATGCTGGAAACTGTATTGAATTCTTTTCCTATTCTATTTATTTTTTTCTTTTTAATGCGTTACTAATATTATTTTGAAATGATTAGTTTTTTGATAGTGACATTTATCTAAAGCGTAGGCTCTGGGATTTAAATTATAGATAATTTTATAAATTTATCCATAAATAAATAAATAAAATAAATATATCATCACGGCTTATTACCCATTGCTGGGTGTGCCAATCTGCTTTGTACACAGATATCGGTAAAGATGATATATTTGCATCGTGCGGGCGCTTACCAGGCGTCACCTCACTGGCACTCATTGCTGGCGTGGAGAGTGCACCACAGGGGCCAATTTTGTGCCATTTAAAATTGGAAATATTTGGCGTCGGTCGGGATTGAACCCGGTTCCCCAGATTCTCGACCTGACACTCAGGCACGCGGCCATGAGACCCCATAATAAAATATATAGAAAAAATATTAATGCAAATCTATAGAAAATTTAATAATCTTTAATTTTTATGATAACATTAACCTCTAAAAAATAGCATTTAAAGGTATTTTTCGAAGAAAAACTATTTTGAGCTTCTAGTAAAGTGCCATTTCTGGTTATCCGATTTTGACCAAAATCTAATGGGCTTTTCCATCTTCGTGAAAATGTTAAAATTAGATTTTAGGGACCTTAAAACGTGGTCATTTACCAAAATCTCGACATGCGACTTTTAGCACGATCCCTATACCTCCCTTACCAAGGATAGCAGGAGGTAAAAATATTGTGTGGTACACGGTAGGAAAGTCCTTTTGTGGTTCTCAGGAAGTATCCAACCTCGTCTGCGTCTCGGCTGAATACTCATACATACTCTTCGGTCCGGAAAAGAACAATTTCCAACCCAGCAGCACAAATAACTAGTACTGTAACATAATTATATTTTTATAATAACAAAATAAGAGTAGTAGCTATCGGATGTATCCTTTGAAAAACTTACTAAATGACACTACTGTATATTTGACAGACTGCCCGGAACTAAAATCTCAAATCATACAATTCGAAGACAACCTTAATCAGACTTCTTTAAAAATTAAACTACATGTAAATTATTTAGTAATCAGTAAAAAAAAACTAAGTCTGCCTTCTTATTGTACTGCTTGTCATAATTGTATCCATATCAAAGAACTCATGGTGTTCAATATAATGAATTAATAAATCGAAATATGCAGAATATTTATAGGAACATGCGTTATAAATCATCGAAATATATTCGTACACATAAATAAATATTTAAAAAAATTTATGCCGCATCAAAATAAATTTATAGGCACGCACATACATTAACGATTGCGCTTAAAATTATTACAAGAAAACTTAAACCAAAAGCAGTTAATCATTCATCGACAAAAAACGAATTACCAATAAGTTCGTGGCATAAATTATCCAAATTTGAAAGTTGATATAAAAAAGGAAAACACAATGAAGCTGTTACTTAATTTGCTTTATTCTTCAATAGTTTATTGAGTGAACGACCGGGTGCACTAATAATCGGCTAATGTTTCGACAATACAAGTTTGAATCTGACAGATATATACAGAATGTAAATGAAATAAGAACATTAAATTTAACTAGTAATATAACTCGTCCAGAGCAACAGTATTTCTTAATAAATTTTTCTCGAAATCGCACACTTTTTTAGCATTTTTTCAACCCCGTAAATTGACGAGTCGTTCCACGTACCTTTCTAATAATTTAATGTAGTCGTAGCTATGAAAAAATTTGTTTTAGCAATTAACAGTCTTGTCAGTTGTTGCAATTAAATTTTGACATTAGTAGTTTATAAGGTAAAATTCTGGCAAAATGCTTATGTTTACGAATAGCGGATACACAGACATTGTAATTACCTATGGTGAAGTTCTCAAGGCGAACGAATTTACGTGAAAATCATCCTCTTGATAAAATTCGCACAATTATGTTGTACAACATACAAAATATTCGATATTTTCACAGTATGTCGTGCCACATGTTACAATTTGAAATATTTTAAAAGAGCAACATTTACATCCATGACATGTGCAAAAATTTCATTGTTTCCAGCACTTCAATTTTGCGAATGGGTTGTATTGTTCACTTTTAGGGCTGGATTTATTAGAGAGAGTGTCTTTAATAATGCACAATACACTTATCTGGTCATAAAAATCCTCGTACTGTAAGAAGGAAAAACAATTTTTAAGAAAAAATATCATTAATTGTTTGGGCGGGAATTAATTGATGAGACATTGATCCTCATATAATCCCACCTTGTTTAAATGGACAAGAGTATGTACTTACATTTTTTGAATAACGTATTTAAACTATTATGATTTGCCGTGATGACACACGAAAACTCATCTCATAACCTCATAACTATGCTCTTCCTTTATTCACACAAGTTCAGAAACCTCTTTTAATACACAATTTTATAATTTTATCTAAAATTTAAATTTCTTTATTTTAAAAATTGTACTATTACGAATTTATTAATAATAAATATGTTTTCCATTGATTGTTTATTAATTATTGTGTTTTGCATGAATGCAACCACTACCCGACAATTTTTGTGCTGTGTACATCGAACTTTGATTCAGACAGCAGAGGGCCGCAGAGATATTTGCCATAGGCGGTTAACCAAATTTTTAAAGAATTTTAACTCAAAAACTAGAAGATTAAGAAAAATTTTTTATTAAGAAATATTGTTGCTCTCGACTCTGGTTAAATTTAATGTACTTATTTCATTTACATCCTGTATATGTTTATATATATATATATATATATATATATATATATATATATATATATATATATATATATATATATAGAGTGGCGCTCGAAATCCGTTACATAGGCAAATGGGAAATAGCTTTTCCTTGCGCGTTGCTTCCCAAATTATTTTAGAAAAGAAATACTTTAAATAAAAGTTATAGATCATGAAATTCTGCATTTGAATCAATAAACAAAATTTATTTTGCACTCTCTGTAACGGCAGAAATTTAATATGAAAATGTCGAAAATAAAGTCAAAAATAGTGATAGCCGTAGAATTAAAACAAAAAGCATAACAAATGTAAGATTTTTTTATCTGCCTAAAAAAGTCTCAATATTTTACAGTTAAAACATCAATCATTTGTTTGTCTAAATTTGCACTATCATATTTAAAATAAAATTATAAAATATAAGAGCCATGTATCTTATTCTCAATAATTTAAGCGTAACGAGTGACCTTCGGATAATAATAATAATAATAATAATAATAATAATAATAATAATAATAATAATAATAATAATAATAATAAATAGAATAAATATGTCATCATGGCATATTACCCATTGCTGGATATGCTAATCTGTTTTGTACGCAGATATCGTTAATGATGACATTTTCGTACTGTGCTGGCGTTTACCAGGCCTAACCTTACGGGAACTTATTGCTTTCTTTATTTTTTATATAGATATCACCGTGGGATAAGTTATGCCATATCATATCGCACTCATTTTAGATGTGTAATAGCCTCGTTATCCCATTCGGTGCTTTAATGAAATTCTAGTGTGGTAATATTTTCATTAAAGCACTCAGAGGGATAATAAGGCTATATTACATATCTGAAATGAATGCGATATGCTATACACCGTATACCATATCGCATAGATAAAATTCTGTACGATATTCGTGGGATACTATATGTGGGCTCGTAGGGCAATACACAATACGTGCGTATTTAACATCTATATCCCACTTATATCGTAAATATCTATTATCAAACCTGGTATTTACTTTAAGTCTGTAATGTAATCTATCATTCAGGTTCTATATTTATTCGCATAATTTAATCGGACTGTAAGTTTTTATATTTGAAATATTCTGTCGATTAAAATCGCTCTTTAAATTTAATGTGTTTGGATATGTTTGCTGTACCATTTCACTTTCAATATAAGTATAATAAAAAAAAGTATATTTTTGTGATATATCTGTTTGGCAAATCTAAATCTACATACATCCTGTTCTAGAAACCAAACCGAAAACTATTAATCACTCCCATTAGACCATGAGTGAGTATTTCATCGAATATTAATTACATCCCACCTGACTAATTGAATTAAGTAATGAAATTAAGAGTATTTGCGAGTGTAGCTCGAGGCAGTGTGACGTCACGAGCATGTAGGCGTAGTGACGTCACCGATACAAGTGCAGGCGTCCATATACGGCAATATAAGGTTAAGGATACCGCTATAGACCGGTTGCTCTAATGCGACATCTAATAATAGAATGATAGAGATGGAGAAAAATTACGCGACAAATAAATAAGTGGATCATCAAGGTTTTTATTTACATTTTTTAAAAACTCGGCGATGGGGGCATTTTCGTTTGAGAGCTATATTTAACAATTATTACAATAATCATGAGTAGCAAAGGTTACTTCAATATTTTAATATCAAATTTAACGCAAAGTATGAAACCGATCTTACACATAATAAGCCGTCTTGTAAGATGACGGAAATAAGTTTAATCATCCCCCACAGTCACCAAAATTAAATTCGATTGAGGAAAGTGAAGGAAATTTTTAAAAGAAATAAAAAAATTATCAATAAAATTAGAACTAAGAAAGGATGAAAAATAAAATACAAGAAGATTGGTAACGCCATCGGAGACCAAAATTTGTTAGATTCAATACTTATCTTATGTAACGATTCAACTGTCAATTCTTTTTTGTCTTTTGCAACGATTCTAAGTATATCTACCAAAGGGATGTTGCAATAATTTTTATATGGCTTCTAAGTATTAAATTTAAAAAGATATCATTATTTAAATAGCCTCAAATTTGAAAATATCACTAAATATCCTTTAGATATTTTACAATTAATTTTTGAAATTTGGATAATATTCTGAAAAAGTCACGTGATCTGAAACAGAATGTGACGTTACAACACATACATCTTCTTCGGCTCCAATTGGTCCCTTATATTGTCAATTTTTTGTGTTTTATTACAAGTGTTATGATAAATATATTGTCAAAGTTGTCAAACAAGTGTCAAATTTTTGAGTTTGGTTCGTGTTGGATAATACAAAATTCAATATAAAATGAGTAATTTACAGTATCGTATTGTGCCTTCTTGCAAAAATGCGCTAGGAACAAACCTACTATTGAATTTTTAAATATGCCAAAAGATGCGAAGAAAAGAAAATTGTGGCTGGCAGCAGTAGGTCGAAGAGCTGATGGTTGGGTTTTCACATTTTATTTTACCTTAACTCTTTAACAAAACTTATTTCGGCAACAGTAAAACAGTCGTTTTCTGATTCAGCCATCATCCAGCTTTCGATTTTCGGTAAACTGTCCGACTTAGCTTGAGTGTATTCTGTATTAGCCATTATTACTCACTTATAATGGAAAATGTCAGCGTCAAATGTCAAATTAGAAGTTTGTTATAAACATGTGACAAACTATCGCCTACGTTTGGAAAAAATGTTTTTCTATTGGCTGTGAATGACGAAATGTATGTGTTTCTACGACACAGGAGTGGGGGGTTGTTTTAAAGACTATTTTTGGCGCCAATATTCGTATTTAATTATTTACGAAAATAAATTATTAAAAAAAGTTATTAATAAGAAAAATATTGCATAAACTTTCATTTAAAATACTTTTTGATAAATGTGAATATTATAATAATTAATAAATCTTTATTGTATATAAATTTTACAAGTAATTACAAAAGGGTTCAGCACTCTGATTATTTTATTATTTTAAAAGATTTTTTTTTAAATTTTGAAGCAATTCGTAGTATTAAAAAGTCTTAATTGTTTTTACTTTAACTGCATTTGATTTATAATGTCAACATGACGTCACGGCGACACCTATTGCTATTTCTTTCTCTCGCACAAGCTCTATAGTAGGAAGCGAGAAAAAGGTAGCACTAATGTGACAACAAACCTCAAATATCTTGTAATTATTATAAAATTGTTTTTTTTTCATCTTAATCGCTATTTATTGAATGATACTTTAAGTATAAAGTGTACATTTTATTATTTTTTATGGTGCAGGGACCCCATTGATAATGTGGGTGAGTCAATATTTCGTATTTTACTAACATTTCATTATTTGTCAACGTTGTATTGCTGAATACGAGATGATAAAAGGACTCACAAAAATTCCATACCTTACCCAGGATTCGCTGGCACTTGAAGCTAGTACGCTATTTCCAAGCCACCTCGGTCGCTTAAATAATAATTATTTATTATTGTAAAATAGTTATTTGTTTAACTAGGCACTAAAATACCTGATTTACAGCAGAGGCTGCCGTTGATGAATGCTGTTGAAGCTATAAATCTGTGTTTAGTGCCATGTTGAACACATTATTTTTTGCCAAGTGAATATTAATATTAATTTAATAATTATTTTTAATACCTATTTTGAAAGTTATCGCCACCAAGTTATGTTGTTATGCGTTTGTAAACGGTTCCTATGCGTATGTATAGCAGTTTCTATATAATAAAATATTTTTACTGTCTAGGCAGTAGAAGTGACATTTTACAGACTGCGTGCTGTCAAAAAATCTCACTTTTAATTTTAATCGAAAAAATATCGTTTTTGTGTCTTCGTCTGGTATAAATAGTTTCATATTACTCTAAATCGTTCAGAAACATGCATTTATCTCCCTTAGGCAGTGTTTATGGGCATAAATAGAGAATTTTTCTAGGGGGGGGGGCAGGCCCTTTAAGTTCGAAATGCAAAGTAAATAGGAAATCCCATTTTGTCGTGTGTACTCATTCAAAAATGTGGTTTGAAAATCACTTTCTTGAGTATTCCAAAAAATGTTGAATATTCCATTAAATTTTAGAATATATCGGAAAATTCTAGAATATTCTACAAATTTTTGGCAATTTTAAATAAATATATAAAGGGCGGTTGAGCGCAGTTTAGTTTTAAATAGCGACACAAACAGATAGAATTTTCTGGAACTTTCAGAAAAATTCTAGAACGTTAAAGAACTTTATGGAAAAGGAAATTCTAAAACTTTCTGAAACTTTATGGAAACTTCCAGAACTTTCTCGAAATTCTGAACTTTCTGGAACATTCTAGAACTCTCTGGAACTTTATAAAAAACTTTCTTAAACTTTTATGAACATTTTAGACTATGTATTTTAAAACATGTTAGAATATTTTCGAACTCTCCGGAATATTTAAGCAGGTATACCTATAATGTGGATTATATTGAAATATTTGAAAACTCCCGGGTATCGGAATAATATGGTTAGGATGTAAAATACATGATGCCAAATCAGAATTTTTAACATCGAAAAATTACTTAAATTCCTGTCAATTAATCAATTTACTCCATAATATTCACAAAACTATATGAATTAAAATATAAAATAATTACATTAATATGAACTTTTCCTAGGGGGGGGGGGGCTAGGCATTCTACCCCTAGTTACGCCTATGTCACTGTTGCAAATTACGAAACTTTGGAGCCTAGAGTATCTAAAAATACCATTGGCCATGTGCAGAACATGTACTTATAGAAAGTGTGATGATACCATAATGAAGCTGACGATTTATGTCCAAAGTGATGATTGTATGCCTTCAAAGCTATCAGATTTCAATCTTCGTGTTAAATGGTAGATTTGCACAAAATGTTGTAATTAATCTCGAATCTGAAATCTGACAAGGAAAAGGCGTTTTTAATTAAACATTTTATATTGAAATGTCAAACGCTGTTGAAAGATCTCGTGCGTGACTAGATATTTAAATCAATTAATTTTTAACATCTCGCGAAACTGTACATTGTTCTGATGTTATCTTCTGATGACATAATGCAAATACGATATTCATTATTCAAATCCTAACCATTTACATACGAATATAAATCCTTCCAAGATAGATATTATTTTTATTAATGAGAAAAAACTTCGTTAATAACATTTGCGTGTAGGTACGGATTGAAAACAAACTGTGGTAAATATAGAAAAATGTTGAGGATGATGATAACTTTCAGAATGAATATTCTGAGACAAAGAAAAATTTATTTCTATAAATAATTAAATAAACCATAATATCAACTACAACTTTGCTATTTGAAGCTTTCAAGAAAACAAAGAGTTGAGTAGATAAATTTTTACTAATATAGATCTGTCATAAAATAATGTATATTAATATAAAAGAATAAGTTTTTTGTGTGTATAATATGGAATAATTGTTTAAAGTGTTTAGTCTCATAATAATATAATGTAAAAGCGCAGATCAGTTTTGCACTATTATTGTAATAATGAGTTCTTAATATAGATCATTGAATTTATTGATGGAGAAATGAAGATTAAAACTTGTTTTTCTTAAAACTATTAAATTGTGATTTAGATATCAATTTTCTCATGAATAAATAAAATAAAATAAAATAGGCTATATGACCATTGTCGAATGGAGTCATACCAAAAAGAAAAAGTGTTGATTTTTCTTTCATATATGAAAAATTTACCTAATTTTATGCGTATGTACATCAAAAATATTTAATATTATTATACTTTTCACTCATGATTTTCTTTATAAAGATTCTGAGTCTGATTATGTGACGTCATAATTTTGTACACAAATATACGACAGTGAGGTATACCATTAGGCACATACGTACTCGTACCTATACTATACATTAATCAGATCTGTCACTTTTCTAACATAACCTGATATAACCAACATTTTGAAAGTAACGCCAATATCCTAGCAAAAAGTTGCTTTTTAAAAAAGTAAGTACAAATAACGAAATATGCTAAATAAATATTATAAATATATACAATTTATGTGTGATTTAGATATTACAATTGTTGTACACTGTGCCGTCCTGCGAGAACAACTAGTTGAGAAGTAAAAATAAAATTTTTGTTCGTATTATTAAGCCTCAAGATGTAAGGGAAAGATGGTAAAAGGCAATAAAATACTCCAATGACATAAACGTCAAATGTACGTCATTTGAAATATTATATAAATTTAAAAAAATTCTTTCTGTAAAACTAGAAATTTATGTGATATAAAATATATATTTTCGTTAGTTTAAGCGTACTTTCAGAAAAAAATAAATAAATTGGAAAATGTGGTATGACCCCATTAAAGAAAATAAAGAACCATTGTGACTACTAATAATAATGATAAAAACTATATATTATATTATAATTTCACTGAAATTAGTATTTGAAATGAAAATTTATGTAACGGCGCCATATCTGTGACGTCACATTGTACAATGAAAGAGAAGTTTACAAACCTAAAAATGAGAATTTAATGAACCGAATTTTTTAGTTAATGATACCGAATAAATGTTGTCAATAATAAATTAGTCAAAATTATTAATGAAACAATGTACATAAAACGTTAGTTATAAATCAAGTATTGTCCGTGTCCATAAATCTAAGTGTTCGTCAGCATCCCTTACCAGTCTGAAAGGGTGTGGGTTCTTCCTTTTCACCAAGTCGTGGAAGCCAATCATCCAAGCGACCACCAATTAAAGTGTCATCGTTGGAAAACTAGTAAGCAGTAATCATCAGCTAAGGAGACCCCTTCGTGTTATAGTTTACTGAAATTTAATAGGTAACCTGTAGCAATTTTTGACTAATTTAAGTAATCACAACAAAGTTTAGTTACCATGTAAATAAGAGCGAACCAAATTTCAATAATTTTCGGGAAAAGCAGTTTTAAAATGGTCTACTAGGCAAAAGTCAAAACACGTGGATCCTTTTTGAATTTGTACTACTTGCAAATAGGAAGAAAAAATCAAATTTTAAGAATGATATCGGACGGAATCGAACCCAGACTTATTCCCACGAACTTGCGTAGTTGTTTATCAACTCACTATAAATTTAAATATATACCAAGAAATATTTTGATTTTGACAGCTGTTTTAAATATTATGAATGGTAGGCATTGGGCAATTTTTAAGTGCACTGATCAACAAAAAAAGCAAAAGTATTCTGGTGCAATAATCTCACATTAGTAAAGCGATATTTTAAAGATCATTATCTATTCACGATTGCTTGATCGAAGAAAAACAAAAATGTTATTTGCATTTGAATTTTGAAAGGCTTAATTCATAAATAATTTATAATAGTAATGCATGCAACATAATCCTAATTGCATATTTTATTCAAGAAAACTTCATTTAAATATAATATAAAAATAAAACAGCGTTTGTTTCCTCTTTAGATTTTGCAAGCGAATTAGCATAGGATTGAATATTAATTATTCAAAATCTAAGAGGAGTCGATAAACTCAACGAGTTTTTTCGCTAATTAAGTGCAGATTTGTTTTTATCTATAAATATTTATAATATTGATAAATGTGTGTGGTAAGATTGACAGTTTTTGTTTCAGATTAATTAATTATTTATACAGTTTTCTGCAAAGATAGATGCATTTTTAGTAGTTTGAAAAACTTGTTATTAATAAATTTGCATAATTAGTTTTTGTATGGAATACTGCTCGTGTTACATAAGAGACTTGTGGGTTACAAGAAAAGCAGGCGTTGGGAATGGACGAGAAACTTTCTCATTTCTTCATTAAATAAGATTTATGGATTCTAAGGTGTGAGTGAATTAATAACAATAATCATAACATATACCTAATGTAGAATGCATTATTTGTAAACAACAATTATTATTTTTTAATTATGTTTTATTTAAACATTTATGAATTTTTACTGAGTGCGGTGTACGGTTGTCCTTTTTAAATTCAGTAGGTAGTGCCTTGGCTGAAAGGGTCAGTTCACGTATGTACAGCTAAATTTATGCGCATACATTCACCACAATAGCGCTATTGCAAGAATTTTTATATGCCTTTGAAGAATACTAAATTTTAAAAATTTTGTTCTTCAAATAATCTCGAATTTGAAAATATCACGAAATATCCATTTTTACCTTCCGTTACCTTTAGGTAAGGAAGATATTGTCCGGTCAAAAAATTCAGTTTTTGATGAATAAGCACGTTTTAGAGTCTTTGGAATAAGATTTTACGATGATGTTCTTTACATCCATGTGAAGAGATGATGAGATTTTGATTATAATTGGTCAACCGGAAGTACCCTCATTTTAAGATTTGAACAGTTTTCTTGAAAAACACTGTTAAATATCATTTATCCATTTTTAATGTTATTATAAATATTAAAAAATATTTTATTTTCTATACGATTTGATTACATTTTATACTTCATATTCAATTGATATAGAGTTAAAAAATCTGATGTGGTCAATACAACACCTCCCGCTATTTCATTTTCATTAATTTAAATATACATACATATTTAGTTATACTTGAAACTGTATTAAAATCCATTCCATATAAGTATGGTTCTATTTACTATTTTCTTTTTAAAACATTACTATCATTAATTTGAAATGATTAGTTCTTTGACAGTGACATTTATCTGTCAGTTACATACATTTGATATATGAACTGTCTAATCAAGTAGTTGTGTTTGTTTAAAGCGCAGACTGTGATTTAAATTATAAATAATTTTATAAATTTATCCATGAAATATATAGAAAAAGTATTAATGCAAATCAATAGAAAATTTCATAATCTTTAATTTTTATAATAACAAAAATCTCGAAAAAATAACATTTAGAGGTCTTTTTTTGGAGAAAAACTATTTTGAGCTTCAAGTAAAGGGCAATTTCCGGTTATCTGATTTATACAAAAATCTAATGGCATTTTTTCATATTAGAATAAATAAAAAGTTTCCAAATTTTCCGAATGATAGTATTTGAGTTAGAGCGTAAACAGGAACCACACACACACACACACATCCACAAGCGCGCGCACGCGCATCGTAAAAAATGTTAAAATTGGATTCTAGGGACCTTAAAGCGTGGATAGGTATTTACCAAAATCACGATATGCGATTTTTAGCATGATCCCTACCAAGGGTATCGGGAGGTAAAAATAAATTACAAAAACGTAAGATAAAATTATGAAAATATCAGTAATATTATAAATACTTTCATTAACTGAACATTATTCAAAAATCCGAGGTATACGGGTACCCGTTGAAAATTTGGCCATTATCAGGAATTTTATATTTTTGGCATCCTGCTTCTTTGATAAATCGGGGCAATCTACTTCTTTGAAGATATTTTGTGAAGATATATGTAGTATTACATAACTAAATCGTCCGGAAATACTTATTTACAAAAAAAGGTTGGTAAAAGAAGTTGGCATTACTGTTCTGATATTTCAATATGTGACAATTTTTAACACAAGAATTAGGAAAATTTTTAAAACTGTTAGTAATAAATAATTGTTAATCGTAACTTAAATGAACACATTTTAAGCTAAATGTTTATTTTTTATTTTTCAGGTAATGTTTGTAAATACATGTCATTTGAAAATCAAATCTTCTGATGTTACTAACATGAAAAATCCCTAGTATTTCATATTTGGACAATAAGTCAAACTCGTTTAGAATATTTAGGGAGAAGTCAGCACAATTTTTTTTGTGTATTACACATTCATAAACTGCTACACTAATGATACAAATAACTATTGGTTTATTATTTAATTTTTTCTATTTTTTTCTGAAAAAATTTATGTCATATTACAGATGAGATAATAATTATGAAATATGTTGTATCTATTACTATTCAAATTTATTTCCTTCAAATTTCCATTAAATCGTTTGAAAGCAATTTGGATTTTAATTACTATCTCTGCTATGTAATCACGTCTAAGACAATCACTTCAGTGTTGAATTTACGATGTGTGTTTTAGAGATGGGCATCAATATTAATAAATTTTCTCTTTTGCGAGGGATGCACGCTACACGTGTGAATGAACAAACCTATGAATGACAAAGTAAACACCGCGTAGGTAGTAATATTTATTAATTATAGAGCTGCATCTCTCTGCATAAATATTCAATAATCCTTTGATTAACATATCTTTAAATATTCAATCTGAAAAGTGAACGTAGTCCTATTGTTTTCAATACTGGATAGAAGAATTTGAATCTAACACATTATCGTTCTGACAACTGTTTAATGTTTATTATAGTTATGAATATATTGAGTAGGTTTTGAATAAACGTGAAAAGAATTAATTAAGGAAAACACTTTACTTTATTTAAGGATATTTAAATATCAATAGTTCCTTTCACCCTGTCATAATATTATGTTGGAAGCATTTAGATAAAATCTTGAGTGTTTTAACACATTTGGACATTGTAATGTTAATTATACATTAATTGGTTTACCACTATTTTAATAAATTATTCTCTATGACGTTGGTATGCATCTATTAATAGGAAAATGTAATTAAGATAACGTATTCCAACGTCATTTGATAATTACCTACTACCCGAAATGACTTCTGAATTGTGACAGTTTTATCGCTTTCATCATTTCAGTTTTTTAAAGAAATGTAACTGCCAAAAATACGTATTATATCAAATCAATATACAGTGCAATAAATAAAAGGCCTTCAAGTTCCAATATTCCTTATTTAATTATATTGAGGACGTTTCGAGCTAAATCCGCTCATCATCAGCTACATAACAATTGGTCAAATTATAAAAAATATATAACATTGTGTGTTTTTATAATTTGACCAATTCTTATGTAGCTGATGATGAGCGGATTTAGCTCGAAACGTCCTCAATATAATTAAATAAGGAATATTGGAACTTGAAGGCCTTTTATTTATTGCACATTATCAACATGGTTCCCTCATACAACATTTAAAATCAATATACAGTCTGTTTCAATACTTCCGGAAAAAATTACATGGTATATACTGATCACGAATCAAATAGTTTATTTATTTATTTATTTATTTATTAATTTACAACCTCCCAATAGGATACAAAGAATCCCAATGATAGGGGGGTTGGATACACCAATACATCACAATAATAATATGAATAGAGACACATTATACAAAAATATACATTCTATACAACAAGAAAACAACCAAGTACAACGACGAATATTACAATAAATTTTTACATAAAATATTTTTAATTGACAGTAGCTAAGACTGAAAATATCCATTTTATCATTCATAATACTTTCGACTTCATTATATATTAGACAATCATCTAACTGGTTCTCTAGTTTCATAATTTTTTCTACATAGCCTAGTGCAAAACGTTATATAAGACCTAGATGCCAACCGAGGAATATTTATTTGTATATGGCTCATTTAATTAACGTCATCTATAACATTTCGCAGTAACCCATGTAAATATATGAGCGAATCTTGTCTAGAATCCAATGTTTGAATATTTAAATTTGATAAAGTCACGGAGAACTGTAAGTAAATGAATTAAAAGAGGAGAAGATTTGATCGCACAATATCGTACAAACTCTCTTTGTACCCATTCAATTTTGATATTATGAGTATGATTTATGAGATTCCAGATAATCAGGCAATAAATACTGAAGCTTGGATCTAACTAGAGAAAAGTAAATGAACTTGAGAGTTGTGATATTAGTGAAGTTACGTCAATTTCTAAAAATAAAACCTAATGTTTTAAAGGATGTATTCACTAAATAATCATAATGAGGACCGAAAACTAATCTAGGATCAAATATAACTCCCAAGTCCTTATGAGTAGTAACTCTATTAGGACTAAGGTCACCAATCCAGTAAGACGAAATAGTTCTAGTATGCTTTATTGAGTAAGACATAAGTTTACACTTTGAGACAAGAAAAGACGTGAGGATGAGCACCAAGCTAGAAGGTTATCAATATCCTTCTGAAGCTGTTGGCAGTCAGAAACTGAATCAATGACTTTAAATAATTTTAAATAAGTTACCTGTTTGTATCACTATACAGGGTATAATCATACTTCGGGGAAAAAATTGAAGGACATACAGTACTGATCAAAATAAGTAAAAAAGGCTTAATCAACGGCCATTTACTATTAGAATCGAAGAAAGTTGACAAAGATAGTGCTTAAACAAAATTTTGTCTATGTCAGTAAGAAGACTTTTATATTAATGAGAACGACGTACTAGATGTTTAGTAAAATTAATAAACCGGATGTACTACTTTACAGGAAGCTATAAACAGATTTTCTTGAAAAAATATATTAAAACATGATTCAAGACTTCTCAAATTTGATATTTAAAACTCGTGTATAATTTGAAACAACATTATTTTGAATATACCTATATCATAAACCGGAAGTGGTACTTAATTTGGAGCTCTTAACCGATTTCCGAGGCAAAACATAATAAAATATAATCTAAAATTTGGTATTACAGGCTTTTCTATTTATTGGAACAACAAATTAGAATTTGTTTACAATCGATCAACCGGAAGTGCTAGTTTACTTAAAAGTCATTGCTATTGCAAACATGGAATTGACGGGAGGTCATGTGTTGGCCACATCAGATTTTGTACTAATATTTTGGCATTGACATATAATATTTTGATGTGCCAATGCGTAAAGGAGGGAAAACCCCCGTGTTGCTATCGCTTTCGGCCTGTTTTGTTACTACAAGAATCTCGCATCATGGCGCATTCCAGTAATATAATACTAAGTTCAGTGGTAATAATATCATCAATGGATATAAATAAAAAAGTAATATTTTTGACATTTCGTAAAAATATAGTTAATTGATTCGTTGTATAGTCTTAACATATACAACTCGAGCTTCAAAAATCACTCGATGCATGTGTTATCTGCAAATACATCTCGTCCTCTCAACTGTATATTCGATTATTTTCGAAACTCTTGTTATATAACTATTGAAAATAACCCCTCTATATACCTATGCTTGAGTAAACATTCACTTGCCATTCGCTCTTGATGCCCGTATTTCTTGCAATGTAAAATATTTTAATACAGTCTTCCACATTCCCCATATTCTCAGATACAATCTCAGATTCCTTCTTGAGGCTAGTACACTAATAATCACACTTCTTAACTTCCTAGGTTTAATAAAGATTTATAATAATTAGTAAATAGTTTTCACATGATAAAATCTCGTGTATGGCACGTACTCGAAACAAACGACTTGGCAGAGAGAAATATCTCGTTGGTAACGGTTTGCATTGCACGTTTAATGCGTGACTGTCCACAAGTGTAATTAGTGAAAAGTCTGTAGGTATTGATATGTCACAGGGAGAATCATATAAATAAAGCATGTATAACACGCTAATGAGCGCATTCCGATGATGTTAGTGGATTGTAGAGCACATACCGGTATCTTGTTGCTGATGAAATTTATTGCAGTATAACTCTAACTGAAAGAAAAATATGAAATATGCTGATATTATTATAAAGAAATGTTCTGATGGTAATTGGATATGGGGAAGGGAATACTAATATTTGGGTACGGAAAAAAGAGGCAGTCATTTATTGATAGTTCTAATATAATGGTCCAATATACACCAAGGGAGAGAAGAGTGTGATTTTTTTTCCCGAGGAATAAAATTGTAACACGAGGCAAAGTCGAGAAAAACATACTTTGCTCATATGATTTTTCCTCAATGTCGTAGCCAGATTGTAAAACCCGTCTTTTATTAAAATGCGTAAGCATTTTATGAAACTAGGCCAAATTGTCAAACCTTTTGATTATTTCCCTTGAGACAAAAATTGTTACTTCTCCCCCGGAGTAAACTACGTACTATTTAAATTACGATTTTGATATCATAGAAACCGAATTATCTATTGTCTCGGTTGTGTATTTTTGTTACACCAGGAATAGTAATCGAGTATTCGATATCTCTGCCAAGTCAAAATCATAACAGAAGTAGAACATTTTGCCTCTAGAGAGGATATCTAATGCATCTTATAACTTGCTTCGTAAAACTGTCTGGATTTCGTTGGAAATAGTCGTAAGTTTAGAACGGCAAGAGTTCTTCCGAGAGATTTTCGCTATATTATCGGTATTTTATATTAGAGTAAAACGACGTAGAATTCAAAATTCTCGCCATGATATTACAGAAAATTTAACTTTGTTTATACAAGGTGTGAATGTCAAAGACTGCTAATTTCTTAAATGCGTTGAACTGTCAAAGATGGCAGTCGAATTTGCCACAAGTATCTAATTTTTTAAAAAATATATATGTATTTGTGATGTTTCTACAATCCGTGACATCAAAGAAAGCTGGTGCGGTAAGGGAGAGCATTCCACGTACTGTGTTCCCCCAATCACCAACTTTTACAAAAAAGTTATGAACAATCGGCTGTAGTCTCGTAATAATGTCACTGTGAAATATTGATTGATAAAGTGTTTCATGAATTGCGTATAACAAGTTGTAGTAAAATATTACAGAAATTCTGATAGCATTCAACATTCCTCAGACCGATTTTCTTTGGTGTCACAGACTATAATTCCGGTGATAGAAAAATAGTATAATATACATCTCAGGAGAGAATGATATTTTTCTCTCGGCGCTTTGTTAAAATTACACTTCGAGAAAAATTATGCGTCTCTGTCCCTTGTAGTAAGATGTTAAGGAAAGTTTAAGGACATGAGAAAATTGAATATTTTAAAAGCAAAAACTTTTTTAAACTAATAGTTTCTATCATACAGTTTTAAAATCTATCTATATATATATATATATATATATATATATATATATATATATATATATATATATATATATATATATATATATATATATATTATTTATCTTTATATATTTATCTCTGCCTTACTTGTGGTTTCTTACATTCTCTCTTCGATACGAACGTCTAATAACTTCATCTTAGTCTTACTAACGCTTTAGAGAAATATAGTTATAAGAAATTTGAATATGACCTTCGACAACAGTAGTAGGTCGTTCGCAATCCAAATTCAGGCGAAATTAGTGAAGTTACCCTTTATTGCTCAATCTGTTTACGTTATGTGTCGCCAAATTCGAGAAGTGTGAATTTTATTTTGGACAAAAAATGTGTGAAATATCTCAAATTTTGGATTACGAACATGTGAATTTCAAACGACAAATTACTCCGAATATGAATAGGTAATTATGAAAATGGTCTGAAATTGAAACATCAAAGCATAAGTTGCAACATTTTATATTAACTATGTACCAAATTTCAGCTCTGTAGACCGTTAGAAAGTCGGTTAAAATGGTTTGTAAATGTTGGACCAGACATACAATCAGAGAGACAATGCAAAAATTTTAATAATAGTTATATTATTTTAGGAAATGAAAAAGGTCATTCCATTCGTATTTTATAAGTGTAACCATGGCTAGTCTATGACGTAATTGCCTTGTATTCAAAACTGATTGAGATGTGGTGATAATCACGTTTCCATCACTACCAATCCCATTTGATTCATATGAACATCAAACTATGACGTGAGTGTCAAGTGAGAAAACTCGGTGTTTATATATAACCAATATTTTAATTTGTTACGATTACACAGAATTTTAATCTTTAACCTTATTTATGATAAACTACCTAAAGCACTTATAGTTTTTTCCAGGAACAATATCTGTATTTTTGCAACAATGACAGGTAGTTTCATTGTTTAATTATGAATAAATTGTTTATTATTATAATTACGATTTATTATGTAATTCCCTCCCGGGGGGAAAGTTTGAATACCTCTGGCGGTGTGTGCGTGCAAAGCATTGTATAAGAATCAAACACTCAGCTAAATCACGTAGTTCACTGAAAATTTATTGCATATTAAATAGTCAGTCCAGTCATGTTGCTTTGCTTACTTTATATTGTACTACAATATAAATATTTCAGGATTTTTGCGAGGCGAAATTATTCCGCATACCTCATTCATCAGGTGAATAATTATTACGGAATAAATTATTTGAAATATTAATATTACAGAACAGCACATTAAGTGTAATATATGGCAAGCGGAGCACAATAATAACTTAGCAACGTTGTTTACTGGCTACAACAGCCTTTGATCTTAGTTAATGACAACGGGGACTAATTAATGAGAACAGGAAATATTTGCTTTCCTCAGAGCCACACACGGACATTTATTTCTTAATGTAACCGCCCTAAACAAATAAATAAACCAGAAACTGCAATAGAACTATTTTTTTTAACATCATAACTCATTTATAACTAAGGACCAGCAAGACAGAATCTACGACCGTCCATTTTTTTGAATGCAGCATCAATCTCATGTTCACACAAATACCTGTTAGAGGCTGTCCTTAAATTACGTAACGCAAAATTAGGACATTTTTGATACCCCCTCCCCCCTTTGTAACGCACCCGTAACGCAAACATGAACCCCCCCCATATATTACGTAACGAAGTACTTGACCTGCCCAATTTTTTTACTGGATATAAAAGTATATGGCCTCCTTAATATTCAGTTAAAATTTGAAACAGAAACTATTTAAATTAATGTACATAAAGATGAAAAATAACAGAACAGAACAGAAACTATTTAAATTAATGTACATAAAGATATAAAATAATGTACTACTCTTGCCCTACGGCTTGTCACCCCAATTTCTTTACTGTATATAAAAGTATATGGCCTCCTTAATATTCAGTTAAAATTTGAAACAGAAACTAATTAAATTAATGTACATAAAGATGAAAAAATAACAGCACAGAAATTAAAAGCATATGCATTTCCATATGCTTTTAACAAACTATTGAAAAGTTTTTCCTTATCAGCACTACTTGAATTCATGTTTTAATATGAATTGAATTGCACGAATGAAAGACCACTGGCCCGAATTTGAACTGTGCCCGACATATTATGTTGACTGTTATTGAAAACAAACGACTGTCTGCATATACGAATTAGCACCGCGAAATTTGAATGTTTCAAAACTATTAAAGCAAGTTTAGCAATATTTTTTATATTTTATCGTTACGTAACGCAGACATTAACCCTCCCCCACCCCCTCGTAACACTGCGTAACGCTACTCTTGACCCCCACCCCCCCTTGAAGCGTTACGTAATTTAAGGACAGCCCCTTACCCCGTATTTTTTTTAAATTCAAAAAATTGCCAGAATTGTTACATTGCAAAATCAGTGGTGGAACCATGACATATTGTAGTTGATATTGACTTGATATCTTAAACGACCAAATAAGTGTCAAGTCAATTGCTATTTTGTACTATACCGTATTGATAATAAATAATTGATAAATGATTCGGATATCTTCGGCTTGGATTGATAAATCTACGTACATTTCAAAAACTTTGTGTAGACACACCTGCGCATACAATCATTTGAGTAACGAAAACCGAAAACGACTATTACGAGACTTCAATTTAATTCGCAGAATAATGAGAATTCAAAGTAATCAATTTACTTTAAATGATATCCTTATTATTAGTTTATTTCGCCTTAGAAAGGAACTTATACATAATTTTATTTCTCAGCTTTTGCCATATATGTCAAATTCAAACCATCCAATATCTATTACACCCGAATTAAACATATTTGCCGCGTTTTTAGCCTACTGATATTTATCAAAAATTAATTGGACAAAGTTACAATATATCTATGAGTCCACAATCAATTTCAACTTTCGGATGAAGTTGTAGATTGTCAAGTAATAAACTATAGTGTTTAGGTTGAACATGCATTCGTTTATTCATCTAAAGAAAATTATTCATTATTATTATAATTTTCAATATATTCAAGTTTTACCTAATAATAATACATTTACAAAATGACTTTGAACACTTTTAAGGTTATGTTTTGATTAGTAAAGCCGGTTCTCACACAGCATACACACCGTATAGTGCAAAAAACGTTGATAACGCTATACGATATTCAGTAAAATGTTTTCGAAGATTGATTTAGTATTTTTTGTCAAAATATATTGCACGATATGGTTAAAGCAACAACTTTATACTGTCGCTTTCTATCAAGTCAATAATTTCTACATATCAATAAAAATAAAGCAATAGCAATATCATGTATTTCCAAAATATTGCGATTGACAAGTGGCCATGGGAAGGGGTAAAGTGCAGTAAGGGAGGCATATCAATGCCAATGTGGCGTGGTAGAACCACAGATGAGTATAGCGGGTGTTTCACTATTTGTATTTTGTTATTTTCGACAATAACTAAAGATAATTTCTTCTGGTTAATTACATAGGTATTTTTACTTTGAGTAGGAGTGAATCAAACGATCGAAATCACCAGGGGCAGAGGCAAATTTTTTCAACAAAAGTTCTGAGCTAAAGCTTCTTGCAGATCGCAAACAGAAGGAGAGAGCTCAAGTCTGTCATCCCCGCGCACATAGTTGCCATAACACCCCCGTGTGTTATTACGCACACATTTAAGTAGTTATCGTATTTGCAGTATTAATATTATATACTTATTCAAATTTCTGTTAAATTACCCCAGTGATGATAGTTTGAATAATCACTAGTGAAGTACAAGTGGCAAAGGTCCATTCATTTCGCCCAGCAGATTCGGAATCATTATTTGGCACGGGGTATTCGGTCCAACCTTCTACCCAACGCTGGGAAAACCTGGGGCCTATCTCCCGCGATGATTTACTAGATTTACTCTATAATGATCAAGCCAGTTATAGAGTATGCAAGCCTTGCCTGGTGGCAAAGAACAAAGATACAGCACTGCAAATACACACTAAAAGAAGTCCATCGACTAGCCTGTTTAGGAATCACTGGAGCTATGTCGACCACACCAACAGGGGCTATGGAAACTCTGCTAAACATACCTACGCTACACTTAATAGTAAAGGCGAGGGCAGTTAGCGGAGCTTACAGAATGAGAATTCACTCGAGAGAGGATAAATGGAGAGATAGTCGAACCAAAATATTCAAAGACATAAAAAACAAATCCATCCTTTAAATGGTACCAGACCAGACCAGTAAAGAATTTACCATCAATAAAACGTACAGGGTAGAAATCCCCGCAAGGGAGGCATGGGAACATGTAAATAGTCCGGTGGAAAAAGATGACAGTCATGTATACAGACGGATCCAAAACACCAAATGGAACCGGAGCAGGAATACATGGAGATAAAGGTCTGAGGCACAATCAGTCGATTGGACTCGGGACTTATACGACAGTATTCCATGCAGAATTGTACGCAATTTTAACCTGCTTCAAATTACTACTAGAGAAGAATCTCTATAGTAACAGATAGTCAAGCCGCACTAAAAGCACTAGAATCTTGTGAGACAGAATCTGGACTTGTTTTAGAGTGCATCCATAGATTGAATGCACTAGGAGCGAGGAACAAATTGAAATTAATATGGATACCCGGGCATTCAGAGATCGAAGGAAACCAGGTAGCAGATAGTCTGGCTAAGAAGGGGACAAATTTTCCTTTCAGAGGACCAGAACCGGCTTTCGGAATCTCAACGGAGACAGTTAAGCTGGAAATAAAAACGTTGCTGAATCAATGAGCAAACAAGACGTTAAATTAATAACAGGACTTCTAACAGGACACTGTCTAGTAAACAAACACATGTACACGATGGGACTAACACAAGACCCAACATGCAGAGGGTGTGGTGAAGAGGAAGAAACCCCTTAGCATCTTATATGTCACTGTGAAGCCTTTATGAGCAGTAGATTTAATATCATGGAGGCAGAAAAGATCCAGCAGGATATGTTAAAGATTTAGATCTGAAGAAAACCCTGGAGTTTATTAAACAAACAGGACTCCTAGAATAGGAGTAAATCTGGAGGATACAATAGATCTACAGGTCGCAGTACAGGGATTCACAGAAGACCACCTCTTGTAATATAATAAAAATAATAATCCAACGCTAACTACCGGAACAGAGAGAAATAACCCTTCCTTTGCTACAATGACCTAGTCAGTAGAATGATCCTCTGTTACATTTGGCAGCAAACGCCAGAAAGGTAGTTATCGTCTTCTGATACAATACTTACAGCGATACCTTAGAATATTCTAATTAATTTAACTTTTGCAACAAATAAATATCTGTTTTGTTTTCCACAACTTAATTGATTTTATTATTTTTAATAATTCTAGCGTGACCCTAGTATAAGTTCATTAAATTAATTTTGTACATTATATGAATGGATACATTGCATTAATTTTTTTATTATTGATTTTGTTTAAAGAGGTAAAATTAAACAAAATTATTTTTAAAATAAAAATGTCTGCACTTCTTCTTATTTTGATCTTCCCCGTGCATCTTCATTTAATTTCTTCCTGCTCACATAATTCAATATTTTTGATTATTGTGTAGGGTTATTGCACCCAGTCCCGTTAACAAGTGGCGCTAGGCTATCGCAATCGCCTCAACATTTTATTAATAATTGGTCACGACTGTATCCTGTAAGAGTATCCATGCCACATCAAACTCAGCGGACAGGGTGCAATATTGGATTAGCGATGAGCTATCGATCTGAGAAGACGGAATAAATGCTCACCGACCGCTTGCCATAAGCGCCGAAGGGATTTATGAACACTAAACTTTAGTTGACACAGTTTTTAACTTTATATTTTAATACACAGATAGCTAGGTATATAGGAAGCATTCTGACACGTTCGGCGATTATTTTTATTTAAAAATGAGGAAACATGCGAGTAGAATCTGCATTACATTTTGTGTTAAAAATGGTATGAAGTGCAGTGAAGTGGAGCAAATGTGGAAGAAGGCTTTTGACGAGGAAGCTATGTCGAAACAAAAGGATTATGAATGGTACAAACATTTTTAAGGGAGCAATGAAGACGTACAATATGACAAGATAGTCGGGCACATCAACCACAGTTGAAAATTGTGGCAAAAATTGTAGATATTGTACATGTGTAGAATGTATTTTAGGGAGGTTGCTGAAGAAATTGGTAATTCGTACAACTCACGAAATAAATTCTAAGTAATAGGTTTGATTTACATTAGCGGTACAATGACGGTACGAAAACGGTACGATACTTCTTGGTCCAATGTATTTTAATGTACCCATTTACATCTACATTCTCAGTAACAGCGTAGTATTTCCATGCAAGGGGGAGTAGAAGGTTGCGTTTGAAGAGTATTTGCATTTCAAGTTGACATTCTTGCCAAAATCAGATAAGTGAAAGTAAATATATGCTAGTATGTGATTGCCATTTGACATGTTTTTGACTTTTTCATATTTGTCTTTTAGTTAAACCAAAATGTAGTCAAAATGAGCTAGAAATGAGAAATGATTATACATGTACTTTTATTGAACAAAAGTTCTCTGCTTATAACAAAAACGTGAAATATACAAAATAGATTATTACAGAAAGTACATAAAAAATAGTACCGTTTTGTAAAATTTTCTGGATTTTCTTCATTTCTTCTTCTTCTTTGACAAGAGTAAGGACAGTTATACCCAAGTCGGTATTTGAAAAATTTTACATTGCACGACATTTTCTATTTTTGATAGAAACATGACATTTACACCACAAACTGTCATAATACGTAAAAAACAATACTATATTGAAATGGTATTTTATTGTGTTCGTACCGTCGTGGTACCGTCTAATGTAAATGTCTCGTGTAATTGACGTACCTTCACTGTACCGTTATTGTACCGTCATCGTACCGTCATTGTACCGTCATCGTACCGTCATTGTACCGCTAATGTAAATCAAGCCATAAACTTCTAAATTTACACCACGCCAACGTGATTATTTGGTCAAAAACAATATTTCTTATTCTTCCCAAAAATGTATAGGACATAACTCGATTTTTGTCAGTTTTGACTTATGATGATCTTTAAATGTTTTGTACGCTCTGTTATTTACAGTAAAAGTTACTATATTGTACACTAATTTATGAGGTAAGTGCAAACATTGTTTCCTCTGTACTGCAAAAGTACGATTATAGTTACATCTAATTGCAGGTGTCGAAAATAGTAATAATTAAATTGTTGCACTCATTTTAGAAACTTCTGAATAAAGTAAATCTCTAAGGAATAACGCCTTTGCTTAGTTACAGAGATTTAATTTAGTGTTTTTGAGGTTGTACAGAAAGGCGTCGGTTTGGTGGCTGAGCGGCGTAGCGCACATCTCGTAGCTCGCAGTGATCTCACCACCATGTTCCGTGCGTTCGTTTCCCGTTGGCCGACAATGTGTGATTTGTTGTAAAAAATAAATGCAGCTACTTGTACTTATCACACTTGGATGCTACAAGTTGACCAATTATACATATTAAATAATTGGCCAAATAAATGTAGCAATGGCTGAAGTCCAATCCAACCGGCAATACGGCAGTGGTAAAATAGCGCGGCTCGGTGAATCTGTTTGGAGGGTAAACGGCGACAGCTGCATACAAGCCCTAAATAGATAGATAGAAAGGCTGAAAGTCAATCAAACATCTTGTTGCATTTTTGGTCTATTTGAATTTTTACACATAGAAAGTTTGGATTTTGGTATTTTGGATTTTCTTGATTTCAGGATAAACCCTTTAGAGCACCTATACAAACCTCTTTACTGGTTAAACAGGTGGATATTTAAAATGAAATTTATTGAAATTCTTGTGAGGATAGTGCAGGTCCTGGGTAAAATATTTTCTTCTCCGGCTATGTCTGGGTTGAAGGCCTACTGCCCAGGCGGTGGTTAGGTTAAGTGCGATTGAATCTATCGTTGACAGCCACTTACCGAGTCGCAGTTATGCCGGTAACGAGACCAACACCTTGCTGTTGCTGTCTTGCCTTTGCCTTTACTTACCACCAAGCGACCTTCGACCGCCCATTATATGCCATCGCTTATACTCCAACCTCTTCTATTTGTCCCAATCAACTCGCAATTAACATCATCGTATAACTGTAAACAACGATTACATTCAGAATAGATGAAAGAAAATGGGACACATAAATACATCGGTGTTGTATTAATAGTATAATAGCTCCGGCTGCGGAAAGATCTCGGCAATTGATATAGTTTAGTTAGGAGTTATTCGTGTTTCACAGTTGTGTTTACCATGTATGGAAATATAGAGTCTCATGGCTGAGTGTGTTATGTGATCGATTGTGGTTCTGACGACCAAAAGTTGAATTCAATTTTCAAATCCCACAAAAATGATTCTCTCTCCATAACAGAGTCTGTGAGATGACATCTGGTAGCTATAACTAAACAGAGGTCAGATATGAGCGCGAGGCTGGAATAAGCATTCCACGAGTTTTATACTCGTATGCAATTTTATCCATAATCATTGGGTTTTAAACATAAATAAATAAATAAATAAATAAATAAATAAATAAATAAATAAATAAATAAATAAATAAATAAATAAATAAATAAATAAATAAATAAATAAATAAATAAATAAATAAATAAATAAATAAATAAATAAATAAATAAATAAATAAATAAATAAATAAATAAATAAATAAATAAATAAATAAATAAATAAATAAATAAATAAATAAATAAATAAATAAATAAATAAATAAATAAATAAATAAATAAATAAATAAATAAATAAATAAATAAATAAATAAATAAATATATCATCACGGCATATTGCCCATTGCTGGGTGTGCCAATCTGCTTTGTATACAGAATTTGGTAATGATGATGACATATTTGTACCGTGCGGGCGTTTACCAGACGTCACCTCACGGGCACTCATTGCTGGCGTGAATAGTGCACCACAGGGGTCAATTTTGTGCCATTTAAAATTTGAAATATTTAGCGTCGGTAAGGATCGAACCCGGTTCCCCAGATTCGCGACCAGACACTCAGGCACTCGGTCACGAGACCCCCTGGGTTTTAAACATTCATTTTATTAATAATTTTTCACAATTTTATTATAGTTTCATAAAAAACTATGGCTGGAAAGTGGCTTTTACCATCAACAGTAGACTAAGAAATTTTAGCTTTGCACACCGATTTAGTACTTATGACGTATACGAGTATTTGTGTAAAGATCAAATTTGCAAATTGTATATAGCAAAATGTAGTAAAAAATCTGATGTGGCCAGCACATTACCTCTCGTCAGATATTTTACCAGGTTGTACGTATAAAACAAAAAATA
>OY720450.1:74423708-74503708 GCA_963082715.1 Harpalus rubripes
GGTAAAAAGTTAGCGTGTCCGAAAATTGTACGGTCTACCAGATCTATCTTCCGGATTCATGAAGAATCTAATCTCAAAAAAAGGTTTTGATGCAAAGCGAAGCGCACGCGTTAAAAGTGGAAATGTGTTCAAAGTAGGACTCTGCTCAGTTTGATAACTACGTCAAATTACTAATCTGTTTCAAATTTTCAAATTTTTTCATAGGTTGTAGATCTAACCTGTTTACCACCTGTGTTCTTAAAATATCGATTCCGGGAGCTATAACCGAATAAACAGCTGTTTACCGATATATACCGGTAGCAGTTCACCGGTAAAATTTTTATAAATGCCTCACACAACTGACGGAAGGTAATGTGCTGGCCACATCAGATTTTTTATATGGCTTTTTAAGAATCCACAAGACGGTTTAAGAGAGGGTTTTAAGCTGTAGATCTATGAGATCTACTGTAACATAGCCTTAATTTAGTTACCAGTTTTTTAATCTCTTTTGCCGTGAGGTACTTATTACCTAGGCTGCATTCCAAAATCAAGAGTACGGAGTTTTGGAGTAGGAGCTAGGGTATGTGTTTTGGAACGATGAGATTTGTGTTGGAATTAAAAATTTGTCATCGCCGTCATCATTTTTTTGCCTTATTCACTTCGAGTGGCATTTTCAATAATTTTCCAGTTACTAAAAACGAAATTATATGTTATTATTGCCATAAAATTAAAAACAACAATGTAAGAATTGATCTAATCTATAAGATATACTATACCTACAAAATTAATTTTCAAAACTACATTAAATACAACAAACATTAATGTCAATGTGTTTACCTACGTTTATTTTCAACCAAAACCATGTTTTATTCCTCCAGAAGGTAAATTATTTTCATATTTTCAGCATTTATGTTTGAAAATATTGCGGAGTAATTTCCATACCTTTCTCGCCAGCAGGGTAAGTAGAGTATTACATTGGAGTAAATTCTGTTTGTATTGGAATAGATTAAGAGTAAACATTGAGAGTACGGCTATGAATTTTGGAACGACTTTGAGTATATTTCGTACCGTAGAGTAGGGTTTTGGAACGCAGCCCTAAATCGAGGGGCAATGATCAGTAAGGGTACCTGTCATAGTATAAGGTCTCTAGTATGGGGCTATGACGGACTTTTTTATTTATTTATTTATTTATTTAAGAAAATAGGAGAACCAACTGCTCAAACAGAGAACAAATAAAAGTTCTCGCTTATTAAATACAGTACTACAAATAAAATACCAAAAAAGTAATAAAGTTAATAAAAATTAACAAAATAATAGCAATAGTAAAGTTCAACGTAGAGTAGTTTTGACACACTTTTTAAAGCTGTTAATAGATAAACTAAACAAATCAAGATGACTGAATTGATTGTTGTAAACTGCCATTATTCTATATATGCAAAAAAAAATATAATTATTAGTGTTACTTGCAGGAAACTTAAATAAATTATAAGTTCTTGTCCATTTAGCTGGAACATTTATATGGAATAGAGGAAGAATATTGTCAGAATACAACATATTGTTGAAAATCTTAAAGAGGTATAATATATCAAAATAAGTTCGTCTACTTTCTAAGCTATTTAAACTTTTTTTGGACAGTTTCAATTACATTTATATTTGATCTATATTGTGGATTCCACACAACAGATGCAAATTCTAGCTTAGAGCGTACTGGAGAATTGTATAAACAAATAAGTGTATCAGGGTTTTGGAAAAAATTACATTGCCTTCTTTATATAGCTTTTCAAGGCCCCACGAAAAGGTTCTGACCCGGAAAACGTTAATTTATCTCCATTTTTACCGAAATCACCTTTTTTAATTGCCTGAAACTCTCAAATGTCCAGTTGTTGGAAGGTGTCTGCAATTTGAGGCAGATGGTTATTGCGTATCTCTGCTTAAAATATGCTGAAACTAGTAATGAATAATTAGTATTTTTTTTTTATTATAAAATAACTCGTTCTTCACGTTATTTAGAATCGGGATAGGCCTGCTGATATATTTATATCTTCTTTTCTTCTTTAATTTAGTTATATTCAGTTTTGTCAGACAATGTACTATTAAGTATCACTAGACAAAATATCACTTGGTTAATAAATCTCTCTCTTTTGTTTACCTAGCATCATTGTTTCTGTTTGGTTGATTATGTCACAGCACAGCAACTGAGCCTTTGTGGGCGACTTTTGTCTTCACGTGGATTTTAACACTTGCGGGCGTAACGAACAAGTATATAACCCGCCCACGACGCATGGTGAACAAAGCGATTTTCGACCAGGAATCTATAAATTTAAATTTCTATTATCATGCATAATATACATATCAAATGGGCTGTGTTATTAACAGTATCACTTGCCTCATTCATTCATGCATTATGGAGCCACATAAATGGAGAGTTAATAAGACATGTTCTATTATTTCTCGCGTTTGTCACGTACGCAGTATTTAAAGCAAGATTGAATACATTTACAATTTTATAAGGTCTTAAGTTCACTTTTTGTAAATACGTAATTTTATCCGTAACCTACAGGAAATGTTTTCGGATAAATTACTACTTTGTACTGCGTCAGTGAGTCACAAAAGCTTAAGCTCTCTCAAACTCTATTAATATTTAACAATTTTTTTAAAAAATATTGGTGCATCATTTTTATCTATATTTTTAGTGGAGTTAAAAAAAATTGGTCACGCTCCTTTAAGTTTCATGTCAAACCGTTTAAAATGGACTATTGTCTTTAGCGTTTAGCAAACAATCGGCCTAATTCTCTAAGCAAAATTGTTAAAATTAACATCCATTTTCAGTTGTTAATTTCAATGTCAGTTGCTAAGTTCAAAATCCCAATTCACTATCACATCAAGTTGCTAAAATTTAACAACTAGTCATTACGTCGATTTGTTAATCTAACAACTGCATTTCTCTCGTTGTTAGTATTGAACAATCGTTGGTAAGTGGATTTTCTTAAAAAAAATTCTGTTAAGAAATAAACTTTTACTGTATATAGAGGGACAACAGCAATGGTAAACTATTTATAAACTAATATATACCTACATGCCCAATAATTAAATACATTTTTAAACAAGATTTTAGATTTATGCCAAGAAATTTGCGAGATGTTAGTAATCCATTCCCGATACTGATACAGGGAAAAAATATTTACAGAGATATTCAAACTCAGCAAGTGTCGTTTAATTCGTGAATTGGATAGTCTCATGCTTCAAGCATACTGAGTCAGTATAAGCCCGAAGGTCTCATTACAAGATGAAGGGTTTACATTTATTCCAAACTTAAATATTTTAATTCTTAATATTGAACAAATTTTCATATTCTCTCCCGAAAAGATCTAAATTAAATTTTTTGAAATTTATTTTCATTTATCTTACACATTTAAATTTAAACAGCCATTTCAACAGTGTCAAATTTTTATTATTTTTACTGCTAAAACTTCTATACGATGGTCATGCGTCATTCCTAATGATAAGATTCTTGAAATTTTGAAATCGATCGCATCGAATTGAATAAACTGGAGAACTTCATTAGATTCTCCCAACACTTAACTTCTACGACTAGCTATGGGTCTTATAAAGAGATTACAGGGCAAAATTTCAACTTCTCAAGTCAATCAACCAAATTTTCAACTAGCAGTTATCGGAAGTGAAATGCAAAACTAGCTTTGTTATTTAATTAATCCAAAATTATAATGAAATTTACCATTAGAGTATATTGTTCCGCGGAACATCTTGCACCCCAAATTTTTTCACTCGTTATTAAAAACTAAAACGTCAAACGAATCAAAATCTGTCACTTTAGGTTGTGAATAGAATGGAAATATGTACAAATATTGAGAATCGACATGCCTTTTTACTCACTTGTTAATAACTTCACTGCTATATTTAGCAATGATTGTTCAGAACGGCCGTTTTTAACAATGTCGTTAATTATGTATTTACTGAATACCAATTGAATGACAGTTGTTATAGGGCGCGAGCAGACACGTTATTCAAGGGATCTTCACGTGCTTAGAATCAGCTGATTTGTGTGCGCATGTCATTTTGACAAGAACAATGTCATGTCGATAAGACAAATGTTTTGACTTATTTTGATTTTTAACTGCTAAAATGTTATTATTTTTAATTTCATGTGTTTTACTGCCTAAAAATTAAAAAATATTAACATTTTAGCAATTCAAAATTCAAAATCAAAATAAGTCAAAACATTGGTCTTGTCAAATTGACAATGTTCTTGTCAAAATGACATGTGCACACAAATCAGCTGATTCTAAACACGTCAAGGTCCCTCGAGTCACGTGTCTGCTCGCGCCCTATAAGAGTGGCTAAAAATCGTTGTTAACTTTCAGTTGTTACTTAACGACTATGTTAACAACTATTTTAGTGAATTAGGCCGAATAACAAGTTTTATACAGACCGACTAAAACTATAACTAGCATTAAAGACAAATGATAGATTTCAAGCGGATTTCATAAGTCATTTGGTAGAGTAACCTACTAGACATAGGGACGTCCTGGATTCAAATCCCGTTGAATCTTATAATTATCGTTCACAGTTCCAAATGATAGATTATTATATAAAAGCTGTCGACTACCAACTGAAGAATGCATCAAATCGAAACGCATAAAATATGATCTCATAAACATTTTATAGTTCTGAGACCCCGATAGTCAAATCCAGATCCTACATCCAAATACTTACGAGTAGATCTGAATGCGGCATCCAGATTATTCGACACAGATTTCGAACTTGGATACTTTTGGATCCGGAGTTGAAACTACTACTATTTCTGGAGGTGTCAGATTTTGTTCGTTTTGTTGACGGCGCATACCAGATCTCATTTCATGAGCTGTCAAATCTGTTGTAAAGAGAGCATTGCAAGAATAAATTTTGTGCTATTTGAAAATTAGAAGTAATTTGTAAGTTTCAAGTTTGCCGTCATTCTAAAACAAACCCGAGCCGACCTTATTACAAGCGGTAACCTAACGCACATAACCACGCGAACCTGTTTATCATAAGCAGAATATCATTATGCTGAAAGAAACAAATTCTACTTGCTGTTCATATTTAGCGGGTTTTTCCTTTCTCTAATGTAGAAACAAATAGTTATAAAAGTCTATTCTTATGTCGGATGCAGTCCTTGTCTCTCTGCAGGGTTCCCGATCTAGCTGCGCGTATTTGCATAGCATTATTTACGCGCACTATTAAATCCCGTGCGCGCGCTTTTAACACTGAGTCCCGCGGGGAGAGTCTGGCATTAATGGACTTTTTAAGACTACCGTGCTACCTTAAATTACCAATTTTATTGGAACTACCGTAGCTCGTAGCCTTAACTTAGCGTCCCACCCACTGCTACGAGATGTTAAATATGAATTTCTAAACACTCTACGTGTTTTGTTTATTTCATACACTACTTAGATATGAAAGGTTTTTTGTTGTACTGTTGCTGCAATATTTATATTGTTTTCTTGTTTTTGAAACAATGTTTTTACAATATGTTAATTAGTAATAAATACAATAAATTATATATTTTATTGATGTTATTAAAAAGTATTTAGAAAATTTTTATGTACTTACTATGAAATTAATACAGTGAATATTTTTTTGTCAAAAAAAGGATCATATTGCACCTTGCAGCTATATTTAAGACACTATTGACGAACAAAATATAATCATTAGGCAATAAAATAATAATAGTGGAAATAAATTTTATACATAGTATTTACATGCAGTATCGAATTAATATGACTGTATTTTGTACAAAACTGTAAGTTTTACACATCTGTTAATCTGTAAATAATGAACAAAATCACAACGAAAACTTCCACTCCTATGTATATACAATTACATATTAAACAACACAAACAGGGCCCTGTTTCTCAAAAAATACAAGTCTTGTAATACAAGTGTGTACACACACTTGTAAGATATAAGTCACAAGTGTAAGTCTATTTTATACAAGTGTTTTTTACAACTGTAATTATGGTTCTGTTTCTCAAAATATATTTTATAAGTAATGATTTATGAAATATGTACATTAAAATTTTTAGGAGTTTCAAACAACCCTATCATACAGTTTTAATAATGTAAAAAATATAAATATTTGCAATTAAAAAAGTGTCTCTAACTTCCAAGTTGTCTTGTAAGGTTCAGAATTGAAAGTGCGTTTGTTTTTTTACCTTGATTTACATTATTTTTTTTAAATAACAAATAATAATTATAGATGAATACTTGGAAACAATATATGGTCAAGCGACTCTAGTGATGAAAACGACGTTGTTGTGGTAAGAAGACCTAAAATATTTAGGAGGAGGATTGATTATGGCCATATCGGCATGTCATATGAATTTAATAGAAGATTTCGACTTACAGCACATAAATGTGAAAATTTAATTAACCTATTATGGCCAATTTAAGAATTTTCATTGTTGTAATCAAATTTTGTTTATTGTAATCAAGAATTTTTTTAATAAACAGAAGGGATATTATATAAATAGGCATATATTCTCTAAATTATTGCCTTGATTGGCATAGTAACAATTACTAAAATATATTTATTGCGTGATTAGTCATTTTCATTATTGTAATCAAGCATTAACGCTACCCTGCATAGAAATAGATCATGATATTATGACATAAAATAAACAAAATTTACCAATGTTGCTCGTTTTATGTTTGGCTAGAAGGTATTCCTTATGTATGAATAATCTTTTTTAGCGTTCACCCGCCCAAGAACTTTATAAGATTCTAATATTTTGTCCATTCGGCGAGTTTTATTTCTTTTATCCAATAAAATAATTGTGAAACATAAAACCAAGTATTATTAAAAATTAAAATAAAAAATATATCATCACGGCATATCCTTTGCTGAGTGTGCCAATCTGCTTTGTACACAGATTTTATCAAAATGTCAGAAAATGCCCCGAAAATAATATCTTTCGATAAATATAACTAATATTCAAATACATACATACAAATTAAATACAGCTATTATCACTTGTGAAAATAAACTACACTTGTAAAAAAGTTACTAGACTTGTAAATTTCTTTCAGAAACTGAATTTACATGTCCTTGTGAATAGTTTACTAGTAACTTGTTAGCTTGTAGACTTTTTGAGAAACAGGGCCCAGATGTTTTTGTCAGTTTTTTCTTTTACAGATTTACGAATTAATGATTGCCGCTTTTTAGATGATAAATATTCTTTAAACTGGGTGACAATTTATCTTAATTTATAAGTAATCATTCATCTGTGACTCCCGTCCCTATATAATCCCAGTTTTCTGAGTTGTTAGGATCCCTGTCATCGTTGGCTTATTGAGTAATCTTGGCTACTCTGTTTAACTTTCCCTTGTTATACTATTGATGATGAGAACTTAGTTCTCTAAATACGTATATAGTTTTTATTAAAATTAATTATTAGTTTAAGGGGTAATTTTATTAGTTTTAGGAAATACTAATACTGAAATATTATGATCTCAATTATGGATTACTTTTGTTTTACACCATATATTTGAACAATACGGTATTTTAATGGATCCTGCAACTTCTATCAGGAAAAAATGGCAGAAAGTATTTTTTTATAAGTTTGCAGGTTACAAAACTATGAATTCTAGGTGATTGACTGGTATTATGGTGTCGCTAGCTAGACTCAGCAGAATATCATTTCTAATAGTTATTAAGTGAGAGATATAAATCTATAATCTCTGCTTTCGAAATAAGTGCGGTCTTCGGCATCGGCATGACCGTTTAGTTAATCAGCAATAATTCCCAGCATAACAATTTCTATTGAAAACAATGTGGAATAGTGCATCTCATCTCACTTTCTAATATACAGCTTCATTGTTGGCTGAGTATGCGTTCACACCCACATGCAGTGGTCTCGTGCGCTTCGCACAAAAGGTTACTAATTGTGGGGTCAAATGTCGGATTACTGAACGGTAGGACGGAACAAATACTCTATTATTCATTGTTCATTCGCCTTATGAGTCATTTAAGACACGAAAGAATCGAGGAGCACCATAAGAGAGGTCAAATATAAGATGAAAATTAAAATTTAAGGGAAATATCTTTATAAATAACTTTCATTCGCTAGTCATACCATGTCTGATTTGCACAAAGTTTGGAGTAAATAAAAAATGTTGGCTTGGAGCCACTTTGGAGTCGAAATTTGTAAGATATCTTTATATTGCATGGGAGTCATATATTTTAATAAAAAATCATTTACTGCCTTTTTCCGTAATTTTTCTATTTAGCCACTTTAATTGTTATGGGCAGTATTTGGATATTACTGAGTGATTAAAAAATCTGATGTGGCCAACACATTCCATTTTTGAAATAGCAATGAACTTTAAGTAAAGTATTACTTCCGGTAGATCGTTTGTAAACAAAATCTAATTTGTTGTTCCAATAAATAGAAAAGTCTGTATTACCAAATTTTGGATTATATTCTATTACGTTTTTCCTCGAAAATCTGTTAAGAGCTCCAAATTAAGTACCACTACCGGTTTATCATATAGGTAATGTTGTTTTAAATTATGCACGTGTTTTAAATACCAAATTTGAGAAGTTTTGGATGACGTTTTAATATATTTTTTCAAGAAAATCTGTTTATAGCTTCCTGTAAAGTAGTACTTCCAGTTTATAAGTTTTAGAAATCATTTAATATGCCGTACTCATTAATATAAAAGTCTTAAATACCAAATTTGAAAAGTTTTGGATTGTATCAATTTATTTTTCACGAAAATCTGTTCAGAGCTTCAAATAAAATATCACTTCCGATGTATCAATTTTAGAAAAAATCTAACATGTCATTCTTATTAATATAAAAGTCTTAAATACCAAATTTAAAAAGTTTTCGATTGTATCAATATATTTTTCACGAAAATCTGTGCAGAGCTTCAAATAAAGTATGTAATATGTTGTTTCCCATCATATAAATGTCTTAAATACTAAAATTGAAAAGTTTTCGATTATATTTTAATATAGTTTTTCATTAAAAACTGTTATGGGCTTTAAGTAAAGTATCACTCCCATTTATCCAAGTTTACCCAAAATCTAGTCAACTCGTTATATGAATGCAGGAAGCTTAAATACGGAAAATAGAAATATTTGAAAGTTTGTTATAAGAGTTATCGTGGACGAAAAAATCGTCACACACACACACACACACACACACACACACACACACACACACACACACACACACAAACATCATTGTAAAAATAGTAAAAACGTGTTGTCGGGACCCTAATTCGTGCTTATTTACTGAAAACTCACCATTGCATTTTTGGCACGATTACATTACCTCCCTTACCTACTGTATGACGGGAGGTAAAAAGTTTGATATAAATGCAAAAAGTATTTATTAATTTAAATACATTTTATCCTAAAAAAATATTTATTAAGTCCTCTACATTGTCTTCCGGTAATTTATAGCTGTTATGCCCAAAAATTATATCATATGGCAGCAAATAGTAGTAAGAGAGAACAAATTGAGATAGGTAATGCTGTTCATCTTCATTTTACACAAAAAAATTGTCAGTTGCTGCTATGTGCCATCAGCAGTTGCTCATCTTTAGAAGTAGATAATTGAACCAAAGCGTATTTAAAAGTTGTATCATTTGCTACCATTTGCGATAACAAAAAATGCCAATTTTCCAGTGTCAGTTACTGCCATTACCAAATTACAACAGCATAGATATTCGAATCCTCTGCAATCTTCTGCCACGCGGTATCATTTATACCTCATACCCAAAAAAATTTGTAATTATTAAATCTTTCTTCTGTGACCCTATTTTTTAATGCCTAAATGATGATAGCTACCATTTTTTTAATCTCGAACGTCATTTATTATCGTCGTCTTGTCTTTGGCAAAGCCTTCTTGGATTCTTGCTGCTTTGAGGCACGTGTAATATTCTGATCTCGTTGTGATCTTTGTGGAGCAGATAATAAAGCCATTGGTGGCATTAAAGTAGAGAATTTATTGGCTAGTAAAGCAGGGAATACAACACGTCGAGTGCAGAGACTGAGACTGAGACTGTGAAGGGTGTGGACTGAGATTCAGCGTTTACTAGGTCTGGATCATGTGCATGAGATATACAGACCTGTACAAATCTCTGATTGCTAACACACGCCTAAAGCACACCACAGACAGAGAAGAATCAAAAAGGAATAAATTAGTGAAGATTAGTATGGTCCGGCAGCGTGTGTTAGTACGACGTATATGGATACATGGTTGGTACCGACTCGTTTGATAACGTAAATCAAGGAACGAAGCCAGCAGTTAGTACTTGGATATGTGATCACAAGGAATACTGACTACAGTAACCCAAACATGGAATGAGCGACTCGAAGTGGCGTAATGACCTTAGTATGTAGTTGATTTGTTAAATAAAAATCTGATGTGGCCAGCACATTACCTTCCGTTAGTTTTATGTATTTTGTTCAAATTTCATACAAAAAGTTCCTTACAAAAGATTTTATTTCTTGTTCATTAGAGATATGCGCAATGGGGATCTGCGCATAGTAAGAACAACTGAGATCTATGGCGTTTGTTTCTAAAAAATTTAGACGTAAAATGTGAGAATATCTCAGATAACTTTAAAAATCTTATCGAAATAAGTTACAAAAGCTTTTATTGAAGTTAAAATGTCTAACGATGCAAATATTCACTGAGAATACAGGTATTTTAATGACTGCAATATTTTTGACGTTTCGGTTGACAGCCCAACTGGCAGTTGTTCGCGCCATTTTCTTACTATTTGCAGCGATAGAAAGAGATAGCCGTTAAATTGAAAAGGTCCATTGACACACATCCACTAACAACTTTCAATCAGAATTTTTATACAGTAGCTGTTTTCATAGCTGACGATATTATTCAATTTCTTTTTGTTTTTTTAAGTCTATATCTATTTAACATGAAATATAAAATGCAGTCAAATCGCATAGAGAATAAAATATTCTTTAATATTTATTAATAAATAAATAAATAAATTTATCATCACGGCATATTACCCATTGCTGGGTGTACCAATCTGGCTTGTAAGCAGATATCGGTAATGATAATAACATTAAATGTGGGAAAATGATTTTTAACATAGTTTTTTCAAGAAAAACTGTTAAAATCTTTAAATGAGGCTACTTCCGGTTGACCAATTGGACCAAAATCTAATCAGCTCTTCATATGGATGTAACGAAGAATAATACGAAAGAAGAAAGTATTAGTTAACGTTAACGAAAATTTTGATACACACACGCACGCACGCACACACACACACACACACACACACACACACACACACACACAATCGTACATATACATACAGACATCATCGTAAAAATAGTGAAATCGTATTCTAAAGACCCTAAAAGGTTTTTTTTGACCAAATACAATACCTTCCTTACCTAAAGGTGACGGAAGGTAAAAAGAGAAGCTATTATGACTTTAATTGGAATACTATCTTGATAAGAGATTTGATCAAAATATTTGTTAGTTTTATCGTTTTTGTAGAATGTATCAGATTTCGGCTTCATTGACAAAACATTTTGACACGCAGGGTGGTTTTTTAAATTCAAAAATTGACGGAAAAAGGAGGGCAGCGATGTGGTAGAAATGTTAGAGATTGCTTTTGGTAAAGAATCTATGTCGAAACCAAAGGTTTACGAATGTTGCAAATGTTTTCAAGAGACAAAACGTGGAAGATGAGAAGATTCAAGCACATGGAATTGTGGCAAAAATTGAAGATTTATTAGTATTTACTCGAAATTTTAGTCGCCTTAACTAACTAATTGCCATGGTTATTATTGTTATTTCAGACATTGGTAATAAAGAGTACTAGTCATTGGGTTTAAAAATCGTCAAATAACTTTAAGGGGACTCTCCGATGTAATCTAATGAAAACAAAATGAAATGTGAGTGAACAATTTTTGGATTTTGCACGCCGACAAAGCGTCGTTTTACAATTCTTTACTCATTCGTATTTTTTGTGTTGGCAATTGTAATGTTGCAGTCGCCATATCTACCAGACATTGATCCCTTTGAGTTTTTTTTTCTTCCAGAAGATGAAAAGGACACTGAAAAGCTTTAGCAGAAAGAGGAAAGAGCATTCCATAAATGTTTTGCAGATTGAAATCAATGTGAGTATAAATGCATTATATCCAATGGCGAATATTTTGGAGAAGACAATATAAATATTGATGAATAAATTATAACTTTATGCAACTACTAAAATTTCCGGCAAAAAATTCAGAACACTAATTATCTTACATCTTCTATTTGCTGATCTTTCAGAGTCCCGAAATTAATATTTTATTTATTTATTCCTTTAGATCTAAAAAGAAACTTCTTGTTAAGATTCTTCTCTGTCTGTTGCCCGCCCTACAATTTATGAACACACTCGGTTCGATGGTTGTCTGCTGGTGATGTCCATCAGATTGATACAACACTACTTGGTTGTGGTTAGAGATCAAGAGTCCTAGAAAGAACATCACCTCACACTCACACTAACTGCTCCTATCCCTGCTGTAAATTATCCTATAACAATCGACTCGACTCTCGCATCATGAATATTCCGAACAAGAGTAGCCAACGGAACGAAGAACGGAGAACAGACACTTACTTGCATTATGTATTAGACAAGAGGAAGGGATCATAAAAATATCAAAAGATGGAATATCAACAAGGTTTATTACTCATTTCGGGGTATGCCAATTTACTCGTACTTCTATATTCTTCTATATTGTTTAAGGCGTTCACTAAAATATTGTAACGACTTTTATTCATGTGAATGAAGCGACAATTTCATATTTATAAATTTTGGAAAATAATACTCTCAACAATTTTTATTGTTCTTTAATTACTAAATGATGGATTTCATTTGAGAATACCTTGATTACTAAAGTTTTGACAAAAAGAATTCATTTTAATTGTTTTATTGTAACAATTCAACTATTATTGTAATATTAAAAATATAAACAAAAAATCTGATGTGGCCAACATAATACCTCCCGCTATTTAATTTTTATTAATTTAAATATACATACTTACATATTTAGTTATGCAGGAAACTGTATTAAGATCCATTCTATATAACTATCGTTTTATTTACTATTATCCTTTTAAAACGGTACTATAATTAATTTGAAATGATAAATTCTTTGACAGTGATATTTATCTGTCAGTTACGTACATTTGTGATATGAACTGTGTAACCAAGGAGTTGTGTTTGCTGTTTGTTTAAAGCGTACGCTCCGGGATTTAAATTACACATCTATGCCTTAGTGGGATTCGAACCCAGAGCCCCGAGGGCACTCATGACATCAGGCGTTAATGTAACCATTGAGCCACCGGAACTATAATAAGATGAAGATTAAATTTTAAATACCGGGATAGAATAGAATTCACTTATCCAAAAATGAGGATTAGCTTAAACATTTTTTTGCGAATCGTTAATTTTTATTAATCTAAATACATACCTACATATTTACTTATGCAGGAAACTGTATTGAATTCCTTTTCTATTGTTCTATTTACTTTTTTCTTTTTAAAACGTTACTAATATTATTTTGAAATGGTTAGTTTTTTGATAGTGACATTTATCTGTCAGTCATATACATTTGAATAACTGCGTTTTGTTTGTTTATAGCGTAGACTCTGGGATTTAAATTTATCTATAAAATATATACAAAAAGTATTAATGCAAATCTGTAGAAAATTTAATAATCTTTAATTTTTATAATAACACAAATCTCAAAAAATAGCATTTGAAGGTATTTTTCGAAGAACAACTATTTTGAGCTTCAAGTAAAGTACCATTTCCGGTTATCGGATTTACACCAAAATCTAACGCCTTCTTCCCATATTAGAATAAGGTAGAAATACAAGGTTTAAAAATTTTCTGAATGATAGTATTTCAGTTAGAGTGGAGGTTCCACACAAACACGCACGCACGCACGCACACCCGCACACACACACACACGTACACACACATACATACACACACATACACACATACACACACACATACACACACGCACACACACCCACACACACACACCCACACACACACACACACACACACACACACACATACACACACACACACACACACACACACACACACACACACACACACACATATCGGGAATGATGATGACATATTCGTACCGCGCGGGCATTTACCAGGCATCACCTCACGGGCACTTATTCCTGTCGTGGAGAGTGCACCATAGGGCTTATATTTGTCAGTTCTTTTCGTCAAATTAATCTATTTTGAGTTGTAAAAAGTGTCTGTGTAAGTACAATGGATATAAAAAAATTAGTTTGTTAATAGAAGAATTATTGAAAACATTTGTACATAACTTCTGTAATTTAACAGTGACAGTTAACAAACTGGACTTTTGTAACATATTTTACTTAAAATGCACTACGCCTGTGTTGTAACAACAACTAGTGCAAAGTATGACGTCATTACCTTCACTAAGCGCAAAACTAAATATATAAAAATTGGGGACCTCTATAAGATTTTCAGTAATTGTTAATACCTTGATTAACATTTAATCTATAACACAGTCGATAAATTTCCCATATTTAAAATTTAACATTGGTTGTTCTTACATTACACCTGTTAGTGTGAAAAATAAAGAAGACGTAGACTCGTTAATATGCTTTAATTGGAACAAAAGAACACAACAATAAATATAGAAAATAAAGAAATTATATAAATATATATGACAGCTTAAACTCAGACAACTTATACATCATATACATAACAAACAATATCAAATCAATGGCGACTTCGAATATAAAGTTTTTACTTTAACAACACCATATAATTGTCACTGGTATTAATGATAGTCTTCACGCTTTGCAAAATGAGAAAAGCTGAAATATGAAATTAATTTTAATTGAATGCTGATGTATAGCTCCCGGACACGATATGATGTGAAATCTGTATTGCAACTCACCTGAAGTTTTCAGGTCTGAGCCCGTCCGTCACCAAGTACAATACACTGAATTACAGCCTACATCGATCAGAAATCAATAAAAAATTCATTAATTAAAATGTTGTAACAATCAGTCAGAGGAGAGAAATTATTTCACCTGCACATTTTGCCGTACGAAAAAAAATTGATTAAGAGAAAGCAAAAACGCGCGGCGCCAAATTTGGTTCTGACAGCTAGAGGTCACGAATTCATTAATGCATGCGTGTCTGCGCGCACGCGTTGCTACATCCATTCATGAGAGTAATAACTTGCTTTCATAATTATCACATGTGACCTAGAAAAACGCGCCGAATCGACGCAAACAGGCGTTTTGCCTTTAAACGGGATCTTAACACATGTACTCACAACGAAGACATAACTCATACTTGTTTATAAGTTGCTCAGCAAACAGCAACAAGTATTTTGTTTTACCCTTAATGGCTCTGGTGAAATATAATTACATAATTGGTACACAATAATTTTTACTGTGCTCCTCCTGAATCCAAATAGACTTCAAAAATTTAGTTTAAATATGCTGGATTTATACAGCGTAAGCCGTAACGTAACGTACCGTGCCGTAACGTAACGTAAAGAATAAATCAATGCATACTTCTGTGATAATTTATACAGACGTAAGCCGTAACGTGACGTGCCGTGCCGTAACGTGTCAAAACCCCAAAGATCGCCAACTTTTATCTTTCTACGTTACGGCACGTTACGGTACGTTGCGATATTACGAAAATTATTATTTGACCTGCGCTATAGTATGTTTTTGTGTGGCTAATTATGTCAAAGTTGGAATTAATAAATTAAATGGATATAAATATAAAAAATACTACATTACGAATAGTCTGTCTTGTGTGACTTTGACTGACATAAGTGACATGTGTCAAAGTTTGGATTAATATATTAAATGGAAATATATATGAAATATAGTGCATTGCGAATAAACTAACGAATCTGATAAAATACAAATCTGATGTACACTACAAAGCATTAGTAAACTTTTTACGAAAATGTACCGTAAAAGTTCTGTATAAAATGGCCTAAAAAAATCACGCGTTACGATACGTTACAGCACCCCACGGCACGGTACGTTACGTTCCGGCTTACGCTGTATAAATCCAGCATAAGCTATGCGTAGCTTCCCGTCTGGTCCCGACTTCAGTTATGACGTCTCATTTGTGACGACAGAAATGGCGAAAAACTCGTCTCTTAATAAAACGTAGGCTAAACTAAAAGAAAAATATCACATCATATTCATCGATTTACGCTCTAATATTGATGCGATATTTTTATTTTATCTGGCAGTTAAATTAACTGACACTTTACTAGGAGATTGAAGCCGTATTTAAATATAACAACAATAACCTAACATAATGCACAAAAGTTACGCTTGGAAAACTGAAGCCGTATTTTATGCGTATTGTTATATTTAGAGAAATAGCATTTGTTGTTATAAGTATCTGTGTAAATATAACTTCTCAACACCAGTAAACTCAAAATGCGTGTTGCATTAAAAGGCAATGCCATATCTTCAGTCGTCGCCAGTAAAATAAAATAATAATAATACCAATAAATTGTAAAATGATGAGTTTGGACGTTTGGATTTCTCTATCCTAACTCGTAAAACGCGGTTCCAATAGCTGCAGCCGCCATGTACAGAGTGATCCAGAATGATTCATCATTCCTTGCAATAATAATATATACTTCCAAAATAATCTTGTCCATAAACAACCATTCTAACGTAATGATTTGAATAAATAACAGTTTAATTATAAAGGTAAAAACCGAGGTAAAAACAAACTGTTTGTCAAAAAATTCAAATACATAACGCCGCTGACTTTTCCAAATGTCGGTAATATAGGAAACATAATTTGACATTGACGGTAAATTGATACTAATTTTTTTCCGTGAAAGATAATTTTGATCACAATCTTAATTTTTTCAAGTCACGTGACATTCAATCATTCTGGATCACTATGCTCTGTTCCATTTAAGCCATTCAGTAAATGGCACTGGCAACAGCGCAAATCTGAAGTAACCGAAATTACATTGGGTGAACTTGTCTCTTGTCTCTAATTTCAGCCAGAGACGCCAAAACTATTCCCTATGCTCCGCAATTACGAATGGCGCTGGCAACAGCGTAAATCTGAAGTAGCCGAAATTACATTGGGTGAACTTGTCTCTTGTCTCTAATTTCAGCCAATCAGAGAGGCCAAAACTATTCCCTATGCTCCGCAATACTGAATGGCTTAAATGGAACAAGGTATATGTATTTAAATCAACATACACAATTTAGGTTTTTCAAGAGAAGCCGGCGTCGGCATTCATGGCACTTCCGATAAAAAATATAAAACTATAATAATGTTTTTTTTTTAAATTTATTTGTTTTTATATGCTGTAAGTAGTTTATAAATCGCCAAAATTGAACGGACCTATTTTAGACTAGTAGATATAATACTGAGTTGAATTGAAACTTTATCTCGTGTAATATTTCCCTCGTGTTACATATTAGTGACAAATTTGCTTTAGAAATCTAGGTAACGTAACGTATGAATGAATTTAAAATCCAAACCAAGTTCTACTATCAGGAAGATAAATAACTTTTCTAACTTGTTGGCCACGCTAAGATGGAAAAGTTGTTACTTAATTTACTAACTTTCTAGGCTGGTGCTGGTACAACATCCACTTATCTTGTTAAAACAACATTGTCCAGTAAATAACAATAACTGATTTCATTTTAACATTTGAGTTATATATTCCTGATAGTTCTCACGTCCCGATTGCTGTAACATTTTCGTCAAGTGCCGTCATAAATTATGTTTCACATTATTTTTCTCAGAGGTTATTCATGGTCTTGTTTATTATATTCAAATTTCTAAAGCGAGAGATGTATATTTGTTTAGGTATCCATCAACTGATCTAGATTTATGATGGTATAAATTATGAGAATTTGCATGAAACTCATAAATGTCATTCTTGATGAATTCCTACATTGACCAACATTAAAAGATACAAATAAAATAAATAAATATGGTATATATAAGTAATTATTACTTAAGGAAATACTTACTGGAATTTCTAAGTTATTACCAAAATTAGAAAATGGGTCATTTTATTAAAACTTGACCTTAAACTGTATGATTAGGACTGTCAAACTTTAAGAAAGTTATTAGTTTTAACATCTATATCACATCTACTCTATTCCAAATTCTTTCTACTTCTGAGCATTCTGCTATTGCCTTTTTACCTCCTGCTACCGTTGGTAAGGGAGGTATAGAGTTCGTGCTAAAAATCGCATATCGAGATTTTAATAAATGACCACGTTTTAAGGTCCCTAGAATCCAATTTTAACATTTTCACGATGATGCATGTGTGTATGTGTGTGTATGTATGTGTGGATCCTCCACTCTAACTCAAATACAATCATTCAGAAAATTTTGAAAACTTGTATTTCGAACTTTTTCTGTAATGTAAAGAGCCCATAAGATTTTGATAAAAATCGGATAACCGGAAATGGTACTTTACTAAAAGCTCAAAATAGTTTATATCTTTGAAAAATACCTTTAAATGTTATTTTTTCGAGATTTATGTTATTATAAAAATTAGATTATTAAATTTTCTATAGATTTACATTGACACTTTTTCTATATATTTTATGGATAAATTTATAAAATTATCTATAATTTAAATCCCAGAGCCTACACTTTAAACAAACAAAATGCAGATATTCAAATGACAGATAAATTTCACTATCAAAGAACTAATCATTTCAAAATAATATTAGTAACGTTTTAAAACGAAAAAATCTGATGTGGCCAGCACATTACCTTCCGTCAATTAAATAAGGCATTTACGAAAATTCTACCGGTGAAATGTTATACCGGTAAACAGGTGTTTATTAGGTTATAGCTACCGGAATCGATATTTTAAGAACGCAAGTGTTAAACAGGGTAGATCCAAAACCTATAAAAAAATTTGAAAATTTAAAACATGTTAGAAATTTGATGTTCGAACACGGTAACTTTTTACCACTCGTGTTTTCGAACACAGTCGGTAGATGCGGTATCTACCGGTAGAATTTTCGTAAATGCCTATGTATTTTATATAAAATCCATATAGAAAGTTCCTTGCAAAATATTCTAAATTTCTTATATGTACATTACCTTTTGACAGTTGTATGTATTTTATACAAATTCCATACAGAAAGATTCGAGCAAAAATATCCTATATTCCGAGTAAAATTATAACAAATATACTATGAATATGTCAATTGCACTTGGCACTGACATCTTTCAATCAGAATTTTCTTAATATAGTAGCTGTTTCTAGCATAGCTAGCTAATTTATGAAATTTAATTTCTTTATAATTTTATAACTCTATATCCATTTAATATGAAGTATAAAATGCAGTCAAATTGTATAGAGAATACAATTTTCTTTAATATTTATAATAACATTAAATGTGAAAAAATGATATTTAACATCGTTTTTTCAAGAAAAACTGTTAAAATCTTCAAATGAGGGTACTTCCGGTTGACCAATTATAACCAAAATCTAATCAGCTCTTCATTTGGATGCAACGAAGCGGAATACGAAAGAATTATAATTTTTGGAATTGTAGTATTAGAGTTATCGTAGACGAAAATTTTGTTACACACACACACACACACACACACACACACACACACACACACACACACACACACACATACACACACATACATACATACACACACACATACAGACATCATCGTAAAAATAGTAAAATCGTATTCTAGGGACCTTAAAACGTGCTTATTCATTAAAAACTCACCACCGAATTTTTTGACCAAAGACAATATCTTCCTTACCTAAAGGTGACGGAAGGTAAAAAGTAAGTAGAACAATAGAAAAGCAATTCAATACAGTTTCCTGCATAAGTAAATATGTAGGTATGTATTTAGATTAATAAAAATTAGCGATTCACAAAAATGTTTAAGCTAATCCTCATTTTTGGATAAGTGAATTCTATTCTATCCCAGTATTTAAAATTTAATCTTCATTTTATTATAGCTCCGGTGGCGCAATGGTTAGAGCAACGCCTCATGTCATGAGTGCCCTCGGGGCTCTGGGTTCGAATCCCACTAAGGCATAGATGAGTAATTTAAATCCCGGAGCGTACGCTTTGAACAAACAGCAAACACTCCTTGGTTACACAGTTCATATCACAAATGTATGTAACTGTAACCATGTAAGGCATGGATGTGTGTGAATGTGAACCCACTCTGTAATTGGGATTTAATCCTGTTGAGGGGTTTAAAAAAGGTAGTTACTTGAATTAGATTAGACTATATTTTAAGAAATATATTGTCAAAATTAGAGTAAAATTCGCTAATCCGAAAATAAAGATTAACTAATCTTTTTTGTGACTCGGGCTGTAAATGGCGGGAGGTATTGTATTGGCCACACCCGATTTTTGAATTTCGGAATCCATTTTCAAATAAATGAATACAGAAAACAACGATAAATTTTTGACGTTGCGCCAGATAAAAATTACTATATATATATATATATATGTTTCGTCATGTTTACAACAACCTTTGGTCTTAGTACGTATCATATACATATATTGTAATAGAAATTGGTCTTTAAATGAAAGAGATTTCATTAGAAAGGGCAGGTGCATATTTCATAATAATTGAAAATTAATCATCTAATTAATAATTCCACTTGACTATCCTAATTATAAATTCTAAGTTAAGCAGGTAAACCAATGAATCAGAATTAGAAAATTGCTATAGCTAATCCATTATTAATTTTAGGATTACATTAACTAGAGCATTAGCGTAATATTTATGTAAATAATGATCTAACATACAAGACAGTAATATATAAGCATGAATATACATACTTCAGTAAGTTTACATATATGCATGGGTAATTCGATTCGACTATTATTAATTATACCAGGAAGAAACTTTATATATTTATCGAAGTTTTTATTTACGTTACATTGAATTCCAATTACTGAACAGACAGATTTATATCGGGTTATGAGTCAAAAATGAATGGAGATATGAGCTTTTCAATGAAAACCCGATAGAAAATGTTTGCTGCTTTTTAGGTTATGTTTGTAAATCCATGTAATTTGAAATTATACGAATCTTCAATTTAATAAATTTAGGGATAAGTCGGCACAATAGTTATTTGTATATCAAGTCCGCGAATTCTTTAGCGTACCGAGAGAAAAAGAGAATCTCGAGGACGCTAAAAGATTTCGCGGATAAGGTGTACACAATATTTTCTGTGCAACGTAAATAGTTATTTGTATATCAAAGCCGCGAAATCACTCTTTAGCGTACCAAGAGAAAAATTGTCGCCGAGGCCGCTTGCGGCCGGGACAAGACAATCTCGAGGGCGCTAAAGGATTTCACGGACAAATACATCATCACGACATATTACCCATTGCTGGGTGTACCAATCTGCTTTTTGCGGATGTCTGCCAGGCGCGCTTATGGCATCGTAGTTGCTTGCGCTAGGAAACAAAATTCCAAAAATCAAGCAATTAGGTTGCCAAGGGCAATCATTTGTTATTCATAACTTAACGACAATGAAAAACAAACATTCATTCGGTTGTATCATGTAATACATAGTGACGTGCCTCTAAAAAATTCCCGCCGGGAATTTATTTTTTTCCCCGGGAAAATTCCCGGTAACTCCTTCATTCGCGATTTTCGGGAAGATATTTTATTACCTTTTTCCCGGAATTCTATTGGAAATATCCCGTGATTATAATTTTTGCAAATTACCCGTAAATTTTAAAAGATTTTGACCTTGATGTTTGGAGCAAGTTGTTATAAATAATTAATAAATATGTAACATTGTTCATTTTTTTGAGTAGTTTAAGTTTCCTTCAAAATAAATTGTTATTCTGGTTAACTTTTTTAAAGTAAATATAAGTTTGTGAAATTTAGTACGATTCTTTTGAATTACACATTTAAGGTTTAATGAATATTGCACCTTTACTTTGTATAGAAGTATGAAAATATATTGAATATTTAAAATATGGGGGAGTATTCTTTATTAGTTCTTAAAGTCGTTCTACTCGTATGTACGACCGATAGAGCATATTATGTATTTTTTTACCATAATTTCACTGAAAAATAAAACTAAATAAACCTACAGTTACAGTTTTTATTCATATATGAAATTTCTAAAAAAAAAAATCCGTGAAAATTTTTGGGAATTTTTTCGTATCTTTATATTTCGGGCATTGAACCATCTCTAGTAATACATCGCTTATGTGTAACAACGTAGTTAAATATTTTGACAAATGGAAAAAAATGTAAATTACGTTTTTTTTTATCACAGTCACATATTTTGATTAGCTACAGTGTTTAATATAAGCGATGTGCTACATGATATAGTCGATTATGCTTTTAACATTTGTATGGAAATCATCTATTTTTGTTAATAAATTGAATTAAATATTTTCGTTACAATTTTTACTTATGCTATACAATTTAAATATCGTACATATTACAAGTCGGCTGCTGCTGCTCCAAGTCGACGTGACGACGTGGAGAGTGCACCGCAGGAGTCCATTTCGTGCCATTTAAGTTCGAAATATTTTTTTTGCGTCCATCGGGATCATATCCGGTTTCCCAAATTCGCGGCCAGACACTCAGTAACGCTGCCACGAGACCCCATAAATAAATGTAGGAATCAATTATAGTCTTAAAGTGTCATTTACTATGTTTGTGAGGGAATGGCATAATTTATACACAGAAAAACATTTAGTTAGTTGAGAATTTAGGCGCGTAGTCACCTTAGGCTAAAATCCACTAAAATGCTAAAAGAAGAGTTATATACATTGCATGGGATATAAACATGTATCACATTTGCTTTATATATAAATTTCTTTCTCCAATCAGAATACATTAAAGTTATTTTATTGTTAAAAACAGCTCATAAATTTCTCTTGCTAACAATTACCGTATTAAATAAGTTGTCGACATGAACGCATAAGTTTCACGCGGGAAATATAATAATGTTGTCGTGTGTTTTGTTTAATTAGCAATTATTCAGGGATAAAACGGTGTGCCATAAATATAAGTGCGCCATTAAACAATAACCTATTTGCATATACGGTGGGATGATGCCTGGACATATGGATGCATGGATGATTATGTGAATTACTGCTCATATGCACGCACTGGACTCTATCGCACGAATATTCAAATTTCATACACAGAAAGAATTTTATCGGTATATTATAGAATATAACGTACCATACATGTATTACTAACATAAAACTATAATATATTCACAAACTGTAATGATGTATAAGTATGAGACGGGAAGCGTAATTTATTACTTAGATAAAATACCATTCACCACCTTTCCGGATTTTTTTTTTTATATTTGGATACTCAATAATGAGGTGTTGCAAAAATCATATCGTTTTACTTCCTTGTACAAAGTAAAGGAAGTATTGTAATCGCTAAAAATTTCGGTTTTGAGATTTCAACGGAAATATCCATTTTGACCATCCCTGAATCCATTCTGACTAATTTCGTCGTGACGTCTGTACGTACGTATCTCGCATAACTCAAAAACGGTAAGCCGTAGAAAGTTGAAATTTTGTATTTAGAACTTCTTTAACATCTAGTTGTGCACCTCCCTTTTTGGTCATTACATAATTTCCAGTAATGGTACTTTATTTGAAGCCTATAATAGATTTTAATGAAAAACTATATTAAAATTTAATCCAAAACGTTTCAAATTTGGTATATAAGACTTTTATGTCAATTGGAATAACAGTATATTTTGGTTAAAACAGGATAACCGGAAGTGATATATTACCTGAAGTTGTTAACAGTTTTTCTTGAGTAAAATGGTTTCAATTTGATTTTAGATATAAATGCTTCAAATAACAGTTTTATAGAATTAAATTCTACGTCTAGCACATCAAGTATTATTAAATTAGCCCTTTGTATAAGCGAGATATGTAAATTTAAAACTTATATACTTTTTGGTTTTTGTAATGAAGCTTGCTAGGGATTAGGACAAAAAATAACAAAAAAATTAAAATAGATGTTAATGTCAAATTACGTCAAACACGTGCAATTTTATAATTGGGTGTATATACTTCATATTCTATATTTTGGTTTCTGTCATTACCACATACCTAGTTTATCCCGTCAGTTTCAACCCGCTTGAAAATGGATTGATTCGACCCGGTTGAAGTTAGCGGGTTGAGCTGATCGGAATAAACGCAGTTTCAAGAATGAAATTTTCATCTCGACCCTAAAATACAAATGTGTTGAGCTTATTCGACCGGATTGACTTTACGGGATAAACGCTCAACCCGATCGAAATACACCTATGATTTATTATCGTTAGACGTTATCTGTCAGCTGCATTTAAACAGTCAAATCGTATGTGACTAGAATTGAATTATGTCAAAAAGAACATTTGGAAGAATCAGGAAGTAATGTATTTCTTTCCTTAATAAAGGAAAAGAAAATTCTCGGTCTTATACACGGAATAAAGCTGAGAATACACCATATTCTCAAGAGCTAACGAGACAATATAGTCAAACAGCGATCTATTTCTCAAAACTTACAATTTTAGAAGGGTCGCTTAAAAATTTATTTTTTGGTTTCTATTTAGTATTTAGTATATCGCACATATAATTAAAAGTGCGTTTAGAGACTAAAATTTACTATCTGAATCTGTAAATTGTAGCACTATGTTTTCCCACCACTCAAACTTCGTGTTTTAATTTTCATTCCTAACCTTTTATTTTTAAAAAATGTGCATAGTCATTACTTGTTCTTGTTCCATTTTTGATTATATTCGTCCGCAAAAATCAAGTAACATAACCAAACAAATTGACATTTCGCCGACGCTTTCGATCGGGTTCAAATAGATCTCACTGAACCCGCTAAAACAAGAGCGAGATAAACAGTAGAGAGTTAACCTTTTCCATTTTCACGATGATGTCTGTGTGTATGTGTGTCTGTGTGTGCGTTTATGTATGTATATACAGGGTGGGGCAGAAAAACCTATCCGATTTCAAATCCCTTTTTCCCAGAAGAGGGAGCAGGTAGAGTAGTGGGGTAAAAACCGTTAGAAAGCCAGTTTTATGCCATTTGTCAGTAGTCAACATGCCTTGGTCTGGTGAACATCGTGCTTTTGTTATTGAGCGGTTTATCGAATGCGGCGGTTCGATAATTGCTACACAACGTGCTTTTCGAATTCATTTCGGACTCGGGCGTCATGATCCTGTTCCACATCACGCTACGATTAAAGTGTGGGTGTCAAATTTTAGACAGACGAGTTCAGCATTGAAAAAGAAGTCGCCTGGACGTCCCAGGACAGCAACAGGACCTGAAAACGTGGCCAATGTGAGAGCCGCGATTGAACGTTCCCCGCGTCGTTCGGCGCGAAAACATTCGCTCGCTTTGGCGATTTCCAACCGCAGTATTCGGCGCATTTTGCACCGGGACCTCAAAATGCATCCCTACAAAATGGTTGTTGCACAGGAATTAAGTGAAAGGGATTTTGAAACCCGTACGAACCTGTGTCGCGATCTCCGAGAACTCCCAAACGACGATGTTGTGCTCTTCACGGACGAAGCCCATTTTCACCTTTGTGGTGCCGTTAACAGGCAGAATTTTCGATATTGGAGTGACGAAAATCCTCGAGAAATCCATCAGGAACCCCTCCATAGCCCAAAAGTGACTGTGTGGTGTGCTCTTTCCCGCCTAGGCGTCTGGGGGCCTTACTTTTTTGAAGAAAATGGGCAAACCGTAACGGTCAACAGCGAGCGCTATTGTTTCATGCTGGAAAATTTTCTTAGACCCAAAATGGAAGAAAATGGCGTGGAAAATGTGTGGTTTCAACAAGATGGTGCAACCGCGCACACATCGCGACGATCAATGGACATTCTCAGGGAACTGTTTCCCGGTCGCCTCATTTCCCTGAGAGGTGATCTTGGCTGGCCGCCGCGCTCACCGGATCTCACTCCATGTGACTTCTTCCTTTGGGGTTACCTCAAATCGAAGGTTTACCAGCATCGACCAAGGACCCTTCTTGCTTTACGAAGGGAAATTGCTCGGGCAATTGAAGAAATTCCTGTGGAAATGACGGTGAAAGTCATGGAAAGCTACCGCGAGCGCCTAAATCAGTGTATCCGCTCCCAAGGACGACATTTGAGTGATGTGCTTTTCAAAACTTAAATTTAAAAATGGCATAAAATTTGCGATATGTTATTAAAAAAAATTTTTGACAAGTTGAGTGGTTTTAATTTTATAACGTTTTGAAATCGGATAGGTTTTTCTGCCCCACCCTGTATATATATATATATATATATATATATATATATATATATATATATATATATATATATGTGTGTGTGTGTGTGTGTGTGTGTGTGTATGTATGTGTGTGTGTGTGTGTGTGTGTGTGTGTGTGTGAGTGTGAGTGTGTGTGTGGATCCTGTTTACGCTTTAACTAAAAATTTTTCGAGATTGTTATTATAAAAATTTAAGATTATTAATTTTTCTATTGGTTTGCATTAATACTTTTTCTATACATTTCATGGATAAATTTATAAAATTATCTATACTTTAAATCACAGATCCTGCGCTTTAAGCAAACACAACTACTTGATTAGACAGTTCATATCTCAAATGAATGTAACAATGTAATTGACAGATAAATATATATATATATATATATATATATATATATATATATATATATATATATATATATATATATATATATATATATAATTTGTTTTGCTATAGAGTTAAAAAATTTGTAAAATTTGACGCTATGTAGTGTAGGTTTGCTTTTTAAAATTAGATAAATTAGGACATTATACTCGAAACAGTTTTTTACATACTTTATGGTGAAAATAAAAATTTAGTGACATATTAACAGAACAGCAAAGATCAATTTCGTTATCTGAAACTTGTTTGTGAGATTTGATTTTTAGAAACAACAAATTTAAATGTATCTGTAACAGCTATATTTTACCATTTTTATTTTGTTTAGATGAATGTAGAGCATTTAATTAAATTATTGGAGTATTATCAGGTAATTAATAAATGACTTGCTTTAAATATTTGACAGTTTCCTGTGCTTGCAGATTTATAACCTAAATAATTAAATGAGATTTGGTAATTAAATAATTTGGGCATTAGCAGAGGAAGCGCCAATAAATTATAATTAATTAATAAAAAGTAAAAAGAATTTGGAGCAATGATGTCTTCATGTTTTCTCACACCTATGGTTCACAAAAAAATATTAAATAGTTAGATGTTAAGAAATGACCAATCTGAGTTTTGGACTAGGATTGAATACACTATTTCACTTCAAAAACGTTCCATAAAGTTTCAAACTTTAATATTCGCGTATAAAAAAAACATGTTTCGTGGTATTAATCTTTTTACCTTTAGGTAAGGAAGTTATTGTCTTTGGTCAAAAAATCGATGATGAGTTTTTAATCAATACGCACGTTTTAGAGACCGTAGAATACGATTTTACTAATTTTACAATCATGTGTGTATGTGTGTGTAAACAAAAATTTCTTCAGCAATAACTCTAATATTACAATTTAAAAAATTATAATTCTTTCGTATTATACTTCATTACATTCATATGAAGAGCTGATTAGATTTTGGCTACAATTGGACAACCGGAAGTACCCTCATTTGAAGATATGTTATTCTCTATACGATTTGACTGCATTTTATACTTCATATTAAACAAATGTAGAGTTAAAAAATCTGATGTGGTCAGTACATTACATTCCGTCAGTTCTACGTATTTTATACAAATTCCATATATACAGACAGTTTCTTGCGAAAGATTCTATATTTCCAGTACATTACCTTCCCTCAGTTCTATGTATTTTGTACAAATTCCATACAGAAAGTTTCTTAGAATTGATTCTATATTTGCAGTAAAATTATAACACAAACATACTATGTCAATCGCACTTGACATTGACAACAGTCTCTATCAGACTTAAAAAAAAATTAGCTGTTTTCAGTGTTATTTATAATTTTTTAACTTAATATCCGTTGAATATGGAGTTTAAAATATAATCAAATCGTATAAAGAATAAAATATTCTTTAATATTTGTAATAACATTAAATGTGTTTTTTTCAAGAAAAATAGCAAAAATCTACTCAGCTCTGCATATGGATGTAACGAAGAAGAATGCAAAAGAATTATAATTTTTAGAATTGTAGTGTTGAAGTTATGACGGAGAAAAAATGTCATACACACACACACACACACACACACACACACACACACACATACACATACACACACACACACACACACACACACACACACACACACACACACACTTACACATACACACATACTCACAGACATACAGACATCATCGCAAAAATAGTAAAATCGTATTCTAAGGCTTGCTTATTCATTAAAAAATTCACCGTCGAATTTTTTGACCAAAAACAATACCTTCCTTACCTAAAGGTATGACGGAACGTAAAAATTATAAAGAAATTAAATTTTATAATGTGGCCATGGAAACAGCTACTATATTAAGAAATTTCTGATTGAATGATGTCAGTGTCAAGTGCAATTGACATAGTATGTTTGACTTATAATTTTACTGGAAATATAGGATCTTTTTCTGTTTTATTTATATTGTTAAAATTTTATACATTCAAATAGGAAAGGTAAATTTAAAGAAAACACACGTGTAGTAAACTTACTATATGTTTATTCACTGACTACCGAACATGAAGTGAAGTGACGGACAAGAACCAGTACAATTAATTATTATATTTTTACAATAAGATTGTGGTCAGTGTTGCCAATAGTTTGAATATTAATATAAATAACAATAATGAATACATATTATAACATTTTCTAGAAACTTTCTGTATGGAATTTGTATGAAATACATACAACTGCTGGAAGGTAATGTACAAGAAATTCAATCATTTGCAAGGAACGTTCTGTATGAAATTTCTACAAAATACATAGAACTGACAGAAGATAATGTGCTGGCCACATCAGATTTTTCCCTTGGCTCTCCACTTGCTAGTATTGATATATTTTTAAATTTTGAATACTTTTGCTATATCTTTTGTACCCCCATAAAAACTAAGTAAACTACACTACTGAATATGACGGGGCTAAAATCCTAACTCATACAATACCAAGATGACCTATTTAAAAAATGAAACTGTAACTAGATGTATCAATTAACGTTGATCAAAAATTTAGGTGTTGTTATTATCGAATTTTAAAAAGCAATGCTCCACTCTAATTTATATCCTCTTAAAAACCAAGCCTAGTGTATAATGTCTAGTTAAATTTAATGCTATTTTAAAAATGTAACAAATGGTAAAATAATATAAAGTAAATCGTGTATCAGCGATGAATCGTCCTGATAAAATATTTTTAGTGCCTGTAGTTTTCTCCGTGGATTTACATAATAGCTGCTCGTTTGATATAATTTTCTATCGGATCTGGTGTCCTACACAGAAATAATCTTTAATAGGGTGTATAAAGTCGAGGATATACGAGTGTCAGGGACAATTAAAGCCTGCGGTTTCTGGATCGAAAGCCATCAAAATTCCTCCGGTTGAAACATCGTCTCATCTCGTTTCTAGCTAAACTTATCTGATTTGATTCTGCTTGATTAAATTCTTCATAATAAAATGTTAATTATTTAATGATGAAGGATATAATTTTCAGGAAATTAATGCTAAACAGATTCAATTAAGGGTAATAATAATACATTTTAAATACAAAGTCATGAATAATAAATACGATTTTGTAAACATTTCTGTAGGTAATCGTTTTACACAGTAACATTTAGAGAATGGAATATGCCAGTTTCACATTTTTTATACATTATTTTAAATGAAAGTTTATACAATATTTTTTCATAGCAACAATAATTTGTTGCTATTTACGTTAATAATTAAATATAAATATTGACGCGAGAAATAGACATGAAAAACAACCCCCCCATTCTTGTGACGTCAAAGTACATATAGCACATCATTCATTGCCAATTGGAAAACAATTTGTCCATCGTATATGTTACTTATATAAATAAAAGTACATCATTGTTTGACAAATGTTAAGCTGTTTAGAGCTGGGCTCGTGAATAACTTTTTGTTCATGATCACACAGGCTTACTTAACTAAAAATCTGATGTGGCCAGCGCATAACCTCTCGCCAGATATTTTACCTGGTTGTACGCATAAAACGAAAAATATTTTTAAATACAAATACATATATTCATGTCTCACTACAAAATAATTATTTTAATATAAATTTACAATACATACATTTTCTTTATATTCAATATCCTGAATTTTTTTCTACTTTCCTTTTCTTTTTTTTATTCGACATTTTTTCGCAAATTCCTTTTATATTCTTTTTTACGTACATTCTTTTGCGTTGTTGACTTTTTATTTATTTTCATAATCTACAAACATTTGAATTTTTTGCCTTGAAGTAGTTTGTTCTGAGAATTTTTACATCAAATTATTTTATATGCATTTCTTTATCTCTAAATCTATAGAAGATATAATAATGAATTTATATTTATCGAATAAAGAATTTAACGTTCTTTAATATAAGTATTTACATAAATTTTCGATAAATAATATTTAGATGATTTCTTCTTGTAACTACTACTTCCGGTTGTCCAATTGTTACCAAAACTTAATCAACTCTTCCCATTATTATTAGATTGAGGAATCCGTAGTTAAAAATATCTTAAGTCTTATAGTATTTGAGAAATCGTGAATCCAACATCCACACATCCACATACACATCCACACACACATCCACAAACACGTACGTACATCATCGTAAAAATGTTATAATCGGATTCTAGGGACCTTAAAACGTGGTTATTCACTAAAATCTGGATATGCGATTTTTAGCATGAATACAATACCTCTCTTAGCGAGAGGTAAAAATGTAATCACGACCAATCACACACGACTTTTTATGTTTAATTCACGATCACTCACGCTCACGATTTTATTTTGGCACTAATTCCCGATCACGCCCGACGGGTCACGTTCGTGTCACGTAATTGTGTCTATATTGTATCTAGTATAAGATTGCAGTGGTGCAAAGATAGGAGCAGTTTGATATTGTTTCCTGATTGGATAATAACCCGATATTATCCAATCCAGCAACAAGATCAAACTGCTCCTATTTTCACATCACTGTAATCTTAAACCAAATACAGTATATGTACATTTAAGTCTGTTTAACACAGTCATAAGTTGTTACCAAATTTGTTAACAAATTGGTAATAAGTTAGGTAACAAATTGGTTTCATTGGAAAAGAATGTTTATGGACAAATAGGATGTTCTATTCCATCACAAATGTCATTATAAATTTGGTAACAAGTTTGTTAACAAAATTGTGATGTGTCAAACGGGCTTAAAGGAATGTATAACATTATTTTTAGACAAAAAATACTGTCATATTTGGACATACTAATAATAACAAGAATGTAAAGAAAAAGATGGAAATTAAGACAATTTTTTTAAATAAAAAATAGAAGAAAACTTGTTCTCACCCGATTAAATTTCAATCACGCTCACGTACAATCACTACGCAAAATTTAAATTATATTCACGATCATGCAGGTCACGTCGTGACCCATCGTTACCCGACAAAATGTTTCTATATGTACCGTTGTACTAAGATGACTATTAATGAAAACTCGACTTGAAAGTTCCTTATATTAAAGGGATAGTATACGCCTCGATCTACGCTTTTCCAAATGAACGAAATTTTTTTCTAATTATGCAAAATCTGTTATGAATTGTGACTTATTTTTACCATGTTATTAAAAAAAACTTGATATTATGTCTGTAATTTTTTATTTATACTTTAGCGTTGAAAATATACAAAACACGTCTCAGGTGTTTACGAATAATGACTATTTGTCATTAATTTGTAATAATATTTAAACCTTCGCTCTTAGAAAACATGAAATAAGGTAGGTAACTTTTTAAAATTTTAAAATATTTATTGTTTATTCGAAAAATTTACTTCAAAATTAACTAAAAATCAACAATTTTACAGCTTTGTTCCAGATATAATGATAATGATATTGCAAAAATAAAAAATTAAACATAATATCAAGATTTCTTAATAAATTTGTCAAAAATTAGTAAATTCCTAATAGATTTTGCATAATTGATAAAAATGAAGAGCCTTTTTTGTTCATTTGGAAAAGCGTAGATGTTTCCCTTGAGCAAAATATGATTTTTTTAATTATAGGAGGAGCTTTGACGTCACGTCACGTGTGCAGACTAGTGACGTAACAAAATTAATAGTCTGTCATCAATAAAATCCACAACCGTCATGTCAAAAATGTTTAATTCGTTATATCTTTATAATGAAATATATATTTTCTTATTATTTAGCTTTACTACTTTTTAACCAGTAAGTATTTTACAATTTTTATATAAATTTCTTATATTTCGATTATGGTTTATGGGCCCATTGTAAAATATCTAATGGATATTTCGTGAGATTTTCAAATTTGAGGTTATTTAAAGAGTAATGTTTTTTTTTAAATTTAATACTTGAAGGCAAATAAAAATTCTTGTAATGGCCTTATTAAGAATGATCCATAAAAAAGTAAACACCCGGTATATCCAAAAGAGTAACTACATCACGCAACTCTTTCATTTAAAAAAAAAATCAGTATATTGATGTTAAATTATTAACTACTTCACTCTTTTTACGTATCTTTTTGATTTTAGATCTAAAATTAATTATTGATTTTCACTGAATACCCTGAAAACGTCCGTTTCCGTCCTTTTGGAGAGTCATTGCTTCACTGTTAACACAAATAAAAGCCTCTGTCGAATTATATTTTTTCCACGCGTGCTTTTTATTTATCGTATAATTCGAATGTCACGGTGTCAATCAATAAGTCAGGTTTGAAGACTTGTCTCTATTTCATTGCTCAATGCGAAGACTGATTCAAGCTTACTTAGATTTTTTTATTGTGTTGTTCTATGCCGGTAGGAAAAAATATTAATTAGTGTAATTATTGATAGAACATTATGCAGATATTCGAGGAATCTTTACAGGGGATCGGGAGGAGAAGAGACTCAAATGTATTGAAAGGAGAATGATCTTCTAAGGAATAAAAAAATTCTATAAATAGTCATACAGGGTGTTGACCGCGATATCGGAACATAGGACTTTATTATTATTTTAGGTGAAAAAAGCTTCAAATAAAAGTTGTAGAGATTAAAATAATGCATCTGAATCAATAAGAATAAATCTGATGTGGCCAACACATGACCTTCCGTCAATTCCATGTTTGAAATAGCAATGAACTTTAAGTAATGTATCACTTCCGGTTGATCGTTCGTAAACAAAATCTAATTTGTTGTTCCAATTAATAAAAAAATCTATAATACCAAATTCTGGATTATATTTTATTAGGTTTTTCCTCGAAAATCTGTACCACTTCCGGTTTATCATATAGGTATAGTCAAAATCTAATGTTTCAAATTATACACGTGTTTAAATACCAAATTTGAGAAGTTTTGGATCATATTTTAATATGTTTTTTCAAGAAAATCTGTTTATAGCTTCTTGTAAACTATTACTTCCGGTTTATCAATTTTAGAAAACATCTAATATGTCGTTCTCATTAATATAAAAGTCTTAAATACCAAATTTGAAAAGTTTTGGATTGTATCAATTTATTTTTCAAGAAAATCTGTTCAGAGCTTTAAATAAAGTATCACTTCCGGTTTATCAATTTTAGCCAAAATCTAATATGTTGCTTCCCGTTATATAAAAGTCTTAAATACTAAATTTGACAAGTTTTGGAATATATCAATATATTTTTCACAAAAATCTGTTCAGAGCTTCTAGTAAAGTATCATTTCCGATTTATCAATTTTAGAAAAAATCTAACGTCATTCTTATTAATATAAAAGTCTTACATACCAAATTTGAAAAGTTTTCGATTGTATCAATATATTTTTCACGAAAATCTGTTCAGAGCTTCAAATAAAGTATCACTTCCGATTTATCAATTTTAGAAAAAAACTAACATGTCAATCTTATTAATATAAAAATCTTAAATACCAAATTTGAAAAGTTTTCGATTGTATCAATATATTTTTCACGAGAATCTGTTCAGAGCTTCAAGTAAAGTATCACTTCTGCTTGATTAATTTTAGCTAAAATTTAATGAGTTGTTTCCCATGATACTAAATATTAAAATTGGAAAGTTTTGGATTATATTTGAATATAGTTTTTCATTGAAAACTATTATGGGCTTCAAGTAAAGTATCACTTCCATTTATCCAATTTTATCCAAAATCTAATCAACTCGTTAAATGAATGCTGGAAGCTTAAATACGAAAAATAGATATACAGGGTGGGGCAGAAAAACCTATCCGATTTCAAAACGTTATAAAATTAAAACCACTCAACTTGTCAAAAAAATTTTTTATTAACATATCGCAAATTTTATGCCATTTTTAAATTTAAGTTTTGAAAAGCACATCACTCAAATGTCGTCCTTGGGAGCGGATACACTGATTTAGGCGCTCGCGGTAGCTTTCCATGACTTTCACCGTCATTTCCACAGGAATTTCTTCAATTGCCCGAGCAATTTCCCTTCGTAAAGCAAGAAGGGTCCTTGGTCGATGCTGGTAAACCTTCGATTTGAGGTAACCCCAAAGGAAGAAGTCACATGGAGTGAGATTCGGTGAGCGCGGCGGCCAGCCAAGATCACCTCTCAGGGAAATGAGGCGACCGGGAAACAGTTCCCTGAGAATGTCCATTGATCGTCGCGATGTGTGGGCGGTTGCACCATCCTGTTGAAACCACACATTTTCCACGCCATTTTCTTCCATTTTGGGTCTAAGAAAATTTTCCAGCATGAAACAATAGCGCTCGCTGTTGACCGTTACGGTTTGCCCATTTTCTTCAAAAAAGTAAGGCCCCCAGACGCCTAGGCGGGAAAGAGCACACCACACAGTCACTTTTGGGCTATGGAGGGGTTCCTGATGGATTTCTCGAGGATTTTCGTCACTCCAATATCGAAAATTCTGCCTGTTAACGGCACCACAAAGGTGAAAATGGGCTTCGTCCGTGAAGAGCACAACATCGTCGTTTGGGAGTTCTCGGAGATCGCGACACAGGTTCGTACGGGTTTCAAAATCCCTTTCACTTAATTCCTGTGCAACAACCATTTTGTAGGGATGCATTTTGAGGTCCCGGTGCAAAATGCGCCGAATACTGCGGTTGGAAATCGCCAAAGCGAGCGAATGTTTTCGCGCCGAACGACGCGGGGAACGTTCAATCGCGGCTCTCACATTGGCCACGTTTTCAGGTCCTGTTGCTGTCCTGGGACGTCCAGGCGACTTCTTTTTCAATGCTGAACTCGTCTGTCTAAAATTTGACACCCACACTTTAATCGTAGCGTGATGTGGAACAGGATCATGACGCCCGAGTCCGAAATGAATTCGAAAAGCACGTTGTGTAGCAATTATCGAACCGCCGCATTCGATAAACCGCTCAATAACAAAAGCACGATGTTCACCAGACCAAGGCATGTTGACTACTGACAAATGGCATAAAACCGGCTTTCTAACGGTTTTTACCTCACTACTCTACCTGCTCCCTCTTCTGGGAAAAAGGGATTTGAAATCGGATAGGTTTTTCTGCCCCACCCTATTTGAAAGTTTGGACGAAAAAATTGTCACACACACACACACACACACACACACACACACACACATACACAACATACACACACATGCGCACGCACACATCATCGTAAAAATAGTACGTGTTGTGGGGACCCTAATTCGTGCTCATTTACTAAAAACTTACCATAGAATTTTTGGCACGATTACATTACCGCCCTTACCTACGGTATGACGGGAGGTAAATTAACAAATGTTAGCGTTTTATTTGTCAAGCTAGGTTAACTTATTTTTATTATTTGTAATTTCTGTTAAGCTGAAAAAATATTTTTCTTCAAGCGTATTATAATATGCATATTATGCTACTGTACACACGCTGTAGAAGATATTCATTGTCTTACTAGTACAAAAATGTTGTTATTGTTGTACTAGTAAAAAAATGTTAGTTTCGTAGTTCACCGCTGGCGGCGGCAGTAGCCACAGCAACACAGATCATATTGAAAATTGTTATTTGATAGTTGAATCGTTTGTGTTTTGCAGTGTACACAGCCAGTTTTCAAAAGTCAAGTAGTCAAAATTGACATTGAAATTAAATTTTATGGAGAAAAAATAACGATACAGTATGTTTTCACTCGCCGTTTCCTAATTTATTTCCATTTCTAAAATAAGATTCAAGAAGAGAAGCTTTGATTTCTTTCGATAGCATTTTTGACAATATCTCGTGTCAAACACACTATATTAACATAACCCTGATGTTGGTTTTTTAATTAAATGACAATTTAATAAAATCATTTTTCCCACCCCCAATATCGTAAGTAGGCTATTAGGACATTGTTTGTAAGGATGTATGTGTATTTTACTGTCAAGATAGAATTTGGTCTAGTAGGGCCTTGAGTAAATTGTGAGTCGTTCACTGGGTGTTTAAACGCAGTGGTAGCTTGGCAACCTCACATCTAATCATGTGACGATTAATAATATCCTCAGCAGTTATATGACTTTAAAAGTGAAAGATTGTTCAGCCATCGAGAGGAGAGTAGCCAATAGCTTAGATGGTAGAGTTTTATCCCGGCAAGGTAGGTGTCCCCATTAGGGAGCAGGAAATTATGAAAATAAGATTTTACATGTTAAAGTCCTATGATCCGGTTTAATGATCAACACCCTGTATATATTTCTTGTTACCGTCTTCCAATAAAATTTCTTCTTGTAGTACTTGAATGAATGAATTAGTATAATGTGTATCACAATTATGTAATAATTGTTATAATATCCTGAAGTGTTTGAAATACCTAGTAGTAATTACATGTTGATTAAATTAATGCTATTAATCTATTCAAGATGCAAGGAGCACAGCAGCAGCAGCCTTGGCCATTCATATTTAGCAACTTCAGTCATTAAAGAGCATTCATTACGAATTAATGGTTCATGTCTAAGCCAACGCAAAAATTCCTCTCCATCTAGAAATCCTCGCTGGAGGAAAAATTAATTGATGTTTGGTTTTATGCGATAGATATCATTTTTCCACTGCAGTACATTTACGACTGTAGTTCAGGTTGGGAGAATGTTTTAATGATTTAGATTGTCACCGCCCACGAGAAATCAAAACCATTATGTTGAAGTCAAGTGATTGATGTTAAAACAACTATAACATAATCGTGACTTTTAGTTTTATGCTAGCTGGAGTTAATTTACGACAATTAATATTGCACATTAAGATAATACTCTTAATTTACAATGTAAATATGATTATTTGACCTTCTATTTGAACACAAGTCACGCATTTTATGTCTACTAACGATAATATAATATTATAATATTCCAATATAATAATATAATAAATAATATAACAACAACTCTTAAGTAAATCTGACTTTATTGCAATTTTTGTTATCAAGAAACAAAATCTGATGTGGACACCTCACGCCTTTCTTGTACGCCTATAAAACTATACATATTTTTTTAATAACTGAATTACAAAATATAAAGTTTAACTTCAAAACGCTATTCGCGAGCAAAAAATTGCACGTATTTGACGTAATTTGATATTAACACATTTTTTTCTTTTTTGTCCTAATCCATAGCAAGCTTTATTAAAAAAAAACCAAAAAGTATATAATGTTTACCTCCCGCTACCCTTGGTAAGGGAGGTATAGGGATCGTGCTAAAAATCGCATATCGCGATTTTGGTAAATTACCACGGTTTAAGGTCCCTAGAATCCAATTGTAACATTTTCACGATGATGTCTGTGTGTATGTGTTTGTGTATGTGTGTGTGTGGATCCCCCACTATCATTCAGAAAAATTTTAAATCTTGTATCTCGAACTTTTTCTGTTTTGGAAAGAGTCCAGTAGATTTTGGTGAAAATCGGATAACCGGAAATGGCACTTTACTAGAAGCTCAAAATAGTATATTAAAGAACGTGTTTTATAAGACAAGTTTTTTTCGCACGCGTCAAAATTTAGAAAACGAGCGCAAAATCTAGTACCAACCGTCTAAAACAAAAAATTGCGTATCGTAATGACTTCATTATGAACGCAAAATATAAAAAATACCTTTAAATGTTATTTTTTCAAGATTAATGTTATTATAAAAATTAAAGATTATTAAATTTTCTATAGATTTGCATTAATGCTTTTTCTATATATTTTATGGATAATTTATAAAATTATCTATAATTTAAATCCCAGAGCCTACGCTTTAAACAAACAAAATGCAGTTATTCATATGTATGTAACTGACAGATAACTGTCACTATCAAAGAACTAATCATTTCAAAATGATATTAGTAACGTTTTAAAAATGAAAAGGTAAATAGAACAATGGAAAAGAAATTTAATAGAGTTTCCACCATAAGTAAATATGTAGGTATGTATTTAGATTAATAAAAAATAACGATTCACAAAAATATTTAAGCTAATCCTTATTTTTTGATTAGTGAATTCTATTCTATCCCGGTATTTAAAATTTAATCTTCATTTTATTATAGCTCCGGTGGCTCAATGGTTAGAGTAACGCCTCAAGTCATGAGTGCCCTCGGGGCTCTGGGTTCGATTCGCACTTAGGTATGGATGTGTATGACTGTGAACCCACTCTGTAATTGGGATTTAATCCTGTTGAGGGGTTTTAAAAAAGGTAGTTATTTGGATTAGATTAGACTATATTTTAAGAAATAAACTGTCAAAATTAGAGTAAAATTCTCTAATCCAAAAAACTTAATCTATTTTGTGACTCGGGCTATAAATGGCGGGAGGTATTGTGTTGGCCACACCAGATTTTTTTCTCAAACTTGTTGTCATTTGGCAAAAGCCACTCAGACCCTACGGGCTTTCGTGACAATTGCCTGGCAGCAGGTTTTCGAAAGATCTGTCAAATTATTTTCATTCATTTCATTCATTTTTTACACTTAAAGATGTATAATATTTTGCCGTCAATGGCATTCATAATTTAAATAAATTTTATGTCAGTAATAAAATGCACACTCACTGAAGCAGATGGACATAATTTTTTTCCATATACAAATCCAGTCAAGAAATTATTTTTCCAAATTATTTTCAATTTATTCTCATTCGCTTGTTATATTATTACAGAAAATAATTTTTGTATTTAAATAAATTACAGATTAGTTTTTAATGTTCTAATGTTATGCGATACAATTAACATTTAATTTCAAATGAAAAAGTTCTAGGAAGTGTGAACGTAGCAGCTCTATAAAATACTTAAAAATTCGCTAATTATCGCGTTAATGTTTATTAAAATTGTTGTAAATCGCGTCTAGAAAAACCTAAACTGCGAAAAATTATCAAGTCAGTCGTTATTGCAAAACGCTACGCTCCCTCAGTAGTAATTAAGGCCGAAGTGCCTGCTAATGAATTAATAATAATTACAGGTATAGCAGCAGTAGCGCAAAATCTATAAAACCACAATTTCATGCATAAATTTGTAAATAATTACACGGGGACTTAAACAATAATTAAAATGCAGAGTAGAATAAAAATATCTAAACCTGTTTGTGAGAATTATCAATGAATTTTGTTAGATAGTAGTTCGGTTGACAATTTGGAATTAATTATGACGTAATGTGTTTAGGTCTGGTTCGACCCACGACGACGTGTGGGCGCTGTAGTCGTCCTTCTCCCCTCCAACGTGGGATGGATTTCCGGATGTGATGTCATAGGTGAGTACCTGTACCGTTCACTTTGCATGCATTAACAAGTAACAAGTTGCATACGTGATATACTGCAAGTAGCAGTTATTGTAGAAAAAATCGAACGGCGCACTCTCAGCAACAGCTAAAGGTTCACAATTTGGCTAATCGATTTATAAAATGTCCATTTCCGAGATTTTCAAGTGTGAGTTTAGTTCGTTAGATTACGTTATTTTGAGGCCTATATACAGGATGTCTTGGAAATAGTGGGACATGGCTTAACCACAGATTCCTGGGCCCATAACAAGACGATTTAACTAAACTTACCTATATCCGACAGTGCACCGTTTAGCTGTTTAGCTGTTCAAAGTCTTTCTAAAAAAAATTAGTTTTGTTTATAATAACGAAACGCTTTGTTCGATTTGAATGAAATTTGGTACGACATTCTATAGGGAACTAATTCATCTTTTAAGATGGTATTTGTTATTGTTAGTGAACCACTAGTGTGTGAAACTTGGGTGCCGCGACCATGAATAGACCATAACTTTTTAATGACAACGCCAATAATGTATATTTACTGTTTTTCAAAAAAATACATTCAATAGTAAACTTTCGCGTCTCTGCCTAAGTTATGATATCTCTATTTAGTCAGAAAAAAATAAAATGTAAGTGATTGCGCCGTGTAATTTTTAAAATAAATTTTATCTAGCAGTCTTTCCAAATGTCAGACAACTAATTTTTAATGACAGTAACAATTGTTTATGGATTGTCAAAAATTTCCTTTTATTATAATAAGACGATTAAATAATGTTAGCTCACTCCGAATCAACTTTAGAAGATTGACAACTGATAAACAATTGTTTCTGTCATTAAAAATTTGTAATTTGACGTTTAGATAGACTGCTAGATAAAATTTATTTTAAAAATTACACGGTGCAGTCACTTACATTTTATTTCTTTCTGACTAAATCGTTACAGATATCATAACTTACGCAGAGACACGAAAGTTTACTATTGAATGTATCTTTCTGAAAAAAAATAAATTTACATTATTGGCGTTGCCATTAAAAAGTTATGGTTTAATCATGATCGCGACACCCAAGTTTCATACACTAGTGGTTCACTAACAATAACAAATATTGTCTTAAAAGATGAATTATATCCATATGGATTGTCGTACTAAATTTCATTCAAATCGAATAAAGCGTTTCGTTATTATAAGCAATATTAATTTTTTTAGTAGGACTTTAAAGCAGAATACTGGCTAAACGGTGCCCTGTCGGATATAGGTAAGTTTAGTTAAATCGTCTTATTTTGGTCCCAGGAATCTGTGGTTAAGCCATGCCCCCCTATTTCCAAGACACCCTATATATATATATATATATATATATATATATATATATATATATATATATATATATATATATATATATCCAAATATTCATATTGCAATGCGGTCGTAATCTGTCGTTTTAGAAAACGTCTACCAAGGTTGTAAAATAACGATAAATCAATAGTTGCATTTTATAAAATGACTAGACAGATTTTACAATCTGACTACGAAATACTGGTACATCTAATTTTTTCTAGCATTAGCGAAGCTCTATAAAGCTGGCTCAACATATTCATCTCACAACAATAAACATAGTTCTAATATTTAGAGCTCATTTATTGCTAATTTATTGCTTAGTCCAGTTTAAGCTAAATGCGCGGCTAAAATAATTTATTGCTGTATATTGTTGAAAACTAATTTGTGACCTGCGAGAAAGTATAATATCCGTAGAATAGCAGTTTTTGAAGTGCTCTAGGGCAACAGGTAATTTTTGTTGCGAAGTATATGTGTAAAATAATTTATTGCTCCAGCTTAAACGCGTGAATATGATTGAAAACTAATAATTACCTACGATAAAGTATAATTTTCATTGAAACCCAGTTTTGAGGGCAGATATTAATTTAGTAGGCTCAAGCGATTTGTATACAATGTGTGTGACGAAAAACTTGATTATTTGCCGACAATTAATTTTCTCCAAATTGGCCAGAGCAATAAATTTTTAACATGAGCAACAAATTAGCAATAAATGAGCTTTAAATAATAGGACTATATTTGTTGTTATTTTTGGTTGTGAGCTAGCTTGGCGTTTATGCTGACTCACTATCAATTTTCTCCGAATCGACCAGAGCAATAAATTTTTAACAGGAGCAACAAATTAGCAATAAATAGGCTTTAAATAATATGAGTATATTTGTTGTTATTTTTGGTTGTGAGCTAGCTTGGCGTTTAAGCTAGCTCACATCAACTTTCTCCGAATCGGCCAGAGCAATAAATTTTTAACATGAGCAATAAATTAGCAATAAATGAGCTCTAAATATTAGAACCATGTTTATTGTTGTGAGATGAAAATACTGAGCCAGCTTCATGGAGCTCATTAGCGAAGTTATTTTCTTATTTGAAATCGAAGTAATTAAATGATTCGCCATTTAAATATTTGGTCAGCATGAACTTTGTAGTGAAAATAAATTTGGCTCAATCTTTGGTTAGGTTAGGTTAGGTTTGGTTAGGTCATATTTGCCCGGCAGAAAATATTTTAGAGCTGATCAAAACCTCAATATTATGATAACCGCTTAAAATATAGCCTAATGAAAGCTGTACGAAATTTAACACTAAACTAGACTTTTAGGTTTTTGTGACTAAACATTTTAATTCCTTTTATATGCATTCTAATTTCTAAAAATAGTCAGCAATATTTTTTCTTACGATTGATGATCGTAAATATTTTAGTCTTCGCTATTCATCGTTTCCTGTTCTTCAACACACATTACAACATCTAACGATTGATGTATAAAAAACCATATAAAAACCATTCATCCAGTCAATGATACCGCAAATATCGTAGGCGAACCAGAACTAACCACAAACCAGTATAACAATCGCTGCAGATCTTCGTTCTTCCTACATGTATTCATTATTCATTTTCTCGAGTCTTCTTCAGTAGTAGATCACTCTTTCTTAATCAAGAAAAAGAAAAAAGAGTTGACATAATTTTGTGAAGAAAATACCTAATTACGGTGTTTAATTTTAACTTTAATAAGGTTATTGGTATCTACTAATTACATGGGTAAATATTTATTTTGTTGAGCATGAAAATTATATCAACCCAACGTATTTTTGGATTCTACTCGTCGAACTGAATCGATCAGTATCAAGTTGCTATTATCAAAGCTAGACGAGGTTTTTTCGAAGAATTCACTATATATGTAATGTGTCTTAGTAATTTTTTATAACCATGTTTTATTTTTTTTTTTATTTCTTCTTGTAGATCCTGTTTAATAGTTTTTTTAAGGAATGTGTTGTAGGGTATACGGATCGACTATTTATCACATTAAATGTGTTTAATATATATTAGGACGTTTCGGTGGTCAAAAATGCCACCATCATCAGCTATTAAAAAGAATTACAATTCACAAAATGTTACAATATTAAGTTACAACCAAGTATTGCCTTTAATTGATTTTGTTTAAAGGTAATACTTGGTTGTAACTTAATATTGTAACATTTTGTGAATTGTAATTCTTTTTAATAGCTGATGATGGTGGCATTTTTGACCACCGAAACGTCCTAATATATATTAAACACATTTAATGTGATGAATAGTCGATCCGTATACCCTACAACACATGTTTTATTTTGTAAAAATAAACATATTCATTAGAAACTGAGAACTGGTTGAGTGATTAAGAATTTATAGTGGACATGCACCTTTAAGGTTAAAATCAATAATACATTATATGTTTCTACTAGTGACGACTTTTAAAATTAAACTGAAATAGTGGCAATCTCAGATTAAAAACAATAACTTAATTATTTTTGAAACACAGTCTGAACAGTGAAATATACGAGTATGCGGCATTAATAGCTATTTTGTCACAGGGCTTTAAGATATATATTTTTTAAACAGCACATGCATTTCAGTATTTGCTACTTTAGTCTTAATTGACATCAACCAGTTACCTGTGAACTTGCAAATAAAATGATCAGAACACAGCTACACTTCGCTTCATGTTGGTTCCCACCGATGTTTAATATAACATCCCTAACTTTTCGGGGACGGCAAGAACTACATTAACTGTAGTTATAACTGGGATTTAAAAAATCTGATGTGGCCAGCACATTACCTTTCGTCAGATCTATGTATTTTATAAAAATTCCGTACAGACTGTTTCTTGCGTAAGACTCTATATTTCCAGTAGGTACATTACCTTTCCTCAATTCTGTGTATTTTTTACAAATTCCATACAGGAAGTTTCTTAAAATTGATTCCATATTTGCAGTAAAATTATAACACAAACATATTATCTCAATTGCACTTTACATTGACATCTGCCTATCAGAATTTTTTTTATTTATATTAGCTGTTTCCAGTGTTATTGCATAGCTAACTGCTTTATGAAATTTAATTTCTTTATAATTTTTTAACTCAGTATACACTAAATATGAAGTATAAAATGTAATTAAATCCTATAGAGAATAAAATATTCTTTAATATTTATAATAACATTAAATGTGAAAAAATGATACTTAACAGCGTTTTTTCCAGAAAAACTGTTAAATCTTCAAATGAGGGTACTTCCGGTCGACCAAATCTAATCAGCTTTTCATATGGATGTATGGAAGAGGAATACGAAAGAATTATAATTTTTAGAAATGTAGTGTTGGAGTTATCGACGGAGAAAAAATCGTCACACACACAAACACACACACACACACACACACACACACACACACACACACATATATATATATATATATATATATATATATATATATATATATATATATATATATACACACACACACATATGGACATCATCGCAAAAATAGTAAAATCGTATTCTAGGGACTCTAAAACGAGCTTATTCAATTAAAACTCACTATCAAATTTTTTGACCAAAAATAATACCTTCCTTACCTAAAGGTATGACGGAAGGTAAAAATTCTGATAGACAGATGTCAATGTCATGTACGATTGACATAGTATGTGTTATAATTTTACTTCAAATATAGAATCAATTCTGAAACTTTCTGTGTGGAATTTGTACAAAATACATAGAACTGACTGAAGGTAATGTGCTGGCTACATTAGATTTTTTGTTTAAAAGAAAACGTTTTATTACGCTCATTGGTAATAAGGATTACATAGCAGTCATAGATAAACATTAAATTTTTATGCGGTCTTTGACCAATTTTTATTGGATCGGTTTCAGAAGATCCCAAAGATTGGACATCCATTGCTTTGACTACAGCTTACAGACATGGCTAAATTAAATAAATATATAATCGAAAGATCTCCTTTTTATAAAGAGAAAACTGATTTTCATATTAAAGTTCTTCAATGTTTTCCGGGGTCCTTTCTATAAAATCTTCAACACATCTCGACTGTTATAATATTAGCTACAAAGTTTCTTTGCTACGCTTTCGCGTGAAGTGTTGCGTACAAACTTAGCTAGAAAATATCCATGTCTCGTTGTTATTCTAATCTAAATAAAAATTGTTTACTTAGTCCTGCTATAAAAAATGCTAATGCTGTTGTAGCCGGCCGACAAGTGGATTGACACTGGCATTGATTGATTTATTTATAAAAAGCGTGTTCATGCTTCATATTGCAATTACAACTGGCACGATTTATTTCAGTTTTGACTGACAGTACAATAAGCATAATCTGGTTATTTTCATCTGAGATGTAATCATTTACTTTACTATTATTTTATTAGATTAATTCAATTGAACATCTGATGATAGATAATCCACTAATGCGCATTGCTGAGAAGGTCGCCGCTATACAAGTAGATTACTTACGCAATCAAATTATTTTATCTGTAGAATTAATTCAACGGCTACTGAAATCGCTAAATGGAGTATTACTTTCACTTTTTATGCTATCTGGATCTCTCGAACACGTACGCATATTTCTCTATGGATATTACTCATATATTTATTAAAATTAATTAAACTTTTGACCATAATGGAAGTGAAAATTGTGTTTTGCAAATCATTTTATATTAATTATTTATCATTATTACACACTCTCAAATGAAGTGATACATAAATTCTCGGATTAGGTACACGTAAGACATGGTTACCTTAAATTCAAACGTGCACATAATCTAGTTTTCGGAGAATTAAGTATTAATTGCGTAGGCTTCCACAGTCTGAGTCATGAGAAATATTCGTTTTCCGGGAATGGACTGTGTCATATTTTGAGTCAGAGCTCAACGTTTCGCCCGCAGTCATATGGGGCATCTTCAGGAGCAAGGGGGATAGTACTGTCTTAAACACGGTTACCCGACGTGTCAACCACGCTAGAGGCCGAGTTTAAGCAACAAGGAGGGGGACTCAGTTTACAAGGTTACCCGACGTGTAAACCACGCTAGAGGCCAAATAAACCAAGTGACCACTTGGTTTATTTGGCCTCTAGCGTGGTTTACACGTCGGGTAACCTTGTAAACTGAGTCTCCCTCCTTGTTGCTTAAACTCGGCCTCTAGCGTGGTTGACACGTCGGGTAACCGTGTTTAAGACAGTACTATCCCCCTTGCTCCTGAAGATGCCCCATATGACTGCGGGCGAAACGTTGAGCTCTGACTCAAAATATGACACAGTCCATTCCCGGAAAACGAATATTTCTCAATTAAGTATTAGTGTACTCGTACTCTTTGCGAAGTAATTCGCAATATTTCTATATAAAAATATAGTTATTTGCAAATTAAATAATTATTTAATTTTTTGTTTGTTTAACAAATGAACCTACGCAAAAATTATACATCGTTGTAAAGCTAAAAAATCCCTTTTCAATGTTATATAACAGTGATACTAAAAATTAACATCGTCATTCGAAAGAACATAAAAATGCTTTAAAGAAACCAATATCCAGTATTATGTCACAGTTTGAAGTTATATATAAAAAAATCTGATGTGACCAGCACATTACCTTCCGTCAGTTCTATGTATTTTATACAAATTCCATACAGACAGTTTCTTGCGGAAGATTCTATATTTCCAATACATTATCTTCCCTCAGTTCTATGTATTTTGTACAAATTCCATACAGAAAGTTTTTTAGAATTGATTCTATATTTGCAGTATTATTATAACACAAACATACTATGTCAATCGCACTTGACATTGACATCTGTCTATCGGAATTTTTAAAATTATATTAGCTGTTTCCTGTGTCATTGATAGCTGGCTGCTTTATGAAATTTAATTTCTTTATAATTTTTATACTCAATATCCATTGAATATGAAGTATAAAATGTAATCAAATCGTATAGAGAATAAAATATTCTTTAATATTTATAATAACATTAAATGGGAAAAATGATATGTAACAGCATTTTTTAAGAAAAACTGGTAAAATCTTCAAATGATGGTACTTCCGGTCGACAATTTATAACCCAAATCTAATCAGCTTTTCATATGGATGTAATGAAGAGGAATACGAAAGAATTATAATTTTTAGAACTGTAGTGTTAGAGTTATCGACGGAGAAAAAATCGTCAGACACACATACACACACACACACACATATATATATATATATATATATATATATATATATATATATATATATATATATATATACACGCACACACACATATACACAGTCATGCAGACATCATTGCAAAAATAGTAAAATCGTATTCTAGGGTCTCTAAAAACTCACCATCGAATTTTTTGACCAAAAACAATATCTTCCTTACCAAAAGATATGACGGAAGGTAAAAACAGCAAAATTTACATATTTGCCTATTTTCTTTTTCTGAAATATCGTATCTTTTGTAGTTCTCGAGATCTCCAAGCATAATGTTTGAACTGTACATTATGTATTTATTTATAATACTATTTCAATTCCATAGCTATCACGGCAAACAAGCAATATTTATAAAATTTGGCTTTACGGGTTGCAAAATCTACTCTGTTGTTAAAGTGACAGTTTTTAACCATTAGTTAAGAATTAAACTCAAGGTTAAAAGCGATGCGAACAGCAATTTAACTTGCAGTTAGGTCTGACCAAATGTGGTAAGAACAATTTTGCAACATAACCCTTAGTTATCAGTATCGCTATCTGGCACGTAGAAGAGGATCTTAATGATACAAAAATTAACATTGTATTTCTAATATAGACCGTGACACCAAAGAAAGCTGGTGTGATACGAGAGAGCATTCCACGTACTGTGTTCCACCAATCACTAATATTTACAAGAGAAGTATATTGCAGTTAATTATTATGATCGACAAAATGGTAATGGTAGTGTATTGCGTATAACAAGTGAAGGGCCAGGGGGAAAAATATGAATGTCACAAAATGTGTTTTTTCCAATACACGAGTTTTAAAGTTTGAATCTTATTTTGGAAGTAAGATACTGTATTCAATCTTAGTTCAAAACTCAGAGTAGATATTATTATACCCACAGATGGGTCGAGCTTCAACTCATGAGGGGTTTAATAGAATTTAACCAGTCTGACTACCAAATCTACTAAGAAAAATATGATTGGACCGTCATCCTTTTTAGCTTCTGTATCTTAGAACTGTTACCGTTTTGTCTTCTTTAAATAAGTATACCATATGAAAGCCCCACCTTCAGTCTATTATTAGGACCAATCATCTTATTTTGCTTGACTGTTGACTCCCGGTCGGTATATGGTCTGTAGTGTGCGGTTTTATAAACATCGAATAAACTGTTGAGTTATTACTTTGAAAGTAAATTTAATCGACGAGGAAATAAAAATGTCTGTTTTATAAAACAAGTTACAAAGCAAAATAACTACTTGCAGAGTAAATATTTTATCCTAGTGATTTACCAACACACATGACATCTGTCATTATTTTATATATATATATATATATATATATATATATATATATATATATATATATATATATATATATATATATATATATAGGAAAAGAGCCTCCATGAAGAGTGTGTGAATACCGTAGTACTCTCAGGCTACGGTTTCTTACACCGGCTAATCTTTCCACTACTGGAGCATAAGAGAGATTGATAAAACCATACTAAACGAAACCACTACTGACGATAATGTTAATCTCCAACTGAAGAGGATGTATTCCAAACAATGTGCCGCATAATGTTTTAATAATATTGTGTTCTGTATGTTCCTGACACGAAATACATCCAAAAGTCAAAATAGAAAATAGTGTGTCATAAAGTGCCAGGAATCAACTAACTTGTAAAAAGAGAGAACGGGGAAAAGTTACACAGAAATAGACAAAGCAAATATATTGGATATAAATAAATAAATGTAATAATATAATGCAAGAGATGAAATTTATAATGAATATAATTTAATTTATTTGTTGTACAAAATAAAATTTACTTCCTCGAAAATCGGTGGAGTAATTTATTCTCTAGATTCAATTGGCTAGTATTTTTATTCTTGCTTTATGATTGAAAATCTCTGGAATAAAATATTTTACTTTAAGAGTAAATTTTACTTTGCTAGTAATTTACTTATTCATCTTTTGTAAAACTGGGCATAAGTCAAGTTCAAATAAGTACAGTTAATACTTGGGTGGGTTACCGACTATGTATGTGATCGCACAAATGTTCAGTTATAATTTGGGAAAAAACTTGAATATGAAAACATTACCAAAACTTTAATAAGCCTCTAAAAATTAATGTCCCCCTTGTTGCAATTCGCTTTCGTGCAACATCATTCCGAAAATTTATTCTTATTCGCGCAAAAATTATTGCACCAATAAAGCTGAACTTTATAGTAAAAATGAAATTTTGTCTGCGGTTTAACAACATAAATTTTATTACATGTCTTGAGTTCTTCCTTGTCAAATAAAAATAACCATAAAATTAAGAAATTTGTAACATGATTTACGCCCGCCATATTTTCTCAAAAGTGTAGTTTTTGTTTTTGTTGAGCCAACAGTCTGTGAGAAAGAACGAATCGACGAAGTTGGTCTAATTAACAAGTTTTATTTTCTTCCATAAAGGTTAGGTTTCCAACATAACCTTAATTTTTACATCTTCAGATTCTTGTAATTGTACGCAAGTGCTGTGGAAGAAGATAATGAGCGATTCGTATGCTCACGAGGCAAGCAGCTACTGTAACACCACTAATTAAGCTAGTATGACATCAATAGCTACCCCATTAAACTCAATCTCCGACATAAAATTCTATAATTTGCTTGTCTGATTCTTTTTCTTGATCTTGGAAGTCGAATTGGACGTAAATGGTGTTGTTTAGGAATTAATTGTACGAATTAACATTTTTAGAATGGAATTATACAGGAATGCCAACTTGGGGGGCTTCTATCATCAATTTTCTTAACTGTTTTTGCTTATCACACTGGGAATCTAAAAAAACAGAAACTCTTTTGCGAATGTTCAAATGAAATGCTATATATTTTTAAATATAACTATCTGCACTGGAAAAATTAAGATATAATTACGTATTTTATAGGAAAAAGGAACTTAATACAGTTGCTAATTAGCAAATATGTGGATACCTAAATATGCGGTATATTTAAATTAATAAAAATTAAATGGCGGGAGGTATTGTACCACATCAGAATAGGCTACTTGCGTGATATTGAAAATCTGATATCTATCACTAAATACCTAAAGTAAAGTTGAAAACGTATATAAAAATATAAATTTTATTTAAAAAATTATTTGTTTTTTAATAAATTAAGAAAGAAGACTTTCTTTGACGTCATTATTCTGAACTGGAGAAAGAGATGCATATTTAAGAATGTAACCTGTAGATGGCAAGCGACTGCGAGTATTAATTTGGTTTTGTCATTAGTTCATTTTTCTGTCACTGTCTATCTTCTTTATTATTTACAATTTGCGTGGTTTCTGTTACTTTTATTACGTATTTCGAATTGTTAAGCAGGATTTTGAAGGATTTTAACTTAGCTTATACTCGTACAAGATTAAAATGACAAACGAAAATACATCCAAACTATTATTCAAACGTCAAACAGATGATCTGTCATGGACTATTGGACATACCGATGTTATTGCTTTACGGCCATTCATTGGTTCGGTGTAATACTACGTCGTATATGGCGGTAATATAAATATTAGAATTTCATTAATTTTTTTCTGGCCAATTAATGAAAATTTTGCCAAAAGAAAAAAATATGGGTAGCAAGTTTTTATCGTTTCTTTAAAAATATTAAATAAAAAATGGCACGCAAGTAGCCCATTGTACATCGCGATAATATCCATTTTCAGGTTTGTTTTTTTTTTATTATTTTAAATGGAAGTTCTTTTAATTTTAAAGCAATTCGTAGTATTAAAAAGTCATAGTTGTTTTTAGTTTAACTGCATTTGATTTTTAATGTCAACATGACGTCACGGCGACACCTATAGCTACTAAATAAATTACAGCTGACTCGTCCACCATTTTGAAGCTACTTAAATCATTCAATATCAGTGTTACACTATTATTAATCATTGAAATTATCCATAATGACGGGTTGTTCTGCTCCAAATTGTGCGAATCATTTGAGAAATGGTTATTTTTGGAATAAATGGGAATAATACAGAATACAACGAAGAACAGCTCTTTAATTAAACATATAACGTACATGACATATATCAACGATATATCTTCTAAATATAATATCTGACAATCTACTGTTTTTATGTACATTGGCATCGTAGTATGCTACTAATATATATAGGAAAAGCACTTAAAATTCATTTTACTAACACTCCCTCTATTTGAGTGCTTTTAGGGAAATATTAATTAAAATGCCAACGAACATAATAACATAAAAACTGATAAAAAGGATATGTAATCAACTGGTAGTTACCATTCCCATTTTAGAAATGATATTCTTGAAACGGTCACGTGTCAACGGTTTGGTGAAAATATCCGCCAGTTGTTCGCTCGTTGAAACGAAATCCACATCAATTGATTCATCTTCTAACTTCTCTCTAACGAAATGATATTTGATGTCTACATGTTTAGTTCTTTTGTGATATACAGGATTCTTAATCAAAGAAATAGCTCCTTGATTATCGACTAATAACTTGGTAGGTTTGTCGACCGGCTCTCCAATATCCATAAGCAGCTGACGTATCCAAATTGCTTCTTTGGTGGCCTCTGAAGCTGCAACGTATTCAGCTTCGGTGGTAGACAAAGCGACTGTCTTCTGTCTGCGGCTTGACCATGTTACGGGACCACTTATTATTCTTTTCACAGCATTCCAGTGGGGTTTTCCATATTTAGATGTAAATCTGCTCACATAATTCGTGGCAAACATGATGTCGGGTCTGGAAACTATTGCGGCGAACATCAAAGATCCGATGGCCTCTCTATATGGTATATCTTCATCTAAATTGTCATCATTACTGCTCAAATTTACGTGCGGATCAGCTGGAATTGTCACTGGTGTTGCTTGTTCATATCCAAATTTTCGTATTATTTTTTCGATATATGATTTTTGATGAATAAAAATTCGACCATTTATCTCGTCGTAATCGATCTCTAGTCCTATATAATTTCTTGGTTTGTTTACTGTGATTTCGAATGTCTGTCTCAGTTTCTCAATAAAATCTTTTAGTATATCTTCTTTCTTTGATATGACTAAACCATCGTCAACATAGAGTATGACAATGATAGATGAATCTTGTACGTATTTCATATAGACGCATTTGTCTGCTTTGCTTCGTTCAAATTTTTGTCCAATCATAAATTCATTGAACTTTGCGTTCCAACATCGTGATGCTTGCTTTAAACCGTACAGAGATTTTTCAAGTTTACATATTAGCATATCGTCAATGTTCGATCCTTCAGGTGGTTCCATAAATATTGTTTCTTTTAAATCTCCATGGAGAAATGCCGTTTTAACATCAAATTGTGCTATTTTGAAATCATACCTAACTGCGTTTGCTAAAATTATTCTTATTGTGTCGTACCGCGTTGTTGGAGAATAAATTTCTTGATAGTCTATGCCTTTTGTTTGTGTAAAGCCTTTTGCACAAAGTCTAGCTTTAAAACGTGGCTTGTTCTTGTCTTCAGTTTCTTTGATCTTAAATACCCATTTTGATCCAATAACTTTCATATCGCTAGTTTTTGGAATTAACTTCCATGTACGATTCTTCTCCAATGCTTCAAGTTCTTCTTCTATTGCGGATTTCCACTTTTTGGCTTCTGGACTTTTCATCGCTTCTGAAAATGTTTCTGGTTCTAATATTTCTGCAAAAAGGGCATTGTACCGGGTTGGTCTTTTTATGTGTTCACGTGGTCTTAAAATTCTTTGTTCTTGATCAGCAAAATCGAAAGATTCCTCTTCTTCTTGAATTTTTGGATCTTCATTTCCATTTTGGTCTTCTAAGTGAAGAGTGACTGTTTCTTTATTAATTAAAGAAGCAACTTGTTCGTTGAAGACTACGTTTCGCGACATTTTAATTTTTCTGGTCGATGGATCAAATAATCTATAATTCTCTGATTCACCATCATAACCCACGAAAATCAGCTTCTTCGATTTTTCGTCTAATTTTGTTCTTTGAGAATCTGGCAAGAACATAAATGCCTCACAGCCAAATTTTCTCATATGTTTTAATGATGGTTTTTTACCTGTCATAATCTCGTATGGAGTTGTATCTTTTCTTACTGAAGTGGGTGTTCTATTTAATATGTAAACAGCCACATTTACCGCTTCAGCCCATAGATTTCTTGGAACGTTCATTGCATGCATCATTGAACGAGAACTTTCAACGACAGTACGCATTTCTCTTTCTATGCGCCCATTTTGCTCGGGTGTATACGGGGCTGTTGTTTCAATTCTAATACCTTCTTTCTTGAGAAAGTTTGCGAAATCTTCATTAACAAATTCTTTTCCGTTGTCACCACAATGCAGGATTTGAATCTTGTGCGAACTTCTATCCATCATTTTGGAGTATTCAATGAATCGTTGAAGAACATCTGATTTGTGCTTTAGAAAATAAACATTCATGTAGCCAGACATGTCATCCTTAAGAAGGAGAAAATATTTAGCACCACCAACTGATTCTGTGGCTATTGGACCTCCAACGTCTGCAAAAATTCGTTCTCCAATTTCTTCTTTTCGTGTTCCTTTTAGTGGGTGAGGAAAACGATGCTGTTTTCCGTAGAGACAAGATTCACAGAAAAATTCTTCTTTTTCAACTGCAGTTACATCCAATGTAATGCCTTTGTTTATCATGTTGTATATTCGAGTAGCATTTACATGTCCAAGTCTTTCGTGCCATAACTTAAGACTTTCACCCTTTGATTTTGTTGCTGCATTTACTTGGTGATTTAAAACTGTATCGAATAACATGCGATAAAGATTGTTCTTTTCTTGAACAGCGCTGGCTATCAATTTTTGATTGTCATAAATTTCAGCGAGTTGTCCTTTCTTGATTACAGTCCAGCCTTTTTTAGTAATCACTCCCTCTGAAAATAAATTCCGTTTCAGTTCTGGAACATACAAAACATTCGTGATTACGGAATCGTGCCAAGAGTTATTTATTAGCTTTTTGATTCGGACTTCTCCAATTCCTAGAACTGGAAGTGATTCGTTGTTGCCAAGTACAACTTTTGTATTCGGCTCCACTTCTAGTAACTTTGCAAAATAATCTTCTCGATAGGTCATGTGAGCACTTGCTCCGCTATCCATTGTCCAAAAATCAGCAACATTTCCTGTCGTTAAAGAAAGAAATGCATTAAAAGCCGAAAAGTCACAATGACTTTTATCTGGTTGCCCTTTGTTGGCATTATTTTTCTTTTGCAGGCAATCACGAGCGATGTGTCCTCGTTTGCGACAATAATAACAAATTACATTAAATTTCTTGTTTCCCTGTTTTTGAAATTTATTATCGCCTTGATTATATTTATTAAACTTGTGTATACTCGTTGCTCCTTGGAAATTTCGATGAGATTGATTCCGTGTCTTTTCTTTCGCTCTCGATGAAATAGAAAATGCGGTCTCAATTTGTTCTGTCAAAAAAAGACTAGATTCCTCGTCAATAAGCCTTGACGTTAAATTCGCTAATGTCTGCCTTTCTTCTGAAACTGACAACCAAGCTTGGCGGAAGCTTTTGTATTTTAAAGGCAAGGTACTAATTATTTTTGTCATGATTGCAGCATCACTTATATTTTCACCAATATCTTTTAGTTTCTTAGCAAGGTTTTCTACATTAGCAATATGCTGAGCCATATTTTCATTCTCATTCATCCGATATTGATGAAATTTTTCGTGTGCAATCATTTTGTTAGATTCTGATTTTTGCATATAAATTGAATCGAGCTTACCAATTATTTGATTTGACGAAGAGCAGTTCTCAACTAAAGTTATTTGCGAGTATTCCATGGCAGAAGTCAAAATAAACATTGCAGTTGCATCACTTCTTACCCATGACTTTTGTGCGTCATTTTCTGTTACAGGTTTTACTTCAATCCCGTGTGTGATGTCATAAAGTCCTTTTGCTCGCAATGCGCAATTAATTTGAAACCTCCATTGGTTATAGTTTTCGCCATTGAACTTATTTAGGCTGGCCGTATCTACTCGATCACCCATTTTCTTTTCTTCTTTCAAAGCGTAAAAGTTTGACGTTTGTGTAAAATTTTTGACGTGACTCTTGACGTTTGGCAATATTCTATAATGACGAGCTGTAAAAGGTATCTTACACGTTGCAATTCCCGTTACCACGACTGACGCTTAACTTGAAGAAGATCTCGATCCACGCGACTAACGCGATAGAAATACTTGTCACCACAATTCCTTTTATCGAGATTCTTTTACTGCCCGACGTGATCTGGGCCCATAACCTTTTGGAATAAATGGGAATAATACAGAATACAACGAAGAACAGCTCTTTAATTAAACATATAACGTACATGACATATATCAACGATATATCTTCTAAATATAATATCTGACAATCTACTGTTTTTATGTACATTGGCATCGTAGTATGCTACTAATATATATAGGAAAAGCACTTAAAATTCATTTTACTAACAGTTATAATTTTTACAGGTACTTATGTAATTCATATATTTTTGTCTAATCTCAAAAATCTTAACGAACCGTATTTTTTCTTGTTTTATTATTTTAAATAAGTATAAAATGGCAAATATGGAAGTTATATTTAATTATGAAAAATAGTTAGTACATAAACTTATAAAAAATGCACTTTTATTTCATAATTTACTGCATTGATTTTGGCACCAATATGGCGGACGAGTCAGCTATGTATTATCTAGTAGCTGTAGCGACACCTATTGCTATATCTTTCTCTCGCACAAGCTCCATAGTAGGGAGCGAGAGAAAGGTAGCACTAATGTGACGTCACAGTGATACTGACAACAAACAAAATAAATAAATATATCATCACGGCTATTACCCATTGCTGGGTGTGCCAATCTGCTTTGTACACAAATATCGGTAATGATGAAATATTTGCACCGTGCGGGCGCTTACCAGGCGTTAGAAGTGGGCGCGTGAGTAACTTTTTGTTCACGATCACGCACGCTCACGAAACTAAAAATGTAATCACGACCAATCACGCACGACTTTTTATGTTTGATTCGCGATCACTCACGCTCATGATTTTATTTTGGCACTCACGCCCGATCACGCCCGGCGGGTCACGTTCGTGTCACGTAATTGTTTCTATGTACATTTAAGCCTGCTTAACACAGTCATAAGTTGTTATCAAATTTGTTAACAAATTGGGAATAAGTTAGGCAACAGATTATAATCTTTTTAACAAATTTGTTAACAAAATTATGATCGTGTCAAATGGGCTTAAAGATTTCTAAATCTTCAGTGAAATCGGAGCAACTGTGTATACAATTTTGGGTACAACAATAACACTATTTTTTTTTCAAACGTCGTAGAAATGGCACTTTTTGTGACTTGATTCACAAGGTAGAAGTTTCATTTCTACGCCGCTGGAAATTTCTACGCCGGCGGATTAGAAATAAGCTAATTTCTACGCCGCCGGAGTAGAAATAGCTAATTTCTACGCCGGCGGCGTAGAAATAAAATAAACAAATATCCATAGCAATTACATAGAATTAGCGAATAAAAAGAAAAGTAGTGCGTTTGAAAAAAAAAAATTAATGTGTCATTCGGAATAAAAGTGTCTTTGTGTGCCTCGCATGCAATTGTCCGACTCGCTTCGCTCGTCGTGCAAACTTCCATGCTCGCCACACAAAGTATCACTTTTACTCTTAATAACACAATATACTATTTTATGCAAAAAAATACTGTTGATGACATATTTGGACATAATAATGATAAAAAGAATGTAAAGTAAAAGACGGAAATTGACAATTTTTTAATAAAAAATAGAAGAAAACTTGTACTCACGTCCGATTAAATTTCAATCACGCTTGATTACGCACGATAATTTTTAGTGCCTCACGCTCACGTCCAATCACGACGCAAAATTTAAATTATACTCACGATCACGCGGGTCACGTCGTGACCCATCGTGACCCGACAAAATCACGGCCCGCGCCCACCTCTACCAGGCGTCACCTCACTGACAACAAACCTCAAATATCTCGGAAAGTAATGATTAAAAAATTGTTTTTTTCATCTTAATCATTATTTATTGAGTAATACTTCAAGTATAAAGTGTACATTTTATTATTTTTTGTTATGGTGCAGGACCCCATTAATAGGACAAATTTTAAAAACTTGTTTTATTCTGCTAAAGAATTATTTGTAACTAAAGGCACATTTCAATGAAATGTTTCATACCTTATGTGAATGCATGTCATATGAATTTTTCAAATCCCATATTCATCTTTCATTTATTACTGACGTTAAGTACTAGCGATTTATGTGCGACTGAATCCATCATCAATCTACCCAATTTCTAATTTCTATTTCTCCAACAATGTTCCCATAGTTACTCACACATACATTCAAACACGGATATGAGAATTTGGCAAGCAGACTGGCGCCAAACAACTTAGAATCGAATGTCGAGTGTCGACTGTTCAGTCGCCCACGAATCAAGTGATCAGGTGACGAGGAACTTATGCTTTCACTTGTTTTACACTCTAGTAACGCACTGGGATAGGAATAGTGTCTACGACTTGTTATCTATGTACAAGGTGTATAAATACTGGCCTATCATTAATGATTGTATTTATTTAGATTCCAGTTTTTTTCTTGTTTGCTAGAGTCGGATTTATCGTAGTGGAGACTACAGGGCGATGAGAAAGTGGACCCCCCCCCTTCCTTAAAATAAATTGCTGATACCAATAAGTTCGTAAGCTAGAGCTGTAGAAGAAAATGCACGAAAAAAAGATAAAATAAATTAAATAAAAAGTATATTTGGAAAATATATATGAACTTTTCTCATTATCGTTGATGCCTCATTTTCGTTACATTTTTTAAAAGTATTTTAAATGTAAGTTTAAGCAATATTTTTCATACGAATATAAAAAATAATAATAGTATATTGTTATTTTCGTAAATAATTATATAAGATGAGTGGCGTCAGAAATAGTCATGAAAAACTAACCCCCAATCCTGTGACGTCGGAAGCACATACAGTACGTCATTCATAGCCAATAGGAAAACAGTTAACATTATTTATATACATAAAAGTAGGCGATGATTTTTCAAATGTTAAACTGTATGTGCCCTGACGTCAAATTCTGTTTTAGATAACGTGACTTTTTCAAAATGTTACACAATTTTCAATAATTAATTTGAGGCTCTTTAAACAACAATATCTTTTAAAATTTAGTACTTAGAAGTCATGAAAATTCTTGCAACAGCCCTTTTTTGCTTGTAATTTTGAAAGTAAGCTTTGATTGTTGTTTTTATTTACTTACCGCCTCCTCCTTCTAATCGGTAAGTGATACACAACATTTACCGATCATCACATCAATAATTTGTACACTGGCTTGCAAAAAAATCTCGTACACCTTAAAAATCAAGTAATCGAGTTTCTACCTTTTTCTATCTATGTAAATACGCTTTTCTAATCAACTGTCAATGGAGTTGTCATTATCTTGTCACTATTTTATCTATTTTAGAGTAAGTTCATTATTGTGTTTTAAGTTATATACTATTTAATTACAAGTATATAAATTCCAGAAAAATGAGAGAACAACCAAGTATGTATTTCTCCTTTTCTGTTAACTTTAACATCTTAATTGACACTAGTGACTTTGACATGTCAAAATTTAAGACCTATTCAATACAGCAAAAAATGAGTGTACGGGATTTTTTTTGCAATTATTTGAAATAATTAATGTACAACATTAGTCACTTCGTAAGAGAATATTTAGTATAGTCACGGAGGAATTATTACTAATTTTTGTGTTCTTTAAATGTGAATAAAAAACCAATTTGACAAAATTATTTTATTATTGAAATTATTTAACATTATGAAACTTATTTATTTAAATTAGTATTAGCATTTATGCTAAAATGGCTTACTTATCTTTACACAATTACAGCTGTCATGTACGGCTGATGAAACGAAAACGAGGAACGAGTTAGTGGTTATTTATTTCGGAATTAAATTAAAAGATGCTGCTTGTGCTTCTAAGTGAATACGTTTTAAAGGAAGGTCCTCATTTCTCCCATTTTAATGTATTTTTCTTTCAAATAATTCGCAATGACAGACAATAATTATTACAGCAATTTTTTTTCAATAACATTATAACAAAACCATGATAACCGTTCAATGGCTATTTTGTAATTTAAAATACTACATCAATTGACTTGTCAGTGTCAAACGATGAATGAAAACATAAAAATCTGATGTGACCAGCACATCATAACCTCTCGCCAGATATTTTACCTGGTTGTACGTATAAAACAAAAAATATTTTTAAATATAAATACATATATTCATGTCTCACTACAAAATAATTCTCACATACATTTGCAAAATCTATGGGATATTTTAATATAAATTATGTACAATACATACATTTTCTTTATATTCAATATCTTGAAATTTTCTTTTTCTACTTTCCTTTTCTCTTTCTTTATATTCGTCATTTTTTCGCAAATTCCTTTTACATTCTTTTTTACGTATATTATTTTGCGTTGTTGACTTTTTTTTATTTTCATAATCTTCATAATGATGTACAAATATTTTTGACAGTGGAATACAAATATTTTTGACAGTGACATTTATGTGTCTATTACAAACATTTGAAATTCTTGCCTTGAAGTAGTTTGATCTGAGATTTTTTACATCAAATTATTTTATATGCATTTCTTTATCTCTAAATCTATAGAAGATATAATAATGAATTTATATTTATCGAATAAAGAATTTAACGTTCTTTAATATAAGTATTTACATTAATTCTCGATAAATAATATTTAGATGATTTTTTTCTTGTAACTACTACTTCCAGTTGCCCAATTGTTACCAAAACTTAATCAACTCTTCCCATTATTGTTAGATTGAGGAATCCGTAGTTAAAAATGTCTTAAATCTTATAGTATTTGAGAAATCCTGAATCCAACATCCACACACCTATATACGGACATCATCGTAAAAATGTTATAATCGGATACTAGGGACCTTAAAACGTGCTTATTCACTAAAATCCGGATATGCGATTTTTAGCATGAATTCAATACCTCTTTTGGCGAGAGGTAAAAATGATATAAGAATTTTTTTAAAAAAGTCTTGGATAAAACTTTGTATTACATTCGTGTGGAATGTATATTAAATATAATAAATAACAATTACTACTTGGGAAACCCTATCGGTAAACATTAAAAAAACGATCGTGCACAAAATTTATATCATATTACCTGTCAGTGTCATGATACCTAGTATTTGTCACATGTCAACAAACACAAGCGCCAAATACGAATTTCTCGTCATGCCCAACCAGTATTGTTAGCAAACGGTAATATACTTTCTCACTTATTTATATCAGATCACTTTGCAATAATTGAGAATAGCTCCAAGTGATATGCAGTGAAAAATCTTCACTGCCTACACTTTGAAGAAAATGGAGAGTTGGGCCTATAGTATCGTTCTAAAAATATATCGTAAAATTTATTCGAATATACATCATTTCACTTTTTACTCTGTTTAAAGTAACTTATAATTTATGTTCGTATTACTATATTGACTTTATGAAGCAAATCTCTGAGTAAATCTTAGGTTACGTGTTTAAATTGTAACAAAGTGTGACAAAGTGGTATTTGTAAATTTATTAACGCTATTAAATTAATTATTAGAGCTTGTCGGACGGTCGTATAAAGGAAGTCCAACAATGAATAGCATCTTCCAGCAGTCAGCACTGTCGTAATAATTACACGAGAATAATTTACAGGCTTGATTTTTGTTATTTATTCACTTCTGGACAACAATGCTCTCGTATGCTAACGCTAACGCTAACGCATAATCGCTTAGGCCGATGACAGACTCTTTCTATTTTTATAGAAGCCTCTATTATAGCCTAGTGCGTAGGTATGAATCTTGCGAATATAGCATGATATACGATTCCTGTGCGCTATATATCCTACGACGTCACCATGTTTATAAAAGGAGGTACGTAAAAATAAATAATTGTTTCTTTATACTGCTAGTTAATTCAAATTATTGAGTAGGTTTTACATAAATTTATTGTTTGATATTTCATTATATTTGCATTACAACAAAGGACTATATGTTTATTATAAATTTTGCAAGGGTTTTGTAATGCTACGGTTGTAACTTATCAGCCTGACAGTAGCTGTATAATTATAGAAGAATATTACAATCGCATTATTCTGATTCAACTAAATTACTTTACCAGTCCTGTGCGTCTAAAGATCTTCATTGTTTGTAGCTAGTTCTATTTGTTCTATAGTCTGTGCTGACACCTACTAGGAAAATATCTTTTTTTAAATCGGCATGAAAATCCTCATTTCCGGACTAATTTGAGTCTTGAAAGTAAGATTTCCATGACGTCATGAAAATAAAATTTTCATGACTAGTCATTTTTACTTTCCACTGTCTGTACTAATTTGATTCACTTTTCTAATGCTGCACCACTTTTTGAATCTATCGTACTCCTTTTTGTACCGCTGTTTGGATTTTTTTGGTAGTAAATCTGCCACAGCGGCGTTCGCAGCTTCAGTTATGTCCATCGGTACTTACTTCATCTTCATCATCAAAATCATATTCGCATTTTCAAAAATCTGATGTGGCCAGCACATTACCTTCCGTCAGTTCTATGTATTTTGTACAAATTTCATACGGAAAGTTCCTTGCTTAATTAAATATTCTATTTCTTGTACATTACCTTCCGGCAGTTGCATGTATTTTATGCAAATTTCATACAGAAAATTATTATTTTGTGACGTTTTCTATATGCAGTATAATGTATCTGCAGAAATAAAAGATTTATTATTATTATTAAATTAAATATTCTATATCTTGTACATTACCTTAAAGCAGTTGTATATATTTTATACAAATTCCATACAGAAAGCAAAAGTTCCTATATTTCCAGTAAAAATTATGACAAACACACTATGTCAATTTCACTTGACACTGACATCTTTCAATCAGAATTTTCTTAGGTGATATAGTAGCTGTTTTCATAGCTATAGCTACTTTATGAAATTTAATTTCTTTATAATTTTTTAACTCTATATCTATTTAATATTAAGTATAAAATGCAGTCAAATCGTATAGAGAATGAAATATTCTTTAATATTTATAATAACATCAAATGTGAAAAAATTGTATTTAACATAGTTTTTTCAATAAAAACTGTTAAAATCTTCAAATGATGGTACTTCCGGTTGACCAATTGTAACCAAAATCTAATCAGCTCTTCATATGGATGTAACGAAGAAGTACACGAAAAATTATAATTTTTGTAACTGTAGTATTAGAGTTATCGCAGACGAAAATTTTGTTACACACACACACACACACACACACACACACACACACACACACACACACACACACACACACACACACACACACATCCACACATACACACACACACACACACACACACACACACACACACATACAGACATCATCGTAAAAATAGTAAATTCGTATTCTAGGGACCCTAAAACGTGCTTATTGATCAAAAACTCATCATCGAATTTTTTGACCAAAGACAATACCTTCCTTACCTAAAGGTGACGGAAGGTAAAAAGAAAATTACCGGTAGCAAGAAAGCAAACACAACGCGTCAAATTTTTATAATAATAATATTTGTCACTTTGTATGTCATGACAACTTTTCTAAAATTTTTCACAGCTCTGATGATTTATGCAAACCTAATTTTTTCTATAATTTTAAGCTTCTATAATTGCCGATTTAAAAAAAATAGAATACATAACGCGTCATAAAAATGTCTTTGCTTGACTCGGAGGATTTGAAAAAATGTTCGGACGCTGCGCATCCTCGCATTCTTCAAACAAGCCTCCTCGTCTGCAATGAAACATTTTCATGACTTGTAATATAATATACTATTTCTAAATCAAAAAAGTTATTTCTTGAACAGAGTGACGTCATACGTCGCCTTATGCACTGATTCAATAACCTATGCGGCAAAAAGAAACTACTTCAATTACGAATATCTTCAACAATTATACACTTTGTATTGCGCAATGCCATTCTTACATGCAGAATACTATACATTACTTTTTTCATAGTTCGCTGCTTCTTGGTTATTGCTGGTGTTTCCCCATCTTTATGAATTCATTCATAACTCTTTTGGCTTGTAACTACTTCGAAAGAAGGAATATAAGAATCATCTGCAGTCACAATTTTTGGAAAAAAAAATTGGTGTCCACTGATTTTACCTTCCGTCACCTTTAGGTAAGGAAGGTCTTTGGTCAAAATATTCGATGATGAGTTTTTAATCAATAAGCACGTTCTAGGGTTCCTAGAATACGATTTTACCATTTTTACGATGATGTCTGTATATATATATATATATATATATATATATATATATATATATATATATATATATATATATATATTTATTTATTGTTGTGTGTGTGTGTGTGTGTGTGTGCTTGTATGTGTGTGTGTGTGTGTGTGTGTGCTTGTATGTGTGTGCTTGTGTGTGTGTGTGTGTGTGTGTGTGTGTGTGTGTGTGTGTGTGTGTGTGTGTGTGTGTGTGTGTGTGTGTGTGTGAGTGTGTGTGTGTGTGTGTGTGTGTGTCTGTTTAAGACTTTCATGTCAAGGGGAATAACATTAAATTTTGGCTAAAATTAATAAAACGAAAGTGATAGTTGACTTGAAGCTCTGAACAGATTTTCGTGAAAAATATATTATGATATATTCAAAAACTTTTTAAATTCAGTATTTAAGACTTTTATATGAAAGGGAACAAACTATTACATTTTGGCTAAAATTGATAAAGCGGAAGTGATACTTTACTTGAAGCTCTGAACAGATTTTCGTGAAAAATATATTATGATATATATACCAAAATTTGCCCAATTTGGTATTTAAGACTTTTATATAAAGGGAAGCATTATGTTAAACTTTGGCTAAAATTGATAAACCGCAAGTAATATTTTATTTAAAGCTATGTCTTGTGAAAAATACATATATTGATACAATCCAAATTTTTCAAATTTGGTATTTAAGACTTTTATATTAACGAGAACGACATATTTGATTTTTTTCTAAGATTGATAAACCGGAAGTAGTACTTTACAGAATATTATAAACAGATTTTCTTGAAAAAATATATTAAAACATGATCCAAAACTTATCAAATTTGATATTTAAAACTCGTGTATAATCTCGTAACAGATTTTCGAAGAAAAACATAATAAAATACATGTATAAGCCAACATTTCGTATTACAGATTTTTCTATTTATTGAAACAACAAATTAGATTTTGTTTACGAACAATCAATCGGAAGTCATAAATAAATAAATAAATATACCATCACGGCATATTACCCATTGCTGGGTGTGCCAATCGGAAGTCATACTTTATTTAAAGCTATTTTAAACATGTAATTGACGGGAGGTTATGTGCTGTCCACATCAGATTTTTTAATACTGTTAATAACTGAGAATCCAATCTTCAGTTGATGCTCTATTGTTGCATTAGTGGCTCTATTGTCTATAGAAGAAGTCTGCTCTTTTCTGGTGTTGACCAGAATTCTGTTTCCATTCAAATTCTTTATACCACAGGTTTTGGTACAAATTTTGTTTTTCGCGGCCTACCTGACTAGCATGAATTTCGTATTTATGTAACTATTTTTCTTGAAATAAAAAAAAATTAAAGTAAAGATAGGTATAATACGGAAGTAGTAACTTTTTCGTCTGAAAAAATTTAGATTCTAATGGAATTAATAAAACATATCTAAAAGAAATATTATAAATGTGAAAAAGCAGATAAGGTCTTCAATATTTTAATTTGACAATATCTTTCAATAACTACATTATTATAACAATCACCAACGATGCCTATCTACATCAGAAATGGGTGAACGTGATTGGTTTATCTTGAAAACATCCAATTAAGGTGTAACCTATGAGTAACCCAATCCCAACCCTGTAAAGGTCAGCAGCTGCTGGTGCTGTTGCAGCAACAACTCGTATATCACATAGTCCAGTGCCAGTGCAATGTGCAATGCAACATCTGATCACTCACGTGATAACTCCAAACTCAGTGCGGGTGCTTAATTGAAACGCCATGCACAGATTATCGCGCCGATCCTATCGGGTACAGCCAAATTGCCCACCGCACGGACGGAAGTTGTTAAATTTTATAAAAATATATTCATATGGCTGGTTTATTAATAGGTATTACTATACAGATTTGTTAATAATAATTTTGGATAGACAGCATCTTATTTATCATCATTCATTTCAACCAGTGTGAAAAATATAATAATCTACTTTGTGAATCAAACTTAAGATGCAAGAACGACTGGTGAAAAAATAATATTTATCAATATTTTCAACAAATTTGTACAAATAACATTTTGAAGTCTCAGCTGTTAAACGTTAGGAAATACGTAATGATTTGGGCATCGGAAAACAAGTATCTAGCTAAGAAAATCCTAAATCAAAAGAGGCAATACTTAGATGTTGGTGAAAAAGAAATTTTACTAGGTAATGCTTAAGTGATGCAAATAGATTTTTTTATATACTCGTATACCGGGTGTCTTAGGCCGACCGACACATAGGAGTTTAACATGTGAAATCACTTAATTGTGAATAGTATCTCCCCAGTGTCAGATATTAAGTTGATAATTTGTGTACTTATTGGGGGATACGAATTCTACGGATCACAGTCCAAATTAGAAAATTTAAATGTTTAATATAAGAAAAAAATTAAGAAATTTGTAGAATATCCATGATTGTTGTTCGTATGTCGGAAAAAATGGTTACCAAGTAGGTAACAGCTTAAATAGCGTAGTGGTATCGTGTGCGTTTGGTAATAAACAAAACTCGAAGGGACTGGGTTCGGAACCAAGCAGCAGCAAAATTTAATTTAAAATTTTTACTTCTCAAAATAATTTTCTTTGTTAATATATTTTAATTTTTTTATTGAAAATTAATAAAATGGATATGTTATTTTTACCTCCCGTCATACCGTAGGTAAGGGAGGTAATGTTATCGGTCCAAAAATTCGATGGTGAGTTTTCAGTAAATAAGCACGAATTAGGGTCCCTACAACACGTTATTACTATTTTTACGATGATGTGTGTGTGTGTGTGTGTGTGTGTGTGTGTGTGTGTGTGTGTGTGTGTGTGTGTGTGTGTGTGTGTGTGTGTGTGTGTGTGTGTATGTGTGTGTGTGTGTGTGTGTGTGTATGTGTGTATGTGTGTGTGTGTGTGCGTGTGTGTGACGATTTTTTCGTCCACGATAATTCTTATAACAAGCTTCCAAATATATTTATTTTCCGTATTTAAGATTTCTGCATTCACATAACGAGTTGATTAGATTTTGGGTAAAATTGGATAACCGGAAGTGATACTTTACTTGAAGCCATTTAATCCAAAACTTTTCAATTTTAGTATTTTAGATTTGTATATCAACGGGAACAACATGTTAAATTTTGGCTAAAATTAGCAACCATAAGTGATACTTTACTTGAAGATCTGAACAGATTTTAGTGAAAAATATATTATGATATACTCTGAAACTTGTCAAATTTAGTATTTAAGTCTTTTGTATGAAGGGGAATAACATATTTGATTTTTGCTAAAATTGATAATCCGGAAGTGATACTTTGCTTCAAGCTCAGAACCGATTTTCGTGAAAAATATAATATGATATATTCCCAAACTTGTCAAATTTAGTATTTAAGACTTTTATATGAAGGGAAGCAACATATTAAATTTTGGGTAGCTATAAACAGTTTTTTTTAAAAAAATCTGTTAAAACATGATCCAAAACTTCTCAAATTTGGTATTTAAAACTCGTATATATTTTGAAACAACATTAGATTTTGACTATACCTATATGATAAACCGAAAATGGTACTTTTTGCTAAAAATAATAAAATATAATTTTGAGCTCTTAACAGATTTTCGAGAAAAAAAATCCAAAATTCCGAAATCCAAAATTTGGTATTATAGACTGTTCTATTTATTGGACCAACAGATTAGATTTTGTTTACAAACGATCAACCGGAAGTGATGCTTTACTTAAATCTCATTTTTATTTCAAACATGGAATTGACGGGAGGTCATGTGTTGGCCACATGGGATTTCTTTATATAATCGTACATGTATAAAATTCAGTTTACATGAAACTATATTTGTGTTTATTCTTAATTTGGATAATGTTGAGCATCGTGAAGTAATTTTTAATTGAATGAAAAACATGTTAAGTGATAGTGCACCTTCACAAATTCCTGTCAAAACGTGGGCAGCCGAATTTGAGCTTGGTCGTAAGATGATCCACGTGGTAGACGCCCAAAAAATGCAACGACAAAAGAAATCGTCAACAAAGTGTACGATATTGTTTCACAGAACCGAATTGCTAAAGAAATGTGCATCTCAGGTGAGCAAACATATATCAGAACGGAAGAATCAGGTACGAAAAAAAGTTTTATCAGTTGGAAACGTTAAGGCATCAATTTTTTGGGAAGCTAAAGGAATATCGTTGACTACCTATTTTCCAAGAGGTGAAACAATTACTGAGGAATAATAATCTAAAAAATTACTACGACGCCTGGTTGAAAGTTTGTGGAAGTAAGAACGTCGTAAAACACCAAAAAGGTTTAAGATTTGATTTTGACAGAAAGTTTTAGAAATTAAGAGGATATATCAAAAACAACTCAATCAAAAATTATTTTACATTCGATCTAAACTGTAATATGTTTATTTATATTCCTACTTCATAATAAAGACTACGGTCTCCGATCTACCTCTATCTATAAGTCAATGTCCTACTCCTTCCGTATTGTCATCACATCGTCCGGGTCGAAGATCACGTCGTGATCTTCGACACTCGGCGTAATTATGTCTTCGTGTATAAATAGACCAGCTCGGCTGGCCATTCATATATCAGCCATTGTTAACCAGGCGTCAATACACGGCAACTAGAGCGACCAGCACCGTTGCTAAATCTGCCTGATTGTCAACCTGACAGCGAGATACAAGATTGGTGTTTGTGTTACAGAAAAATTGGTACTAATGAAGAGTAAAGAGGTTTGAATTGTGTAAACATTTTCGGTATAGAGCTGTGTTTGTTTTGTGAACACTAATGCCCGGTTTTGAGATACGGTTTGAACCAGAAATTTGAACACAGCACAATTTTATGCTGGCTTAAAATTGTAAGCATTTTCAAGTCGCTGTGTACAATGAAAATTTTAAGTTGCCGCATTTTGTGTTCAGCTTGCTATCGACTTAAACCTTGGAAGGTCCAAGTTGTCACTTCAAGATGGGTGTGAATTCACATCCGAATTTTGATCGCCGTATGTCAGTTTAGTTTAATATATGCACGTGGACGAGTAAGTAAAGTATAGAACAATCTTAACAAGTAATTACAAGTTTATTGCGTCGCTATCGGACTCGCACAATTAATTTGACGAGTTTGGACAAGTTCGGCAGCGCATTTATCAATCAATAATAATCATGGTTAAATGCAGATAGAGATTTGTAGATACATGTGCATTGATGCAAAAAAATTATGCTGTATACAATGTCGGGGGCGGGGAACCAGTGGGCTACTGAAAATTTTAGGGGGGCAAGTGGCCCCCTGGACCCCCCGCTAGCGCCACCACTGGTTTAATAAGAGCAATAATGAGTGAGTGAAACCAATATAATAGTCAAACATTATAATTTTATCATGCTTCTAAAATGACAGCATGCACTTAAGAATTCTATCAAGTGAGGCATTTGTTTTCGCTTTATGCCGCGAAGCGAAAATTTGATAGTATCCGTATCTCAAAATATTCGCCTGCAAGAGTACGACTCGAGCCGAAAATTTAATTCAAAACCAGTTTATATTGTAACGTAGAACGCCCACCGTTGCCGCAGCAATGAGCGAGTATCTATTTATAGCGATGACGCAATCGTGCTAGCAGCCGGGCTACGTAAACAAACAAGTCGCGACATGTTTAATTACTTGCGGTCGCCTGAACTTTTTGTGTTCATTGTTATTATGCGGTCGAACATTCTAGAGCTTTCTAGAAGGTAATGGCAGCTGTATAAAAGGGACGCAGCTATGCTCGAGAGTCAGTTAGTTAGTTACATAGGGAGAGTCATATAGATACATTCACATGGAGTGTTAGAGAGTAGAGTGTTAGGAGAAGCACAGCAGTATCGTGGTGAGCGTATGCAGTTTGTGTCGAGTAGGTACCCAGGAAGTTACTGGTAAACTGGGATAGCTGTGGACGTGAATACTTGCTAGTGTTGACGAGCTATAGTATACGAGGACAGTAACGGCGAGTCGGAAAGTTACTGGTATACCGACCGGGATAGCTGTGAAAGAGAATACTCGGTAGTGTTGAAGAGTATTGGGAAGCTACGTATACGAGGACAGTAACGGCAAGTGTAAGTGGATACTCGGCAGTAGTGGTGAAGATTTGTGGGATACGGACAGTCGATGATACTGAAGCTGTGGATGTTAGACAGTTAGTTACATAAATAGACAGATAGTGAGGTGAAAAGTGTGACTTCTGTCCGAGCAGTTGAATATACACATGCTGTTGAGTATATAGACGCTGTAGAGGTCGGTAGGCGGACAGTTGAACGTGATATAAATAAACAGTGACATAAATAGTCAAAATAAATAATTAGTAAGATCGTATAAATAAACAGTCGTGTTAATTGTTAAATAAATAAATACATAGTATTAGTGTTATCTATTTAATTATAGTTTTAGTCTTAATTAGTTTTTTAAATAATTGTTTAATATTAGTAATAGTAATTTTTATTATAGTTTAATAAACACTTATTTTAATTAATAATAATTGTTTAATATTTACACTTCATCCAAATAAATAAAAACGTTACAATATGTATATTTATTATAATATTTTCTATTTTAATAGTATAAGACCCGAAAATTCCCAAAACAAAAGCGAATATAGAAAACTAAAGTGCATGTTACCAAGATTCGTAAAAGTAAAATCGCATTCGCCTGTTTTCTATAATAGAATTCTAAAGTGCGTGCTGTAATTAATGTTCTAATAGAAGTATCACTTAATTTCAAGAACAAATAATAGGCGTGGTTGTTTATAAATGGCATAAATTTATAAGCGGCTCAGACAAAATTTGATATGAATTTGAAATCCCAATGTTTGTAAGTATTTAATTTTTTGTTTCATAGAATATTTTGACACAGTGACATTGAAAAATCAGTTTTTTACTAATTTATTGAATCATTAGTAAAAAATTCGATTTACCAGTAAATAAAATGTAACAATTTTGTACCATTAACCTGTAACCGATTTACCGGTTTGGCGGCATTACAGTCACTAATATTGGAGACACTTTTGCCCTATTTACAAATTGCAAAAGTTTTGAAGTTTGTCGTCGATCCTTAAAGTACTGGCAATCTATTTATTCGCATCAATCCTATTTATTTATTGATTTTGTCATATATTTAGCCATCTATGAAACGATCTATCTAATTTTTCTTCTTGTCGCTGAGTTTCCAATTAGAGTACACGGTCCAATATTCTCCTCTTCTTCTTTAAAGAGGCTAGAAGAGTTAGTATCACTCGTGTTCGTTTATCAGGCGTAGTACAAGCGTTACGAGCGTACACTTCCATAGTTGTAAAATCCTGCCTAATACAGATGCTTTATATCCTCTGCTTTCTTCTTCCTAATCTCATTGTCGGAAAGCAGAAGTCTTTGTTTACCTATCTCATGTTTGAGTTTCTGCTAAATGAGATTATGTAGTAATGTATGTAGAGCACAAAGATTTTTGATCTAGCCGCTGAGAGAGATATGTATATTAAGGAGAATAATAATGGATTTAAGAGTACGTATTTTGCAATATACTAATTATTTTCTCTTTTCTAGGTACATTTTCCGCACACAACCATTGGTAAGTGTTTTATTATTTAATTCTATTTTTTCTTTTCCAAAACTTGTATACACTATTATTCACGAAAGATGACTATTCAAGGCCATTGGTGAGCCGTATGATATAATATTACTTGCAGATAATTTCATTGTATTTCGTTTGCATAGGCGTGCAACATGAAATATTTATGGACACATTTTAACTGAAAAAATAAGAATAATTCATTTGAAAATTATATTTCTTTCTAAATACTGCCTTTCTGAAAGATTTATGTTCTCCACTTATGTTTTTGCAGAATACAAAAACATAGACTTAACTTTTAAACCAAGAAATAATAATTTGATTTAAACGTCAACGCCACTGGGTAAATATTAACACAGAGGGCATTGTAGTAGATAATTATGTATCTGTAATTCTACGACATATGTCATTATTATTAATAGTGTGTTAGAAAGTAATGCCACTATTTACGTATATCTGTCACACCACATAAATTAAATAGACATAGGTCAAATAATCTTTCTCTTTCTAATACAAAATGTTGCTAAGCTACTGCTATAAAGTGATGTGTAATATTTCTTCGAACAAATGACCTTGAATAGTCATCTTTCGTGAATAATAGTGTAGGTTATTTTTTTCTATATCTATAAAGATTTGTTATAAATGAAATTAGCAATGGAAGAAGACAGCGATTTTTCCGAATGGGCCCGTCCAACCCTTTTTTGAATTTTTTATATGTTACGAAGAATTTAAAAATAGAAATACCGTATTTTTTGTTTTCTTGAAATTACGCTTAATAACGCCTAAAATAATTATTAAAGTTTTGGCGCGAAAGTTCTGACGTTACCGTCACTTCATCATAAGTAGAGAGAACCGACATACGTTACCATTAATATGACATATAAATGTTGCATGAATAAAAATACGTATTCATTACAAACTGTGATCAAAAATCTTTAGAGCTAATGGTAACAAAGTAAGCCAGATAGTTATTATATCATTTACTTCCATGAATAGGACTAGTGTTAAATGATAATTTATGTAAAACTTCGATAGTACAAATTATACATAAAAAAAAATCAGGTAAGTAAAATTAATAATTTTTGCTCGTTTTCATAATCACGTTAATTATTCGCTTTAATTAATGTGACTTTAAGACTTTCTTCTTATAATATTAAAGTTTCCACACTCACCTAGTGCCATTATTATAATTAAAATAGTATTTAAACTATTTTCTATTTATAATTAAATACAACAAAGGCAGTATTGATTACAATAATCAAAGCATAGTTCATAATAAAAAGTAATCCAACATTTTCATTACTATTTACTAAATGATTACAACAATGACACGTATTTTGATTACAATTATTAAACATAAATTATAATATAAATTTATTTAATAAGTAAATTTTCATTTGATCTTAATAAAAAATTACTCGGATGTATTAAATATGTATTTGTTAGAGTATGTGTATAGTCAATCGCGAATTTATGAGCAAAATATGCATGGTCCACTTTATAGTGACAGTTTCACAGGAAAACTGGACTACTGTAATGACGCTGACGTCACAACATGGTGACCATTTTACGCTAAAAACTTTAATTACTTTATTATGCGTATAAAAATACAAAATATATAGCAATATTTATTTCGTTTTCATTTATTTATATTCAAAATTCGTATGCGACATGTAATTTTTAAAAAACCGAAGACTTGGACGGCCCGTTTGTCAGAATTTTCGAACGAAAGTAATGAATAATTTTTGGATGATGCTATGGAAATAAGGCAAAACAATAAAAATTACCTACGGATGATAGTGCCTCCAAGTTTTTTTGGAATATTTTCAAATTATATATGTCTATTATATTTTAATCATGAACTTAACTTCTATTTCTTCAGTTTAAATATATTATACCTAATCAAAAGCACAATGTTTTCTGACAGGTGTAATTTTATAGGTTAGCATGTATAAACAAAAATCTCAACTAGTTTTAAATCGTTACAACACTAGTCAAGTCGGTTCTAGAACTTTAAGTTCGCGTATGGATTTTAAGCAGTTCTGAATCACGTTCTGAACGGTTCTGGTTCTGAACTCTCTGTTGGATCAACCTTATATGTTGAATATTTGAATTTATTCCAACAATTTTTGTTGACATTTGACTTGATTTAAAACCGCTAGTGAAATAAGGTTCTTTAAAACGCTAGCGAAATAAAATTGTTTATAAAACAACAATTTTAATGATCCGTATCCAAGGAAATAATAGTATATTAAAGAACGTGTTTTATAAGACATGTTTTTTTCGCACGCGTCAAAATTTAGAAAACGAGCGTTAGCGAGTTTTCTAATTGACAAGTGCGAAAGAAAGTCTTCTAAAATGAGTTCTTTATACTATTTTTTATATTTTGCGCCTTCTACAATAACATTTACTTACTCAATTTGTGATTATAGTTGTAAACATTTGTACATTTTTATGTAAATAATCTTCCCTAAATAAAAAATAAAAATACAATAATATCTCGGACACGAAAAGAGATATCGACCTGTGGTTTTAAAATCTTAAATCTACACACTTCAAACTACTTAAATAAAATTTTCAGAATTTTTAATTTTTAAAAAAATTCCACCCTTTTATAAACCACACCATCCTCATACCCAAAAAAGGGTGTGCGGTACACCTTCAACGACTTCACCAGTAAATTCCTCGTACCAAAAAACATAAGTATACCAATTTTCATCAAAATATTCCAACGGATACATTAATTATTAAACATTCCTTGATATTGTCAAAAACTGAATAAATCGCAAGGGGTACACCTTAGATTTTTTGCAATTTTTGGCCATTTTCATACTTTACCTTCTGGAGATTGTAATAGTTGTTCAAAAATTATGAAAATTGGTATGCTTATGTAATTTTGCTCGTAGAATCTAATGGTGATATCGCCAGCGGTGTATAATTGACCATTTTTGGGATATGACCCAAAAATGGGCATTTTTGAGCAAAGTTTTGAGGCCGAATATCTCGGACACGAAAAGAGATATCGACCTGTGGTTTTAAAATCTTAAATCTACACCCTTCAAATTACTTAAAAACAAATTTTCAGAATTTTTAATTTTTTAAAAATTTCTACCCTTTTTTAAACCACACCATCCTCATACCCAAAAAAGAGTGTGCGGTACACCTTCAACGACTTCACCAGTAAATTCCTCGTACCAAAAAACATAAGTATACCAATTTTCATAAAAATATTCCAACGGATACATTAATTATAAAACATTCATTGAAATTGTCAAAAACTGAAAAAATCGCAAGGGGTCCACCTTAGATTTTTTGCAATTTTTGGCCATTTTCATACGTTATCTTCTGGAGATTGTAATAGTTGTTCAAAAATTATGAAAATTGGTATGCTTATGTAATTTTGCTCGTAGAATCTAATGATGATATCGCCAGCGGTGTATAATTGACCATTTTTGGGATATGACCCAAAAATGGGCATTTTTGAGCAAAGTTTTGAGGCCGAATATCTCGGACACAAAAAGAGATATCGACCTGTGGTTTTAAAATCTTAAATCTACACCCTTCAAACTACTTAAATACAAATTTTCAGAATTTTTAATTTTTTAAAAATTTCCACCCTTTTTTAAACCACACCATCCTCATACCCAAAAAATGGTGTGCGGTACACCTTCAACGACTTCACCAGTAAATTCCTCGTACCAAAAAACATAAGTATACTAATTTTCATAAAAATATTCCAACGGATACATTAATTATTAAACATTCCTTGAAATTGTCAAAAACTGAAAAAATCGCGAGGGGTACACCTTAGATTTTTTGCAATTTTTGGCCATTTTCATACTTTACCTTCTGGAGATTGTAATAGTTGTTCAAAAATTATGAAAATTGGTATACTTATGTAATTTTGCTCGTAGAATCTAATGGTGATATCGCCAGCGGTGTATAATTTACCATTTTTGGGATATGACCCAAAAATGGGCATTTTTGAGCAAAGTTTTGAGGCCGAATATCTTGGACACGAAAAGAGATATCGACCTGTGGTTTTAAAATCTTAAATCTACACCCTTCAAACTACTTAAACACAAACTTTCAGAATTTTTAATTTTTTTAAAATTTCCAGCCTTTTTTAAACCACACCATCCTCATACCCAAAAAAGGGTGTGCGGTACACCTTCAACGACTTCACCAGTTAATTCCTCGTACCAAAAAACATAAGTATACCAATTTTCATAAAAATATTCCAACGGATACATTAATTATAAAACATTCCTTGAAATTGTCAAAAACTGAAAAAATCGCAAGGGGTACACCTTAGATTTTTTGCAATTTTTGACCATTTTCATACGTTATCTTCTGGATATTGTAATAGTTGTTCAAAAATTATGAAAATTGGTATGCTTATGTAATTTTGCTCGTAGAATCTAATGATGATATCGCCAGCGGTGTATAATTGACCATTTTTGGGATATGACCCAAAAATGGGCATTTTTGAGCAAAGTTTTGAGGCCGAATATCTCGGACACGAAAAGAGATATCGACCTGTGGTTTTAAAATCTTAAATCTACACCCTTCATACTACTTAAATACAAATTTTCAGAATTTTTAATTTTTTAAAAATTTCCACCCTTTTTTAAACCACACCATCCTCATACCTAAAAATGGGTGTGCGGTACACCTTCAACGACCTCACCGGTAAATTCCTCGTACCAAAAAACATAAGTATACCAATTTTCATCAAAATATTCCAACGGATACATTAGATATTAAACATTCCTTAAACTTGTCCCTAAATAAAAAAAAATAATAATTTCGACATTATATTATTAAAATGATTTGTCAATTAACTAAAAATAAATTAGATAAAAATGGGTTAAAGAAACGTCATCTAGTACCAACCGTCTAAAACAAAAAAATGCGTATCGAAATGCAATTGCATATCGTAATTACTTCATTATGAACGCAAAATATAAAAACATGATTTTACAGGGCAAAATTGAATAAATAATATCAAATATCTATACTATTAAATATTACTATGAAATAGCTGTTATATCATATCCTATGATACGATTATTAACGCAACGTTAAACAAATGATGTGGCAATTGAGAAAATGATTGTACTTAAAAGAATTCCTTCAGAAATCTTTGCAAAATGAATGTTCCTGTTACCTGAGCAAAAACGCATCACCTTATAGATGAATTCAATCTTTTATTCTGCCGGATGCTGCAGACTGTGGTTCTTTAAGTGGTTATGCATCATGTAATTATACATTTAGACCATAAAAAACTCATTATGCTAATTACTTACTCATTTAAATACCCATTAATTTTTTATCTCCGATACCTGATTTTTACCCATATAACACCCGTCAACAAACAGTCACACACTGGCATATTTTTCTCCGGATATGACAGTCGAAATTTTATTTTTAATTTCGAAATTTGCTTATTATGAAGAATGATTGTTATTTTTTCAACCGGGTGTCTACTTTTTCCGGGCCATAGGAAATACAATGGTAAAATTTTCATGTGGCTGCAGTTTCTGCCCTATTCAATTTACAACAAAACTAATAAAAATGTAAATGCAAACATTTCAGAATTGAAAACTGCATCTAATTATTGTTTACGTGCGTTTCTTACGCATGCGAGAAGCAAAATAGATGACACCTGTCATAAAGTTTTAACAATGATTAAAATTAAAATTATTGCTTTCATACGTTTCTCTGTTTCGGAATTAGAATGGCACATTCTAGCACGCATATTGATGTCAGATGCAGCTTCATTCTTAAACGATTATTGGTGATATTTTGTTATTTGATATTGGCATGACTGCAATAAATACATTAAATACTTATACAACAGACGGAATAAAAAACACAAATCACTGTCACCAACCTAATACTATAAAAAAATTGCCTTAATGGAAATTGTCAAATATTTTTATATAAAATAATGTATGTAAAAGAATGTTTCAACAGAGAAAATAGTATAAAACACACGTTACAGATATAATTCAAGCACTCGTGACATTTGTCATATAGTTTTAATAATAAGATTTATACATTTACCATCTCACAAAATTAATTAATTAATTATTTAATTAAAAAATTATCAAATCAATAATTATTAACACTTATGACATAATGTTCTCTGTCAAACTCAAACATTGCCAGCCCGATTCGCAAAAAAGTTTAATTATATTATCAAAAAATCTGATGTGGCCAGCTTATTAACTTCCGTCAGCTGTATGTATTTTATACAAATTCCATACAAATAGTTTCTTGCGAAAGATTCGATATTTCCAGTACATTACCTTCCCTCAGCTCTATGTATTTTGTACAAATTTCATACAGAAAGTTACTTAGAATTGATTATATATTTGCAGTAAAATTATAACAAAAACATGTCAATCGCACTTGACATTGCCATTTGTCTGGCTGCTTTATGAAATTTAATTTTTTTATAATTTTTTAACTCAATATCCATTGAATATGAAGTATAAAATGTAATAAAATCGTATAGAGAATAAAATATTCTTTAATATTTATATTATTATTATTAAATGTGAAAAAATCATATTGAACACCTTCTTTAAATTAAAAAAACCGTTAAAATCTTCAAATGAGGGTACTTCCGGTCGACTAATTATAACCAAAATCTAATCAGCTCTTCATATGGATGTAACGAATACGAAAGATTTATAATTTTTAGAATTGTGGTGTTGGAGTTATGGTCGGAGAAAAAATCGTCACACACACATACACACACACGCACGCACGCACGCACGCACGCACGCTCGCACGCACGCACGCACGCACGCACACACACACACACACACACACACACACACACACACACACACACACACACACACACACACACACACACGCATACACACACAGGACATATAGACATCAACGCAAAAATAGTAAAATCGTATTCTAGGGACTCTAAAACGTGCTTATTCATTAAAAACTCACCATCGAATTTTTTAACCAAAAACAATACCTTCCTTACAAGGTATTTGACGGAAGGTAAAAAGGTATAGCTACTTGGATTTGATTAAACTATATGTATTAGATTAGACTAAATAAACTGTATACAAGCATTTAACATTTTTGTTCTATTTCTCATGGCAGTCTGCAAATAGACAAGATTTACAACTTTAGTTTTACCTTTCTCTCGCGAAAACGAAACGCATGTAAACAATAATTTTTGAGTTATTAGAATAATTTTTAATTATCAACATTTTTTGTATTTACACTTTTCTTATTGAAAATACAGACATATGAAAATTTTACAATTGTTTTTCCTATGGTCTGGAAAGCAGGTAGTCTTCCGGTCTAGGAAATTCATCCTTTTTTATATTAATAACTATACCTACAAGAATGGGTCAAAAAGTTATCGGAAGAATAATGTAATTTATTATCAGGTTATGTGTAAACAAAGAAAGAAGAAGAAACGGAGCGCATATATTAGACACTGCTTCGATTCTTTCCTATAGAACAGACTTTGCTCCTTCGACTATTATTTATTCCCACACTAAAATGAAAAACAGTTTCTTGTTGGTTGCTGAATTTGGACCTACAACTTTTCACCGCGAATTCCTATCTTTTCAAATGTAGCAATTTTCTCAATTATTTTTAAAAACGTGATAAGGTATATTTGCGGGGGAAGACTAAAATATGCATAGTAATGGTAATAAAACAAAGCTAACTTGCCTTATGCATGCAGTGAAAGTTCTTGAACGTAAGCTTTACACAAGGCTGTTTATTTATTCCCTGGGCGTCGTCTGCGACAGCTGATGCACCACGTGAAATGGGTTAATAGAAGCGTTCTCACGGCCTGACCAGGTATAGCGAAATGCAAATTTCTCTAACTGTAGTGGCGTGTACAGGCTGTATATGTTTATTCATAGGTACATATCGAACTGGAACTTGAGTCTAGATTCCTAGAGGTATTTAAATATCTTGATTAGGAATTTGACTAATGAAGCTACAAAATACATGAGACGCTGTTTTGAATTATAATTTCATGAATTATTATTGTTTATGTTCATAATATCTGCGACCGAATAATTTAAATAATTCTGTGATTGCAAGAGTGTATTGCTTTCAATCGATCGATTTTAATACCTAGTCAATACGTACAAATTAAATTTTAATTAATTCATCCCGGGAGGGGGGGGGGTGCGTTTGTGTAGAACCCCAAAACTGTTCTCCTGGCTAGGCACATGTTGCAGAGCAATAACAGTATTTGGATACATAGTTCCTAGCCCAGTTTTAAACAAATATTTGTATGCCTCAAGGAGTGTCATTAACGATGGTACATACCGACTAACATTAATAACCCGATCTTGTAATCAACTACGCTTAAATCGGAGAGTTCTCCTTTGGTTATCAGAATCTGTAAATCGCTGTAAACACGTTTCTATATAGCCTGCATTATTTGATTTTATTCCATACTTGTAAAACTAACAAAATAATTGTTTTTCATCAGTTATCAGTTTAAAACGATTTTCCATTTCATCCAGTAGAATATTCACAAAATAACGGCACTTGACAAAATGGACCCGAAAATGAGCCCCTATATTCTGTGAAGTGGGGCAGGCGCCTCTCTCATG
>OY720450.1:74508708-74736208 GCA_963082715.1 Harpalus rubripes
GGGACATAAATACGCGATATACTAATTGGCTGTAGTGTAAAATAGTCGTAGGTTTCAGATAAATTCCTACAGAGAAATAATCAATTTCTCGGGGAGATCGGAATAAATCACAGCAATAAACAAAACATATTATCAGCTCACAACAGAACGAATAAATAACCAGAGTGAACCTGCACGTTGCTTTGCTAAGGCGGGAGACAATATCCATAGAACAGATAACGTGCCAGGTGATTTATATGGAATGCTATACTGGTATTGTTATCGAATATAACAGGAAGGCATAAACGGTATTTTATTAAGCGCCATTAACACTTGTAATGTGCGAGCGACAAGGACATAATTATCCTGGGTACCCTCTAAAGCGTGTCACGCCCACTAGGACACGAGACAGAAAAGGAGGATGGGTTTTATATCATTTTATTTAGAAATTTATAGTTCGACTCCACCTTATTTAGTTTCGACGGCAAAAAACTACGTTCAAGAAGGGTTATTAGCTCTAGAAAATTTGAAGCTTCTATTTAATAATTTTATTGTGTAATATTTCTCATTAAATAGGGATGTTTAAATTCATAAGGATATGAAATACCTAATAGCTATCTTTTCAATATTGTACATGTATGTATATACCGGATAGCGCTGCAGATCCGTTACATAGGCATTTAATATGATAAAACAGTTTTTAATTGCTCGTTGCCCCCCAAATTATTTAAAAAAAAAATATTCAAATAAAAGTTGTAGAGCATAAAATTCTAATTATAAATTAGTAAGCAAATTACTTTTCGTATGTTTAGTAACTATAGAAATTAAATATGAAAATTTCAGTTTGATAAGTGTTAGCCGTTGAATTAAAACAAATGTTTGATGTTTAACTGTCAAATTATAATTTTATTAATAAATAAAAAGTATATTAAATTTTATGACATAAACAATCATACACTTGTTACGCTTTTTGTTTTAATTTCATGGCTATCAATATTTTTGACGTAATTTACGACATTTTTAAATCAAATTTCTGCCGTTGCAAAGCATACAATAGTATATTACTATATTTGTATACTATTTTATTCACAATCTGAATTAAAAAATTAATATTTGATATTTAAATAATAATAACCTAACATAAATAAACGAATGATCTGAGATTGTTCATTTGTCACATGAACTGTCACTTTGATTTCTAACCTTAAACATTGATTTCATTCATTACTTGTATTATTTACAAGTTTATTCCATATTTTTATCATATAAATTGTAAAGATGCTTTGTTTTTATGTAAATACCCATCATTGATACGCATTGATCTCTCAAAGCGGGGGGGGGGAGGGGTAGCTATTTTCCGCCTCGAGGTTGGAAAGTATAGCGTGAGTATAGCTGAGGTTGGAAAGTGTTAACTTTCCAACCCCAGCTATCTTCACGTTACACTTTCCAACCTCTTGGAATATGAGGTTAACAATAACTAACTTCCCAGCTTTTTAAAAGTCGGAAATCGTCATATTACTAACCGATTGTGAATAAAATAATTTTTTACCTCCCGTCATACCGTAAGTAAGGGAGGTAATGTAATCGTGCCAAAAATTCGATGGTGTTTTCAGTAAATAAGCACGAATTAGGGTCCCCACAACACGTTTTTACTATTTTTACGATGTGTGTGTGTGTGTGTGTGTGTGTGTGTGTGTGTGTGTGTGTGTGTGTGTGTATGTGCGTGTGTGTGTATGTGTGGATGTGTGTGTGTGTGTGTGTGTGTGTATGTGTATGTGTGTGCGCGCGCGTGCGTGCGTGCGCGCGTGCGTGTGTGTGTGTGGTGGCGATTTTTTTCGTCCACGATAACTCTTATAACAAACTTCTAAATATATCTATTTTCCGTATTCATGTAACGAGTTTATGGGTAAAATTGGATAAATAGAAGTAATACTTTACTTGAAGCCCATAACAGTTTTTAATGAAAAACTATATAAAATATAATCCACAACTTTTCAATTTTAGTATTTAAGACTTTTATATCATGGGAAACAAAGTATTAGATTTTGGCTAAAATTAATCAACTAGAAGTGATACTTTACTTGAAGCTCTGGACGGATTCTCGTGAAAAATATAATAGGATATTTATTTGAAGGGGAACAACATATTAGATTCTGGATATAATTGATAATCCGGAAGTGATACTTTATTCGAAGTTCTGAACAGATTTTCGTGAAAAATATATTGATACAATCGAAAACTTTTCAAATTTCATATTTAACACTTTTATATTAATAAGAATGATATGTTAGATTTTTTCTAAAATTTATATATCGGAAGTAATACTTTACAGGAAGCTATATTGAAGCTTCTTGAAAAAATATATTCAAACATGATCCAAAACTTCTCAAATTTGGTATTTAAAACACGTGTATAATTTGAAACATTAGATTTTGACTATACCTTTATGATAAACCGGAGTGGTACTTAATTTGGAGCTCTTAACTGATTTTCGAGGAAAACATAATAAAATATAATCCAAAATTTGGTATTACAGACTTTTCTATTTATTGAAAGAACAAATTAGATTTTATTTACGAACGATCAACCGGAAGTGATACTTTACTTAAAGTTCATTGCTATGTCAAACATGGAATTGACGAGAGGTCATGTGTTGGCCAAATCAGATTTTTTTGATTCAAATGCAGAATTTCATGATCTACTTTTCTTTGAAGTACTTTTTCTAAAATAATTTGGGAAGAAACGCAAAAACTGTTTTCCAATGTTAAATGTTTATGTAACGGATTTCGAGCGATATGTACAGGGTGTTCGTCTATAAATAAACCAGTAAATATCTCGCTTATTGTATGTTGTATTATTAAAAAATAGAATGACGAATGATTAAATTATTATACTTTTGTTAAATTTAGGGGGTTTTGCATATTATTTATTTTATATTACACCTTTCAAATATAAAGAATACCAATTAATTAAATAAATGAAATCCTATGTTAAATCCCCACGTTCACACCTTAGCGTCAACAGCCTGTATATATTAAAAACTGCTTCATTGATTATATTATTTCAAATTTCTAATATTTTCTTCTTAAAACCCTTTCATTATGCCATTATCAATCGTATTAGATTTTTTTTTAAAAAACTACCTACTGCGGGAAATAATGAATATTATATTAAGATTAGCCATGTAATAATAAGACACAGAAGAAATTATTTTGATTACCAATACACACAAAAAATATATATTAAAGGATGTAATACTCATTGAATTCATTTGAGCTCCCGGCAACAACATTATGCAAATATCTGTTATACTTCGCAATAATTGCTGCAATATCATTTGTGAATTATATCAATATTTAGCTCTGATTAACATGTAAATCCATCCTTATCTCATCTAAACTTCGAATTTATAGCAAAAAACAACACTTTCTATCCTCGGATTAATTGAAAAAACAAAACAGCCTAAGTGAACCGTGAGAACATTAGTTTTTGCTGTTGGGTTTGATCACGTCAAATACAGGAATAGGCAGGCAGCAAGAAATCGAAATTGAAACTGGTCATTGAGATTGAGAAACGACGATGCGAATATTAATGAAGAATTATTTTGATATTGCATGCTTTGATAAACATTTCTATTTGCATTAAATCAACATATTGACAAGAAGAAATTTTCTAATAACATTTCTCATCATTTCTACAAAAGAAAAGATAAAAATCATTTGGTTTTCAAATTAAATTATAACCCTAATAATGAAATATTTCAACTAATGTACAATACAGAGAGGTGTTCAGATTAACGCAAAATTTGTTAAAAAGTGTTCACAAAGCAAAAATATTTACTTTATTTTTATCTCCTTCGACGAATATTTTTCCACAAGTAATTATATGTTTCCGGAATCAATGACTACGTTTATCTCGACGTTTCAAGCCGCTTGAATTTAGTAAATCCCTTTTGAATCTTCGAAATAAACGATCGAGATTAATATTTGAAGCCGCTTGAAAATATCAAATCAAGCATATAAAATAACAGGCTTGGACTTATAAAGCGGCTTGACTTCTGTCGAAATAAACAGTGAAGCTTCAAATAATGGATCTACACATGCGCAACCCCAATATGTTGAAGTGTTAATAAATTCATATCATTTGTTGGTTATTTGTATTTTACCACATTTTATAAAAGTCGCGACATGAAACTTAATAAAATTGTCCAAAAGCGAAATATTTGGAGTGATATACAAACAATAGCTATTTGTGCAAAATAGGACATTGTCGATTGAGAGGTTGTTGCCGCGCGACGCAGGAGCGAGACATTCTCTCGAAATCGACAATGTCCATTTGCGCTCGAAACACACACAAGATTTTTTCTACAGTCGCCGCAATGGGGTCTTCCACCATAACAAAAATTTATTTTTACTTATCGGTATTTTCCATTCTTCTTGAGCTATTGCTTCAATGTAATCTAAGCATTTTATACTTTTGTTTTTGTAAATGAATGCCCTATTTTATTTTCACAGCAGTGCGGCATTTTGTTTGGTTATGTAACATACAGTGTCATTAATTCCTGACTAAACGTTTCCATTAAGAATGTAGCCAAGTAACATTTCTCAACATTGTATAGTTAGAAATTTGAGGAGCGAGCGTTTTTTCTACTTTTCGCTCTAGAGCAAAAGAGAGCGCAAATGGCTACTTTGTATATAGACTGTAGAAAAATATTTTTTAATGTTTTTGAAAGAAAAGTCAAATAACATGACAATTTTTAGATTTTGAGGGTACATATCCAGCATGAAATTACATCATATACCTATCCCTGTCTGTCTGCATAATCTAATATTTAACTATCTTATTTTAGTCGATACGAATTTAAAGAAGATTGAAAATAACTCAATCCTAATTTATAATTTTGCGATTTAGCCGTTGCGTATAAATAACATACGGTTAGAGCGCCAATAGATATTATATTTTCCTTTGTTTACAAAAACTTTTTACACCTTGCGTGTTAAACTTTCCATTGTTGGATAAAATATGTCTTGTACTATAAATAACTATTGTCACAATACATTGTTGTTCAACGCCTCTAATCAGAACCAATTAGAAGACGCATAATCCACGCGCTTTAATGCTATCCACGACAGCAGGAACATAAAAAAATCAAAGCGCATGATAATATTAATTATGTATGAAATGACTGCGCGAAAAAGGCGTCAAACTTAATTTCCGAGTTCATCTCTCGCGGCGTGAAAGCGGAAGTGTGCTCGAAATACCATCTCCGATTTTTCCCCGTGAAATTAATGGTTAATTAAGGACGGTGTCTATTAATGAAAGGGATAAATTATGAAACGTGCCCTGATAATAAATAATAATTATATCGCGTTGATGTGCGAGCCAGAACATGCAGCTAGCACATGCGGAAAGCGACGACTCCGAGTCCACAGCGCACTGGTATGCGGTCTGCTGTTTATCTTAGCCTAGCGAAAGCTTTGATGCACCGCGAATCATACGCAGTAATAAATCTGTTTGTATTTATTCATATGTCCAAGTGACGGAAAATCAATTGCCAATCCAATGAGATTAGAATGGGAATAAATGAGGGATGTTTTTTATAACGAGAATTTATTATTTAACGGATACAGACTGAACTAATTTTATTCTTAAAAGGAGAATTTAATTCTCTACTGTTTATCATCTGTTATCCAGCAACAACTATTAACGGAACATAAATTGTGGTGGCTGACTATTTCGAAATGCAGTATGATAGAACTTTCATAGAAGAAATAAAAGTCCAGAGTTGGTTTTACATACTGCCTCCTCAAGAATTTTTTTGCTGGTCTTTGAACAAATTTTGTGTAATTAGTCATTAGCTTTGTTCATAGAACCGTTTGGAAACGGTTGGAGTTTGACATTGAATGCGCCTGCCTGGTTTCAAACTATACTCTATCCGTTTTAACTATAGACTAGATGGCGTTTCGAGCGCGGCCGTTTTTACATGTCTTAAATAAATAATTCAAATTTTAGCGCCATTCATGGATTTAAAAAAATTGACATTTTTTCAGTAATCGTTAAATATGAACAAAATAATGTTCTAAACAAATTTCTTTGTTCCTGGGGTGATCCAAATGACCCTTTTTTCCTCATGTTCTTTTATAGCTTTCCAAATATTATATCGTCCTATGCCCAGTTCTGATGCCACAATTTGGACACTTTCTAATTTGGAATATGCATTCGTGACACGATATGTGCATTATAAATTATACGCCACTTTTTTTGCCCGCTTCGGAGGGCCTTTCCTTTTGGATATTTTAAAACATTGGCAGAGCCAGGTTCAGAATTTTTATCCATAATATTAACGAAGAGAACAATAACAAAATTAACGAACTACTAACTAAAAATTAAGAAAACGCGCACAATGAAAACTATGTAACATGTAATATAACGACAAAACACTATGAAAATTATATAAACGAAAAAAACAAACAAACAGAACTGAATAGAAATTAATAATATGTAATAAATCGTGTACTATTAACTTTATTGACATTTATATATTTTATGTCAGACGGCAAAATAATGGACCTTTCCAATTTAATGGCTATCTCTTTCTATTGCTGCAAATAGTAAGAAAATGGCGCGAACAACTGCCAGTTGGGCTGTCAAACGAAACGTCAAAAATATTGCAGTCATTAAAATACCTGTATTCTCAGTGAAAATTTACAACGTTAGACATTTTAACGTCAATAAAAGCTTTTGTAACATTTCGATAAGATTTTTTACAGTTATCTGAGATATTCTCACATTTTACGTCTAAATTTTTTAGAAACAAACGTCATAGATCTCAGTTGTTCTTACTATGCGCAGATCTCCATTGCGCATATCTTCTGTCTCTTTAAATTGAAAAGGTCCATTGATACAGTTGTCAGCAAATTTAAATTTCGCGTCAATTATTTTATTGTGTAAACTCGGTTCACGTTTGAACCAATCAGGGAGCTAGAATCATAAGCCCTATCTCACCCAACGCTCTATAGTTAATACGGATAGAGTATAGTTGCAAATTAAACGGTTTGAATTTTTCTTTGAACACATAATGACAACTAGTGTGCATTTATAAGCGTCTAGATTGCCGAATTCTCTAGCTTGATGATAGAAATACCGAGAAACTGTAAATCTTACTGCAATATTATTTGCAATTTGTTAGCCGACAGGAAAGTGTTGAAAAATTTGTCTTCAGAATACTGTGATATTGTCAGCTATAATATCCCGAGGACATTGATAATTACGAAATAATTTTATGACAGTTACCGAAAGCATGTTGCTTGGTAACCGTCCGACGCCGAAGGCGGAGGGATGTTACCTAAAAGCAACGTGCTTAAGTATTTCTCAATGATCGAGGTATTCGGTGAGAATTTTTTTTGCAATTTTAATTAAATTTACGAAGAATTTGTATTTATCAGAATTTTTATAATTATAAAATCACCCAATAGATGTCACTAGTAGCTATGAATAAGTTCAGCGTCAAGTGTGTAACGATAATAAGATTGATATTGACACAAGAAGACAAGACACGTCCAGTTTTCTTATACAAACGTTTAGAGTAATAATTTTATTAATTGAACCATTATTTTCACTGCAATACCGTGAAAATGACATTTTCAAATTAAAACAATTAATCTTTAATTATCTGTCAAAAAGTGTTTGTTACTTAGCAACTTAGTGTATGTAATATGTATCTAACTTAGTATCACCTTTTGACGTAAAAGTTGAATTAAAGCTCTTGACGTACCGGGTGTCTATTATTTTATAGACTAAAGGAAATACAATGGTAAAATTTTCATATGGCTGTAAATTCTGCCCTATTAATTTTGAATTAAAATGTAAATATAAAAAATTACAAATATCATCTGCCATACTTAAGCAATACAGCTGTTAAATTTTTTGTGGTATTGCTCATGGCACTCTGTAAATAGCTAAAAAATATTACTTTTATTTTGCCTCTCTTTCGCAAACAAAACACATGTAAACAATAATTTTGGACTTGATAGATGCAATTTTTATACATTTTTGTTCTGAAATTAATGGGGCATAATTTACAGCAATATGGAAATATTACCATTGTATTCCCTATGGTCCACAAAAAAGTAGACACGCGGTATACGTGCAATCTGCTCTGATTGTTTTTGGGTTTTTGTTTATTTTTTGTAATATTTTTATTATGTCACAGAAAAAGGATGTTTTAAAGTGCCCTATTATGGGGTTATTCAAAATTATTTTTCTTATCTACATAGGGGGCCCGGATTGACTCGGGAACACAGGCCCACGGCTGCATTGTTACGCCACTGCTTGAAACTAATCAATGAAAAAAAAAACAATGTAATTCACGATTAGGTATCGACGAATTAAGGTTTGTGAAATGGCAGAAACTGTGCGCGTTTCTTAACATCTAAAACATTCTGACCAACGAGTTAGGAATAACAAAAGTTTTTGAGACGTGGACCTCCGACTTCTGACAGTTGACCAGAAACTTGTTTTTTTTCAGACGTAGTCCGACGTGCTAATTCAAAATGAAACTGATCCTATTATGTTCTGGAAAGTTTTGATACTACTGATGAGTTTACTACTATCAGCTTGAATCAAAGCAACACTTGAAACAGTGGAATATGGATTTCCAAGAAAATCAGTGCACACGTTAATTAAAAAAAATCCAATTAAGTCTCAAATTAGCGGATTAATATAAAATTGTAAGATTCTATATACGAACTATTTTGCATTAGATACATAAAAACTAACTGTCTAATAATTAAGCAAATAGCGTGCGATCTTCTTTGCGTGATATGTATCTCTCTGTCGCATTTAGAAATAATTGCTAATTTAAATTAATGATTGCAAATGGTCTTAACGATAGCAATTCATCAAACTTTTTCTGCTCTAAAAAAAGCACCACACCACATTTTCCCAAAAAAAGAGAGTAAACCAAACAAGGAAATGTCATCGAGAAGGAAATCCTTGTCTAATTTCTTATTCTTCTGCTTTCAAATATTGCGCCATTGCATATTAATGTTTTGTCAGCGTTGTGGAGTAATTATTCAGATGATCATTGTAAATCTGACTTTTTACACCGTATGCAAATTGAATATGTAATAGGGAATTAATAATGCAGAACCGTTCTAAGAGTACAACATTATGTAAATAAAGAAACAAAATACGATGACACGTTTAATAAAACTTTAATGACTAACGAGGTTCGCGACATAAAACTGTTATTCTTGCACAAGAAACTCCTTACGAATGATTTATTTCAATGCTTGTGTTTATGTACTAAACAGTAATTTAAAAAATAACTAAGAATATTTTAGCGATGATGGCAGTGTCTAGCGTTAATACTTTTAGTTCTCTTAACATCGTTAGAACATTTTACATGTTGTCACTCTTAAACAGATTAAATATAAAATAGATTTTTTGATTTTCATGATTTACAAATTTAATACAACTCTCCCCTCATTTCTTGCAAGACTATGAAACTTAAATATCTATTTACAAGTGTATCTCTATCTATTTTTGAGTTAAGTCTCCTAGAACTTATATATACATACTCATTTTTTAGTAAAATTTTCAAAAATCTACTTATTCTATTTATATACATATTTCTATGCACCGATTCTAAATTTCAAACAACAAATTATTTTTTTGTATTTACATATACAAATTTTAGTGGGGAATTCCATTATTTTTACCTCCTTGTACATAGTAAAGTAAGTATTGTATTCGCGAAAAATTTCGATTTTCATATTTCAACGGAAATATCCATTTTGACCATCCTTGAATCCATTTTGACCAATTTAGTCGTGACGTCTGAACGTACGTACGTATCTTGCATAGCTCAAAAACGGTAAGCCGTAGAAAGTTTAAATTTTGTATTTAGGACTGCTATATTATCTAGTTTTACACCTCCTTTTTTGGTCATTACATAATTTCCAGAAATGGTCCTTTACTTGAAGCCTATAATAGATTTTAATAAAATATTATTTTATAATATAAGCCAAAACTTTTTAAATTTTGTATATACGACTATTATGCCAATCGGAATAACATAGTAAATTTTGGTTAAAATTGGCTAACCGGAGTAATATATAACCTGAAGTTGTTAACAGTGTTCCTTAAATAAAATGGTTTTATTTTGATTTTAGAAATAAATGCTTTAAATAAGAGTTATACAGAATTAAATTCTGCATCTAGCACATCAAGTATTATTAAATTAGCTCTTGGTTTTTGTAATAAAGTTTGCTATAGATTAGGACAAATTAAATATATTTTTATTTGAATGTATAAGTTAAGTTAAGACTATTGGTGAAAATTAGGTTAAAAATTCTATTAATAAGCAAGTTATGGTCCCCCAAAATTTGAAAAAATAGATGTGACGTCACGAATATAAGTTTTCATATCAAACTGTTTTCTTCGTGAACCTAAACGTGTTTTTTTAAAGTATTTAAAATTTCTAAATTTATGAATTTAGTACGCTGGAGATATTTAGCGAGCAAGTGACCGGTATAGCCCATGCCAAACGTCATGAGCTGTTACGCAAAATGCAAGACTCTTTCTTTCTTTCTCTCTCTCTCTCTCTCTCTCTCTCTCCTATTGCCCGACCTTCTCTCTTCTTGATCTGCGCATTTCATAACTCATGACATTTGGCACTAACTCTACTTCCCCTAACAACCATTAGAGTTAATCCTATACGACTTTTTGGGTGCGTTCATGTACGAATTCATGAACTCTCAATGAGACATATGTAATAAACTTTGTATGGTTGGAACGGACAATGGACCTGTCCTATCATCATAATTAATTACTGTCTCCTTCGCAGAAAATTTTAGGACCAATAAATTATCTAAAAACAAATATTAGCATACTACATACCTAAATAATTACTGTTTTTTATTCGAGGTTGGCCAAATATTAAATCCATTCCTTCGTCAGATGAATCAGATAACATTGATTCTAGATCAGATTCAAATTTCAAATCACTCATTATGTTCACTTATGAAAACAAATAAACAATCACAGGCACTGTACATAGCACAGACATCTGACAGTCCGCGGATGCGTTTATGTATGCGTCTGAAGTTTGTAGGAACAAACATACCAATAATCCAAAGGACTATACAACAGTCGATTGGAACGATATTTTTAAAATGCACATGTGTCTGACGTACATATGCCAATCCGGGCTAGCTGTAAGAACAAACCTATTGTAATCATTTTGTTCTAAGTTAACCTGGTAACATATTTTGTCAATAACACCAGTCATAATTATTTTTTTAGCATGTTATTTATCTTTTACAATTTCACTAATAAACTATATTTACAAGAGGTTAGGGACTAATCCTCCTACAGATACATGACTGGCGACTTTATTGTTCTACCCTTTCTTGTGTTATGATTCTTTTTCTGTATCTTTTACTGTTTTTTTATTATACATGCATCATAATCCCTCTTTAAAACACGCCAAAGCGTGTTTAAATCGACCATAAAAACACGCTAAATTTTTGAGTTACCTAGGTAACGAAAAATGACAATTAATATGAATAACAACTAAAACAATTATTATTATTGGTTTTTATTTAAATTTATATAAAAATTACAATTTTTGTTGTCAGCAATATGTAAATTACAGGATTTTAGCTGGGTATTTATAGTTTCGCTGTCGCCGTTTGCTGGAATGTCTATATTATCTTTTAATATAGTTTGTGTACTGGTAAGTGCCTCTCCAATGCGTTTCGTGACTGATATTTTGTTCTGTATGGATTCTTCAATATATCCACTCGCTACCGTTGATGATTTCCATCCTACTTGGCGCTTCAGTTCATCCACACTCATTCCGCTGTTTGCCATGATTGTGGCAGAACTGCGCCTGAACGCGTGTCCGGTATACTTTGTAGCGTCAGGAAGATTTAAGAAACGCGCCAGAAGAGAAGGACATTTTCCAAAAGTATTAATTCCAACGACTTGTTTAATGCATTTTCCATTGGCGTATTTCAAAAATACTCTATCCGTAGATATATTTTCTGGACGTAGAGATAGGTATTTGTTAAATAATTTGACATACGATATGTCATCATTATCAACCACAGCAAACTTTCGACCTTTTTCGGTTTTTGATGGTCGAATATTAATAATTAAAACAGAACCTTCTTTTTTAATATCAGACAGGCGCAAATCACATAATTCATATCTCCTGCATGAGCCATATATTCCACATATGGCTACCACCTTTAAAATAAAATATTTATTAAATTTTGTAAAAAATATCATAATCTCGCGCTTACCTTCAAAAATAAGTAGGTATTATCTGGGGCTTCAATAAAAAATTTCCTTAACTGTTCTTCCGAAAATACGAAAGATTTTTTCGGCTCGTAGCCTTTATTAACGCTTTTCATGAAAGCATGCAATTTATGAAAAGTAGCTATGTTTACTCCTTTCTTAAGTTTTAGCATTGCTTGTAATTTGGAATGAATGCACCATAATGATGAAGGTTTATACTGATTTGACTATAACGAAACACAAAATAAGTACAATAAATTTCACAAGTTACCGTTATACCATTTGGTTCATATAGGCCAGCATGAGTGTTTCATCCACAGTTACGGCATTTTTATTTTCCATCCATTTATTTAATTTTTCGTATTCCTTATAATACGCGTCTTTAGATTTAGGCGGAATTAATCTTAACTCCGCCTGTTCAGCTAATTCTTTAATTTCATTCATTTCTCACTCTCACAATCACGTGAAAAAATATTGACTTGTTGACAACTTAAACAATACGAATAATTGCTAACTGTCTCCTTGGAAACGCTTAAACTCACTGGATCAAAAATCAAAACCGTATGATTTGCAATAATTTTCAGTTTTAAATGGTTATGATGCATTTATAATAAAAAATAGCGTATGATACACGTGTATAAGCTAGCCTTTAAAGCACTACGACATTAAAGCCACTCCGCTACGCGTCGCGGCTTTAAACTTGTCGTGCGTGCTTTAAAGGCTAGCTTATACACTTATATCATAATATACTATTATAGAATAATAGTTTGAAATGTGCTACTTCTTTTTGGCTCACTGTACATGTTAGATAATTCAGTGTGTTGCATTAATGCGCTCAATCATTTTAAAATGCAAGAGTAATAGCTTGAGATGTGCTCCAATTAAAAGAAATTTCTTCTCATCTAACGATTTGTCGTGTAATAATGGGCTAACTGGTTTAATAATATGTATCCCTGAAGGCTCAGCCTAGAAAAATATACTCTGTGCAAATCCTTACAAAAACAAACTTACACTTGTACTAGTTCTGTCAGACTTGAGTGAAGACATTACGAAAGAAAGAATAATATACGTTAGTTAAGACGCCGTTGAAAATTGGCAGTGGCACCATGGCGACGGGTTCTCTCTTGCAGTCAAGAATCAAGCTCTTCTATCACTCAATATCTATTGATGGACAAGATCTATAGATAAGATCCTATTAGAAAGCTGATAAGACTGACAAATTAATCTGGTAATCTATGTATTAGAAAAGTGTTGTATTAATATTTTACTTATAAATTAAACAACATTTTATCATACATAAAAAATTCTTGCAGAGCATATGAAGAATATTTCTTGACGATTTTATTTGCATTTTAATATACTATTTCATATAAATGTTGTAATGAATTAAATTCTGTATCTGTATCCGATTCAATAATCACGTTTTGCAACACTGCGAAAACAGTGTGTAAAGTAAAAGATTTTCGTATTTTTATTAATTTACGTATTTTATTTTATTTACCTAAATTTACTTTTTTTTCACATTCATGTTGACTAAGTACAACAGTATAACTTCAGATATGTTATCTGTCAAATGTGAACTTAGTATGGTACATTCAAATTGTCGTCTGTTCGACTGTAAAATTTACAATGTGTTTGAGTGTTATTTAAGGACATATAAAAAATAATGTATGCAACTCAAATGTAAACAAGCTTTATGTCATTCGGTCAATAATTTTCGTAACGAGGCAGGCCTCGTCACGACATACTTGATCCGATGTCATAAAGCTTGTGTTTACACTCTTTGTTGCATAAATAAGTTTGATGGTTTGGTCATCTGGAGAGAATGAAGAGTGAACGGCTTGTAAAGCGTATAATATATCTTAGTGAAATTGAGAGTGTTCGATTGCGTGGCCGTCCAGTGTGTAAGTGGATGGATGTGATTGATAAGGTACTAAAAGAGAGAAAGTTTCCGAGTGGGAAGAGGAGAAGAGCGTGTATGAATGCGATTATGAATGTGGCCGAGGCGAAAGAAGTGTGCTTAGACAGGAATGTGTGGCGAAGGATGATTGTTTCGTAATTATTATTGTGATCCGGTTGCAGTATTTCGCTACCGAAAATCGGTCACTTTAATATGTTAAGAGTGAGGAATATATGTTGTACCTGTGATGCCAGGTTAGTAAGAATGTTGTTGAAAGAGAGACTGATTATTTTTTGGATGATGTTATTTTTATTCTTTCGGGTTTGTGCTAACTCACTAAGTGGGAAATGCGTGATTTTATGTATGTATAAAATACTGCCTGAGTGTCAGGTCACGAATCTGGGGAACCGGGTTCGATCCTGACCAACGCCAAATATTTCCAATTTTAAATGGCACAAACTCTCCACGCCAGCAATGAGTGCCCGTGAGGTGACGCCTGGTAAGCGCCAGCACGGTGCAAATATTTCATCATTACCGATATCTGTGTATAAAGCAGATTGACACACCCAGCAATGGGTATTAAGCCGTGATGACGTTATCTGTATCTGTTCAGATGCAGTTATTAGTTAGTTACCAGCCTACATTTGTACATGCAAACAAAGGATTAATCTCCAGAAACCGGTAAAATATTTTACATCCGCAATAGTTGTTTTTGTAATTAATATTTTACTCGTAAACTAAATAGACATGTCTTCATACATCGTATTTATAAATGATAAATGAGTATTAATTTATAATTAAGTGTTGTTATTACTTTCGTATACATTTCATTATTAAATTCACCCCCTAGATACACAATATCATTAATCATTCTAAAACTATTCAATTATTCATTGTAATGAATAAATAAACACTATTGCAATTCATTATGTGTAATTGTGTAATTGTGCAATCGTGAAATGTTGTTATTTGTTAACAGGTACATTTAGAAAATACCTTAGTAGCAAAGCATATCGCTTTATTCCAATATAATTATAAATTAGCTAATATTAGATATAAGTACTCGTACATGATCATTATTAAATATAGAAAGTGAAAATAGTTTGTAGTTAGTTTCAAAATTGAATCTTTTATGCCTAGTTAACAAAAAGACATAAATTTTAAATGACTTAAACAAAAAAATCTGATGTGGACACCACACGACTTCCTTGTACGCAAGACCAACATGAAATATAGACCCAATTATAAAATTGTACGTATTGACGTAATTTGACATTAACATTTATTTTTTTGTACTTTTTTGTCCTAATCCATAGCAAGCTTTATTACAAAAACTAAAAAAATATATATTTTTTAAATTTAAATATCTCGTGTATACAAAGGGCTAATTTAATAATTTTAAATGACTTAAACAAAAAAATCTGATGTGGACACCACGCGACTTCCTTGTACGCAATACCAACATGAAATATAGACCCAATTATAAAGTTGCACGTATTTGACGTAATTTGACATTAACATTTATTTTTTTGTACTTTTTTGTCCTAATCCATAGCAAGCTTTATTACAAAAACTAAAAAAATATATATTTTTTAAATTTAAATATCTCGTGTATACAAAGGGCTAATTTAATAATTTTAAATGACTTAAACAAAAAAATCTGATGTGGACACCACGCGACTTCCTTGTACGCAATACCAACATGAAATATAGACTCAATTATAAAGTTGCACGTATTTGACGTAATTTGACATTAACATTTATTTTTTTGTACTTTTTTGTCCTAATCCATAGCAAGCTTTATTACAAAAACTAAAAAAATATATATTTTTTAAATTTAAATATCTCGTGTATACAAAGGGCTAATTTAATAATATTTGTTGTGTTAGACGCAGATATTTAATTCTCCAAAACTATTATTTGAAGCATTTATTTCTAAAATCAAAATAAAACCATTTTATTCAAGAAAAACTGTTAATAACTTCAGGTAATATGTCACTTCCGGTGAGCCTATTTTAACCAAAATCTACTATATTATTCCCATTGACAAAAGAGTCTTACATACCAAATTTGAAAAGTTTTGGATAATATATTAAAATAGTTTTTCATTAAAATCTATTATAGACTTCAAGTAAAGTACCACTTCTGGAAATTATGTAATGACCAAAAAGGGATGTGCACAACTAGATGTCATAATAGTCCTAAATACAAAAACGTACGTACGTACAGACGTCACGACGAAATTAGTCAAAATAGATTCAGGATGGTCAAAATGGATATTTATAATACTTCCTTTAGTATGTACAAGGAAGTAAAAAATGCTATTCTAATTTGGACAGCAATACCATTTGCCAATTTTTATCAAAGTAATATTGTCATTTTAAAATTAAAGTTATGTTGGTGCAACTGGCTATTAGATTCAAAAGGACCTAGGATCCATTATTATGTTGTAAAATTATTTAGAGACGAAACAAAAACGATATCAATCTACATCTTATGTTCTTATTCATTTTTTTTTAGTGGAAACTTTTTATGGGAGGTTGAACCGCTAAGAATTTTAAAACTTTTCCTTCACCCCAAGCTGCCGCTGAGAGATGGCAAGCCGTTGGTCTATTTTACGTAAACGTCAATCTATAAACATCTGATTTTTGTTTCATTATAAGTTGTTTACTGTCTTATTACTGAAGTGATAGTTTTCTTTTATATTCTGAGCTAGGCAAATTACTTTCAAAAAGTAATTGAATAGGTACAATTACAATTTCTTTAACCAAAATGTAATTAAATTACCTACTTTTCAAAATAATTACTGATAAGAAAAAAGTAATTAAATTACTTATTACAATTGAATGGTAATTGAAATGTTAATTACTTTGTCAATTACTTTACTTTAAATAATCATTCACCTTACGTTAATTGAAAAAAAAGAGTTTGTATACTGGGTGTAATATTTGAAACGGATCATAGGGCTATAACATAGAAAAATAGTTTTTTAGCTGCCAAAAGTTGCTATATTAACTTATAACAAAACAATTGTTGCATATTATAGAGAAAAAAATTACGAAACATATCACATTTCTGTTCAATATAAAGCCACAAAATTAATTTAAAATTTTGGGAAATTAAGAAAAAATCTCCTTAACCATGAAACTGCCAGTAACAAAACAGTTGTTGACTTAAGGAAGCTCATTAACGTTTATTTTCATTTTATTTGTTATAATTATTATTTTCGTATTTCTTCAAGCTAGTAAAAAATGACAATGTTTTGTTACTATCAGTTTCATGATTAATTAGAGTTTTTCTTAATTATGCAACTTTTAAAATTTATATGAAACAAAAATGTAACGTGTTTGGAATGAAAGAATTCGTAATTTTTTTCTCTGTATTATACACTAATCATTTTTTCTATAAATTAATAAAGGAACTTTTAGCAGCTAGAAAACTGTTTTCAATGTTAGCCCTATGACCCGTTTTAAAAATTATATATACATATATATATATATACATATATATATATATATATATATATATATATATATATATATATATATATATATATATATATATATATATATATATATATATATATATATATACCGTGCGTTTTATTTGACTTGAAACATGAGATTTGTGATATCCATAGTAACCTGACAGCAATGTATAAGAGCGTTCCATTTAAAATAGAACATAGCAAATAAAATACGAGTATGTATTTCGATTTAATCATTTTAGAAATGAAAAAAATTGCAAGAACTATAAACATTTAATAAATATTCACTGTAACCCACAACCAATTCTTGATGGTTTTGAAAGTGGTACGTTTTAAAATGTTCTTTCCTTAGTAAACGATGTACACTGGTTTTGCTTACACCCACAACTTGCCCTATCGTTTTCGTAGATAATCTATTATTATTTCATACCAGCATAATAATTTCATCCATTTTTCACCTCGGTTAAAACATTATTTCCACTTGTTTTCTTGACATGTTCACGTTTAACGCAACCATTTCTCTTAAAATTGTTAATAATTCGTAATATAGTTGAAGCACTTGGTGTTGGTCGATCAGGATATGATTTACGAAATAAATCAGATACCTGTCTGAGGCTAATGTCAGCATTATATCAGTGAATTATTTGCACTTTTTCTTGTGTACATTATTTTTAATTTAGAAGCAAAAATACAATCCTAATTTACAGATAATATTCACTTGACAATGACAACCTATGTTCTATTTTAAATGGAACGCTCTTATACATTGCTGTCATTTAGTTACTATGAAAATTGCAAATCCTATGTTTCTTTTTTATTATCGAATTAGTTCCACTTTGTATGTGTGACATATTATGGCACAATAGTTTTAAATTTAGTATAATAATTAGTCACTGCCTTTAGAGGAATATCTATGTATTTATCTTTGAGAAAAAACAAAGTAAATATTGTTTAATATTAAGAAATGCTTTATTAGCTAAATATCACAAACGATCAAACATGACATGATAGAGACACAACAAGGTACATTCAACCAACGAAACATGAAAGATGAAATGGTGATGAAGATGCCATGAGGTCTTCAGTGCTTGTAGCCATGTCCGTAGCCACCGCCTCCATAGCCACCGCCACCGGCACCTCCTCCAAGTCCTCCATGACCTCCGCCGAGACCTCCAGCACCACCAAGGCCTCCGGCTCCACCAAAACCGCCAGCGCCTCCAAGACCACCTACAAAAAATTGAAAAAGATCTAAGAGAGGGAAGAAATTATCAATGTTAAATAAATATATCACATTCAATTGTCTAGTCTGCTTTTTATGTGAAGATTTAATAATAATAGCTGTTAGTGAGATGCACTATAGCCCGTGCTATGAACTATGACAGTTTTTTGATCGCGAATGTTTATGAAATCTCGACCCTAGGTCATTTCTATTTGACACGACCTATAACCGGCTAGCCACTAGACCACAGATGAGCATGGGCAGACATATCACTTGATTCAATGAAAGTTTTCTTTAATTTGTTGGCTCAAATTTTAAAAAAATAATGGTTATCGGATATTGAAATTGAAACATTATTTGAGCAATAATAGTCTGAACGACCTATCGGCCTAATTCACTAAGATAGTTGTTAACATAGTTGTTAGGTAACAACTGAGAGTTAACAACAATTTTTAGCAATTCTTCTAACAATTGTCATTAAATTGATACTCAGTAAATAGATAATTAACGACATTGTTAAAAACGATCGTTCTGAACAATCGTTGTTAAATATAGCAGTGAAGTTATTAACAAGTGAGTTAAAAGGCATGTCGATTCTCAATATTTGTACATATTTCTACTCTATTCACAATTTAAAGTGACAGATTTTGATTCGTTTGACGTTTGAGTTTTTAATAATGAGTGATAAGAAAATTTGGGGTGCAAGATGTTCCGCGGTACAATATTCTCTAATGGTGGATATCATGATAATTTTGGACTAATTAAATAACAAAACTACTTTTGCATTTCAGTTCTGATAACTGCTAGTTGGAAATTTTACAAATCTCTTTATAAGACCCATAGCCAGGCGTAGAAATTAATTGTTGGGAGAATCTGATGAAGTTCTCCAGTTTAGTATACATGTTTATTCATTCGATGCGACCGATTTCGAAATTTCAAGAATCATCGGGAATGACGCATGACCATCTTCTAGAAGTTTTAGCAGTAAAAATAATAGAAATTTGACATTGTTGAAATGGCTGTTTAAATTTAAATGTGTAAGATAAATGAAAATAAACTTCAAAAAAATTAATTTAGATCTTTTCGGGAGAGAATCTGAAAATTTGTTCAATATTAAGAATTAAAATATTTAAGTTTGGAATAAATTTAAACCCTTTATCTTGTAACATGAGACCTTCGGGCATATACTGACTCAGTATGCTTGAAGCATGAGACCATCCAATTCACGAATTAAATGACACATGCTCAGTTTGAATATCTCTGTAAATATTTTTTTCCCGATATCAGTATCGAGAATGGATAACTAACATCTCACAAATCTCTTTGCATAAATCTAAAATCTTGTTCAAAAATGTATATAGTTATTGGGCATGTAGGTATATATTAGTTTATAAATAGTTTACATTTCCTAACCCAAAATTTTCTAGAAAAACCATTTACCAACTAATACTAATAACGAGAAAAATGCAATTGCTAGATTAACAACTCCACGTAACGACTAGTGGTTAAATTTTAGCAACTTGATGTAATAGTGAATAGGGATTTTGAACTTAGCAACTCACATTGAAATTAAAAACTGAAAATGGTTGTTAATTTTAACAAATTTGCTTAGAGAATTAGGCCGTATATTTTTTATAAAATAACAAATTTTTAAGCTTTTGGTCTTGCAATTTATAAGAGATTCTGAATCACTTATTAATTAAAAAACCAAAAACGAAATTTTTCTTACCGGCTCCTCCAGCTCCACCAGCTCCCCCACCGACAACCACAGGTTGAGCAACAGGTATCACAACTGGAGTTGGTACCCTAACGGGGTAAGCTTGATCCACTGGTACAGCGTACGGTTGGTTCACGGGCACAGGCACGCTTTGTGGCTGAGGTACATGGACGATTTGAGGAATGGGAATGGGAACATGCCTATCCACATACACAGGGTACGGCCTAATCACAGTCACTGGCCTAGGCACGGACACAGGCACGGCAACTGGTCGTGGAATGCTGACAGGTACAGCCTGGGGTATGGCAACGGGGACAGGTCGGGAGACAGGGACTTCGTAGGGCTGGGGGACAGGGACAGGAACAGTTTGAGTGATGGTGTTGACTTGGACGCCGGCTCCACCAGCACCACCACCTAAACCGCCGTCTCCTCCTCCCAAACCGCCGTCTCCGCCACCAAAACCGCCGTTTCCGCCGCCAAAACCGCCGCCTAATCCGCCGTGACCGCCGCCACCGCCAATGCCGCCGCCAATGCCACCGCCATAGCCGCCGCCACCGCCATGACTAGTAGAGATGGAATATTCGCCTCCACAGTGGGCTACGGAAGCCACGGCGAGAACAAGAGCTGCGCACTGGAAAACAAAACACTGTTTTAAAAACAGAAATAACACACTAGAACTAGACTATCGAATACAATACAATATTTTTGCTTGTATCAACTACGTGATAAACACATTATAACGAAATTTTAATAGTTATTTATGATATGTGTTAAAAGTGACATTTTATTTTGTGAGAAGGAAGTTTAGAACACGACGCGAAGCGGAGTGATCCAAACCTTTGAACATACACTATTTTTTCTACAAACACTATTTTTTAATTTAAATTTGTATTTCTAATAATTTTTTGACATTCATTTTTAACATTAGTGTCAAAAGTAACAATGATCTGTCACTTTTAACCCTGGTATAATAAAATGACATTTTTAACGCTAAAAATAAACATTAAAAAGCCCACTTTTAATAGATTTTTAGAAAAAATATTTTTTCTTCAAGCGTATTATAATATCCATATTATGCTACTGTACACACACTACAGAAGATATTCATTATCTTACTAGTGCAAAAATGTTGTTATTGTTGTACAGTAAAAAAATGTTAGTGTCTTAGTCCACCGCTAGCGGCGGCAGTCGTCACAACAACACAGATTATACTTATTGTAAATTGTTATTTGACAGTTGTATCGTTTTTGTTTTGTAGTGTACACAGCCAGCTTTGGTTGAAACTGCAGACACTACAATTAAAAAATTCCAAAAAAATGTAAAAAAACCTTTGAGGCACTTGAAGAAAAAAATAGTATATGTCATTCGGAGTAGAACGCCCTTTTTTTGTTTTACCCAGCTTGCCTAGGCTCGACTAGCGCCTCGGCCGCAATAGCTGGGTTCAACACAAAAAGACCGCTTTCTACTCCTAATAACATAAATACATTTGTACATTTTTTGTTTGTTGCTTAATGAATAAAAATTAAGATTTTCTAGAATTTCAGATCGCTTTTAATTTAGTAGGATTTATATAAACAAAATACATAAATAATGTAGTATCCCAGAGAAAATTAGTTCTATATCAATTTAATTTTACTGTTTATAAAATCATAGACAGATCGAATTGTTCAAAATAATAATAATAATAATAATAATAATAATAATAATAATAATAATAATAATAATATTTTAAAAAACAAATGATACATTAATGCGTGGTTACACCGCCGACACTTAAATTTTAAGTGTTCATTAAACTGACAATATCTTATCGAAACGAAACGTCAAATGAGTGAATAAATATTGCTGTGAAAATTTCGATTTTTTTGTTTAAGCCTAGTTTATAATTTAGGGGTCAGCGGTGCAACTAGGCATAATTAATCGTCAAAATATTTCCTCCAACAATGAAAGTGAAAATGCTATGCCACACTGATAATGCATTAAAGTTACATAATTTTGAAAAATTAGTAACTTTGTTAATTTTTAATGCTAATTCAATCTAATTTAAATCATTTTCAGCAAATATATATATATATATATATATATATATATATATATATATATATATATATATATATATATAATTTCATTTAGAAAATTAACGATGTTATCGCTTCCGGCGAAACCGGAAATAGAATTCAATATTTGAAGATTGAAATATGTCATCTTCCGAATCTGTCAAAAACAGAGCAACCGTTTCAAAATATGATTGAAATGCATGACGCTACGTTGATTTATAAACAAAATGATTGTTATTAAAAGTGAAACTATTGTTTCTTTCTTACCACGAAGGCCCTCATGTTGTCCGATGTGGAAGGAAAGAACTGTGTTGATCAAATGATGCCTTCTGTTGTGGTGCGAGGCTTTTTATACCAAACATTCCAACATGCTGTAAGATCGTCTCGTTGAGGATGTGGCTGTATAATTTACATGGCCACTGGGCTTCAAACTTTTCGCTATAGAACACGATACACTTTGTTGCCGGCGTTTAATAAAAGTTGGAAGAATCATGCAATATCAACAACCCTTGCCGCAGAACTAACGAAACGTTTACAAGATCGTTACAAGATGAAATTGGATAATTGATAATTTAACAAGTTAGTAAAGAAAGAATAACGCTTTTAAAAATATTAATGAGGTTTTGTATGATTTTTTCTTTCGACTGGAGACTGGACTAAAATATTTTAAACATAAAAACTGAATACGTTACTCAAATATTCCGCCATGTAATATTGGATTACATGTTACATCGACATTATTAATAATACCAGCTTTAATTCTATTATGCATTGTTTCCATAAACCCTGAAAATTTTTCTGTGAATATTGCAAAGGTACATTTTACTGTACGCACTGGATTTTTACGATTTGTTTTTCATTGTGTCAAAAGTAAAGGTTCTCGGTAGAAGCTAAATCTGGACTAGAAGATAACCCTTAAAATGGCGGTAAAACTATTATCACCAGTCATTTGGCCCACAGTTTTTACCCCCCGCTTCCCTTGGTAAGGGAGGTATAGGGATCGTGCTAAAAATCACAAATCGAGATTTTGGTAAATGACAACGTTTTAAGGTCCCTAGAATCCAATTTTAATATTTTCACGATGATGTCTGTGTGTATGTGTGTGAGTGTGTGTGTGTGTGTGTGTGTGTGTGTGTGTGTGTGTGTGTGGGTGTGTGTATGTGTGTGGGTGTGTGTGTGTGTGTGTGTGTGTATAAGTTATATAGCACTTTAACTCAAATACTATCATTCATTTTGAAACCTTGTATTTCGAACTTTTTCTGTAATGGAAAGAGCCCATTAGATTTTGGTGTAAATCGGATAACCGGAAATGGCACTTTACTACTTTACTATAATATACACTAATTATTTTCTCTGTAAATTAATAATGAAACTTTTGGCAGCTAAAAATCTGTTTTCAATGTTAGCCCTATGATCCGTTTTAAAAATTACACCGGGTGTATATATATATATATATATATATATATATATATATATATATATATATATATATATATATATATATAGGGTATATACAGGGTGTAAATGAAATAAGTGCATTAAATTTAACCAGTAATATAACTCGTCGAGAGCAACAATATTTCTTAATAACTTTTTCTCGAAATCGCATATTTTTTTAGCATTTTTACCACCCTGTAAATTGACGAGTCGTTCCAAATATTTTTGTCGTAATTGAATGCAGTAGCAATAGCTATGAAAAATTTTGTTTTAATAATTGACAGTCAGTTGTTGCAATTAAATTTTAACATTAGTAATAAACTTGTTTATAACATAAAATTCTGGCAAAATGCTTATGTTTACGATTAGCGGATACACAGACATTGTAATTACCTATGGTGAAGTTCTCAAGGTCAACGAAGTTACACGAATATCTCCCTCTTCGTAATATTAGTAAATTTATGTTGTACCACATACAATATCTTCGAGATTATCACAGTTTGATGTGTCACATATGACAATTTGGAATATTTTAAAAGAGCAATAGTTACTTCCATACCATGTGTAAAAATTTCATTGTGTCCAGCATTTCAATTTTGCGAATGAGTTGTATTGTTCACTGATAGGGCTGGATATATTAGAGAAAGTGTTTTTTAATAATGCACAATTCCCTTATCTGGTCACAAAAATCCTCATACTGTAAGAAGAAAATACAATTTTCAACAAAAAATATCATTAAATGTTTGGGTGGGAATAAATTGACGAGTCATTGGTCCTCATATAATCCCACCTCGTTCAAATGGACAAAAGTATGTACTTACATTTTTACCTTCCGTCACCTTTAGGTAAGGAAGGTATTGTCTTTGGTCAAAAAATTCGGTGGTGAGTTTTTGATGAATAAGCACGTTTTAGGGTCCCTAGAATACGATGTTACTATTTTTACGATGATATCTGTATGTGTGTGTGTGTGTGTGTGTGTGTGTGTGTGTGTGTGTGTGTGTGTGTGTAACAAAATTTTCGTCTACGATAACTCTAAAACTACAATTCCAAAAATTATAATTCTTTCGTATTCCTCTTCGTTGCATCCATATGAAGAGCTGATTAGATTTTGATTATAATTGGACAACCGGAAGTACCCTCATTTGAAGATTTTAACAGTTTTTCTTGAAAAAACGAGTGTAAATATCATTTTTTCACTTTTAATGTTATTATAAATAATAAAAAACATTGTATTCTGTATACGATTTGACTGCATTTTATACTTCATATTAAATGGATATAGAGTTATAAAATCATAAAGAAAATTAAATTTCATAAATTAGCTAGCTATGCTAGAAACAGCTACTATATTGAGAAAATTGTGATTGAAAGATGTCAGTGTCAATTGACATATTTTTAGTATATTTGTGTTATAATTTTACAACTGTCGAAAGGTAATGTATATATAAGCAATTTAGAACTTTCAAGGAAAATTCTACCGGTAGATACCGCATCTACCGACTGTGTATGAAAATACGAGTGGTAAAAAGTAGCCGTGTTCGCAAATTGTACAGTATCTACCGGATTCATGAAGAATCTAATTTCAAAAAAAGGTAGTGATGCAAAACGCAGCGCGCGTTAAAACTAGAAATGTGTTCAAAGTAGGACTTTGCTCAGTTTGTCAACTACATTAAATTTCCAACCTGTTTCAAATTTTCATTTTTTTATAGGTTATGGAACCCCTGTTTACTACTTGCATTCTTAAAATATCGATTCCGGTAGCTATAACCTGATAAACAGCTGTTTGCCGGTAACAGTTCACCGGGTAGAATATTCCTAAATGCCTCATACAACTGACGGAAGGTAATGTGCTGGCCACATCAGATTTTTTGAATAACGTATTTAAACTATTATGATTTGCCGTGTTGACACGTTAATACCCGAAAATTCATTTCATAACCTCCATAACTAGTATGCTCTTCCCACGCTCTTACTCTATTCACCTAAGTTTAGAAACCTGTGTTAATATACAATTTTATAATTTTGTTATCCAAATTTTAAATTTCTTTATTTTAAAAATTGTACTATTACGAATTTATTAATAATAAATATGTTTTCCGTTGATCGTTTATTAATTACTGTGTTTACAAGTATGCAACCACCACCCGACAATTTTTGTGCTGTGTACATCGAACTTTGATTCAGACTGCTGAGGGCAGCAGAGATCTTGCCAGTGGCGGGTAAGAAATCTTTAAAGAATTTTTTATTATACCTGCATCATAATCACTGATCATCGTACTAAAAAGCGTGCTTAATCTCAAGATTAAAACACGCCGTGCTTTAAAGTCGCTAAGCAACAACAAACGTTAACAATTTGTTTATTTATAATTGTCAATGTAAATAAGCAATACCTACTGATTTACTTCAATTATTCATATAAATGTGTGATGAATTTTAAATAATATATTTTCTATTCCACCATTTGTACACTATTAAAATGTAACACATTTCACATCATATGCTTGGCACATGCGCAGTATTTTTGAACAAAATTCACAAGGCGTGAAGCCACTGTTTGTAGGTTAGAATATAATTAATCATGTATAACACCTACAAAGGAAATTGTCTTCATAAATTGGAATAATTATTCATTTATTGGTAACATAGGAATAACCACGTTCTATTTTGGCCTGATTTAGCATCGTGCCTCTTTGCCAGAATCACTCAACAATGGCTACGGGACATATGAGAATGAGAACAAGACAATACAAGAAATATTCCATCGCCCAAATGAACAATTTTGGGAATTATTAATGGGGAAAGTATACGATGAAGAATAGGAAGCCACTAGCAGAAAGTTCTTTGGTATTTCGCTAACAGTACATCATTTTACATATGGAGTTATAGACAGCATAGAAATATGTTTGTAAGTTTTTTTATTTATGGTATTTAATACTCTTTTAAATAAAAATTGAAAGTACAATTTGTGTTATTAGATATTTTTATATTCGGCAGTTGAAGTTCATTGCTTTCATTTAGTGTTTGTACATTCGCAACATTTACTGTTTGCATATTCGTAGTTTTTATTGACGAATTGGACGCAACACTGGTTCTATTTCCATTCACAACTTCGGCTATACGTTGTGACACTTTTATTTTATTTACGGTGGACTCTTCAATGTAACCAGCCGCAACCGTAGAGGGCTTCCAGCCCACTTGACGTTTAAGCTCATCTACGGTCATTCCGCTATTCGCCATGATCGTAGCAGATGTCCGCCTGAAAGCATGGCCAGTATATTTCTCAGCGTCCGGAAGATTCAAGAAACGTACTACGCGAGAAGGACATTTTCCGAAGCTGTTAATTCCAACAACTTGTCTAACACATTTTCCATTTGAATACTTCAAAAAGACTCTATCTGTTGTTACATTGTCCGGGCGTAATAAAAGGTATTTATCAAATAAATGAACATAAGGAATACTGGAATCGTCAATAATAACAAATTTTCGACCTTTTTCAGTTTTTGAAGGACGAATATTAATTATTAGAACGGAACCCTCTCTTTTAATATCTGACATACGTAAATTACACAATTCGTATCTTCTGCAAGAACCGAATACACCACAAATAGCGACAACCTTGAAAATAAAATTGTTATTATATATTTCTCAAAACTGTGCTGACAAACTGAGTACTTTCAAAAATAAAAAAGTAACATCAGGGGCCTCTAGGAAAAATTTACGTAAATCTTCTGTAAAAACGTATGATTTATTAGCTTCATATCCTTTATTTAGTCCTTTCATAAAGGCATGTAGCTTATGAAAGGATAGTAAATCGATTCCATTTTTGATCCTAAGCATTGTTTGAAGTTTTGAATGCATGCACCAGAGAGAGGAAGATTTATACATACTAGACTGTGATGAAATATAAAACATTTAGTCAAAAAATCAAGTAAGTAATTATACTTGCGGAATATTACCATTTCCATCATGTAGGCAAGCATTACTGATTCATTGACTGTTTTCGAATTCTTGCTCTCCATCCACTTCATTAATTTTCATACTCTTTAAAATAGGCTTCCTTTGACTTGTTAGGGACCAATCTTAATTCAGCTTGTTCAGCCAATTCTTGTATGCTAGATGAATGCTTCTCCATTTTATCCTTGTTTTCCGTCTAAATTAAGAAGGATCTTGATTGTTTTGATGTTTATAATCTTGTTTATAATAAATAAACAACAAATTTCGAAATGGCAAATCCGCATAGTAACGTAAACAACAAATGCTAAACAATCTCCGTGTAAACGATGTTATGTCATATATCATAAACAATTATAAAACGTCAAAATCAAAATTTTAGATTCTTTTTTCCAACATATTGTGCAGGTATAATAAAAAATAGCGTATGATAAATGTGTATAAGAGCCATTAAAGCACTCGTGCCTTTAATGGCCGGCTTATACACTTATATCATAATATACTATTAACTCAAAAACTAGAAGATTTAGAAAAAAAAAATATTAAGAAAAATTGTTGCTCTCGACGAGTTTCATTACTGGTTAAATTTAATGCACTTATTTCATTTACACCATGTATATATATATATATATATATATATATATATATATATATATATATATATATATATATATGTATATATATATATATATATAACAAACAAAAATAATAAGTGTAATAAAACAACATTTAGATTATCAAATTAGTTCCACTTTCTATGTGTGACATATTATGACACACTAATTGTAAAATTAACATAATTATTAGTCACTGGATCTAGAGGAATATCTAAATATTTTTCTTCGAGAAAAAACAAAGTAAATTTTGCTTAATATTAAGAAATGCTTTATTAGCTAAAGATCACAAAGGAACAAACATGACATGATAGAGACACAACAAGGTACATTCAACCAACGAAACATGAAAGATGAAATGATGATGAAGATACCATGAGGTCTTCAGTGCTTGTAGCCATGTCCGTAGCCACCGCCTCCATAGCCACCGCCACCGGCACCTCCTCCAAGTCCTCCATGACCTCCGCCGAGACCTCCAGCACCACCAAGGCCTCCGGCTCCACCAAGACCGCCAGCGCCTCCAAAACCACCTGCAAAAAATTGAAAAAGATCTAAGAGAGGGAAGAAATTATCAATGTTAAATAAATATATCACACTCAAGAGTCTAGTCTGCCTTTTATGAGGGGGCTTAAACCCACGACTTTCTTGTGTTTGGTAGGATGCTCTATAGGTTACTTAATTTGTAATGCTTATCTTGATCGGATACAATTTCTTATTCAGAGCATTTAATACTCATTTGACAGCACGACACTGGTTGTAGTTATCGAACCTTACCTTAGTAACAACATTATAAACTGTTTTGTACAGTTATTTTTGTGACATTCAAAATTATGACCGATTTAAGTATTACCGAAGAAAGATTTTTGTGAAAAATTCATGGACTGCCGGGACTTGAACCCAAAACCTTTCTATTGCTAGTAGGAAACTCTCTTTGATATCCTATGGGATCTGAAAACTCTTGTGAAGAAAGCAGAAAATAATCAACAGCTCAAAAAGTTAGAACCGTTTGATAATTTTCATCGTTTTTATCTCGAATTTTACTGCATTCCATTGTTCGGGTACTGGAGAACTGATTATTGGAATTTTAGAAAGTTATAAGATCATAAACCTTCATTTATCTAATGTAGAATTTGTCGAGTTTTGGATTAAAAATTAGTTCCCTCAACAAAAATTTTTACTTGAATTCAGTGCTGTGAGTGCTAAACCTGTAGTATACAAGAGACTGACAACTTATAGTGATCTCCGAATTACACAGTTCCGATATATTTCTGGTTGTTAGTGAGATGCACTATAGCTCATGCCATGAACTGTGACAGTTTTTTGGTCGCAAATGTTTAGAAAATTTCGACCCTAGGTCATTTCTATTTGACACGACCTATAGCCGGCTAATCGAGAATTCCTGGGAAATCGTTGGACTTTGTTCCCGGGAAATTAAACTCGAGAAAAGTCGAGAACCCGAGAAATCATATTTGAGTCTAAAAGATTACAAAAGAAGACTATTTTGCCTTTGCCAGTCAGCTTACCTCTGAATTTCGTAGAAACTTTGGTGTTTATATTTTTAATTTGTTTTTTGAGGGAAGATAATTTCGGTTTAGGTGAAAGAGATTTTGAAATTTTTGTTTTTTAGGAGAAGCTAATTTTGGTTTCTAATGTTTCTTTGAAATATATTTTGTTATGTGTTTAGATTTTGTTTTTAAGAGAAGATAATTTTAGTTTCTGATGTTCTTAAGAAGGAGATTTTGTTATTTTTTGTTTAGATTTTGTTTTCAAGAGAAGATAATTTAGTTAGTTCCTATTAAAGTTAAAATTGTCAATAAAGGTTTTATGATTATTTTGATACTTTTATTTGAGAGAGAAAACCACTTAATTTGTTGATTAATAAGAAGATATTTTTTATAATACATATTTTTAATTTTGTGACGACATTTTTCATTATTTGTACCGAAAAGATATTCAAAAAAATACGTAAATGTAAATTTCTCGACAACCCGAGAAGACCCGAAAAATTATCCTCGCTCGAGAAATCATGAACCTTACTAGCTAGCCACTAGACTACAGATGAGCATGGGCAGACATAGCACTTGATTCAATTAAAGTTTTCCTTTAATTTGGTGGTTCAAATTTAAAAAAAAATAATAGTTATCGGACTTTGAAATTGAGACATTATTTGAGCAATAGTAGTCTGAACGACCTATGTTTATGAAATAACAAATTTTTAAGCTTTTGGTCTTGCAATTTATAGGAGATTCTGAATCACTTATTAATTAAAAATCCAAAAAGAAATCTTCCTTACCGGCTCCTCCAGCTCCACCAGCTCCCCCACCGACAACCACAGGTTGAGCAACAGGTATCACAACTGGAGTTGGTACCCTAACGGGGTATGCTTGATCCACTGGGACAGCGTACGGTTGGTTCACGGGCACAGGCACGCTTTGTGGCTGTGGTACATGGACGATTTGAGGAATGGGAATGGGAACATGCCTATCCACATACACGGGGTACGGCCTGATCACAGTCACTGGCCTAGGCACGGACACAGGCACGGCAACTGGTCGTGGAATGCTGACAGGTACAGCCTGGGGTATGGCAACGGGGACAGGTCGGGAGACAGGGACTTCGTAGGGTTGGGGAACAGGGACCGGGACACTTTGAGTGATGGTGTTGACTTGGACGCCGGCTCCACCAGCACCACCACCTAAACCGCCGTCTCCTCCACCAAAACCGCCGTCTCCGCCACCAAGACCGCCGTTTCCGCCGCCAAAACCGCCGCCTAATCCGCCGTGACCGCCGCCGCCGCCGCCAATGCCGCCGCCATAGCCGCCGCCATAGCCACCGCCACCGCCACCGCCATGACTAGTAGAGATGGAATATTCGCCTCCACAGTGGGCTACGGAAGCCACGGCGAGAACAAGAGCTGCGCACTGGAAAACAAAACACTGTTTTAAAAACAGAAATAACACACTAGAACAGACTATCGAATACAATACAATATTTTTGCTAGTATCTATACTACGTGATAAACACATTATAACGAATGAATAAAAAGTAAGATTTTCAAAAATTTCAGATTGGTCTTAATTTAGTAGGTTTTATATAAACAAAATACAAAAGCGTGTAGGATCACAAAAAGAAAATTGTTTGTATATCAATTTAATTTTACTTTATAAAATCATAGCCAGATCGAAATGTCCATAATAATAATAATCTGGTGTGGCCAACACAATACCTCCTGCCATTTACCGTCCAAGTCACAAAAAATATTAAGCTAATCCTTAGTTTTGGATTAGCGAATTTTACTTTAATTTTGACAGTTTATTTCTTAAAATATAGTCTAATCTAATCCAAGTAAGAACCTTTTTTTAAACCTCTCAACAGGATTAAATCCCAATCCGAACTCAGAGCCCCGAAGGCACTCATGACATGAGGCGTTGCTCTAACCATTGAGACACCAGGACTATAATAAAATAAAGATTCAATTTTAAATACCGGGATAGAATAGAATTCACTAATCCAAAAATAAGGATTAGCTCAAATATTTTCGTGGATCATTAATTTAAGTACATACCTATATATTTACATATGCTGGAAACTGTATTAAATTCCTTTTTTATTGTTCTATTTACTTTTTCATTTTTAAAACGTTACTAATATTATTTTGAAATGATTAGTTCATTGATAGTGACATTTATCTGTCAGTTACATACATTTGAATAACTGAGTTTTGTTTGTTTACAGCGTAGGCTCTGGGATTTAAATTATAGATAATATTATAAATTTATCCATAAAATATATAGAAAAAGTATTAATGCAAATCTATAAAAAAATTAATCATCTTTAATTTTTATAACATTAATTTCGAAAAAATAACATTTAAAGGTATTTTTCGAAGAAAAACAATTTTGAGCTTCTAGTAAAGTGCCATTTTCTGTTATCCGATTTTCACTAAAATCTAATGGGCTCTTTACAATACAGAAAAAGTTCGAAATACAAGATTTCAAAATTTTCTGAATGATAGTATTTGAGTTAGATCAATTTAATTTTACTCTTTATAAAATCATAGTCATATTGAATTGGCCAAAATAATAATAATAAAAAAACAAATGACACATTAATGTTTATTAAACTGACAAAATCGTATCGAAACGAAACGTTAAATGAATGACTAAATACTGCTGTCAAAATTTCGATTTGTATTTTTTTTTTTTTTTTTTTTGTTTAAGCCTAGTTCATAATTTAGGGGTCAGTGGTGCAACTGGGCATAATTAATCGTCCAAATATTTCCTTCGACAAAGAATGTGAAAATGCCATACCAAACTGATAATGCATTAAAGTTACATAATTTTGAAAATATTTTAACTTTGTTAATTTTTAATGTTAATTCGATCTAATTTAAATCATTTTCAGCAAATATATGTGATTCCATTTAGAAAATTAATAATTTTATCGCTTCCGGCGAAACCGGAATTAGAATTCAATATTTGAAGATTGAAACATGTCATCTTCCGATCTGTCAAAAAACAGAACAACCATTTCAAAATGTGATTGAAATGCTTTACGCTACGTTGATTTATACACAAAATGATTGTTATTAAAAGTGAAACTATTGTTTCTTTCTTACCACGAAGGCCCTCATGTTGTCCGTTGTGGAAGGAAAGAACGGTGTTGATCGAATGATGCCTTCCGTTGCCGTGCGAGGCTTTTTATACCAAACATTCCAACATGCTGTAAGATCGTCTCATTAAGGATGTGGCTGTATAATTTACATGGCCACTGAGTTTCAAACTTTACGCTATAGAACACGATACACTTTGTTGCCGGCGTTTAATAAAAGTTGGAAGAATCATGCAATATCAACAACCCTTGCAGCAGAACTAACGAAACGTTTAGAAGATCGTTACAAGAATTGGTTTCACTCTTTTCAGAATGGAACAATTAGAACGAAGAAGAAATTGGATAGTTTATTGACAATTTAACAAGTTAGTAAAGAGAGAATAATGCTTTTTATTATATTAATGAGGTTTTGTACGATTTTTTCTTTCGACTAGATTAAAAGATTTTAGACTTACAAAAACTGAATATATGTTACTCAAATATTCCGCCATGTTAGATTTATTAATATTACCAGCTTTAATTCTATTACGCATTGTATCCATAAACATTGAGTATTGTCCCATATGTCTTGCAAAGGTACATTTTACTGTACGCACTGGAATTTTAAAAATAGTTTTTCATTGTGTTTAAGTAAAGGTTCTCGGTAGAAGCTATATCTGGACTAGAAGATAACCCTTAAAATGGCGGTCAAACTATTATCACCAGTCATTTGGCCCACAGTATTTACCCCCCGCTACCCTTGGTACGGGAGGTACATGGATCGTGTTAAAAATCGCATATCGAGATTTTGGTAAATGACCACGTTTTAAGGGCCCTAGAATCCAATTTTAATATTTTCACGATGATGTGTGTGTGTGTGTGTGTGTGTGTGTGTGTGTGTGTGTGTGTGTGTGTGTGCGTGTGTGTGTATAAGTTATATAGCACAAAAAATATAATTTATATATATATATGTGGATCCTTCACTATACTATCATTCAGAAAATTTTGGAAACATGCATTTCGAACTTTTTCTGTAATGGAAAGAGCCCATTAGATTTCGGTGAGATTAATGTTATTATAACAATTAAAGATTATTAAATTTTCTACAGATTTGCATTAATACTTTTTCTATATACTTTTTGGATAAATTTATAAAATTATCTATAATTTAAATCCCGGAGCCTACGCTTTAAACAAACAAAACTCCGTTGTTGCGCAGTTACTCAAATGTATGTAACTGACAGATTAATGTCACTGTCGAAGAACTAATCATTTCAAATTAATAACAGTAACGTATTTAAAAGAAAAAAGTAAATAGAACAATAGGAAAGGAAATCAATACAGTTTCCAGCATATGTAAATATGTAGGTATCTTTTTATATTAATAAAAATTAACGATTCATAAAAATGTTTAAGCTAATCCTCATTTTCGAGTTAGTGAATTCTATTCTATCCCGGTATCCGGTATTTAAAATGGAACCTTCATTTTATTATATCTCCGGTGGCTCAATGATTAGAGCAATGCCTCATGTCATGAGTGCCCTCGGGGCTCTGGGTTCGAATCCCACTAAGGCATGGATGTGTGTGAATGTGAATCCACTCTATAATTGGGATTTTATCCAGAAAAGGTAGTTACTTGGTTTATATTAGACTATATTTTAAGAAATAAACTGCGAAAATCAGAGTAAAATTCGTTAATCAAAAAATAAGGATTAGATTAATCTTTTTTGTGACTCGGGCGGTAATGGCGGGAGGTATTGTGTTAGCCACACCAGATTTTTTAAAGTGTATATTTAAATTAGCTGTAATAATTTTGTAGAAATTTCTAATCGTTTGTGCAGATTTTATAATTTGTTGAAAATTATGAGTTTAGGATCGTACTTACTAAAGTATTATTATAAAAAGATATGTAATTTTTTGCCTCATTAATACTTTATTGACAAGAATCACAAACACAAAGATCGTTAAAAGAATCAGTTTCCCTCTTTTTAAGAATGTAGGAATTAGAACGTAAAAGAAATTTAATAGCTTATTGACAATTTAACAAGTTAGTATACATATATAAAATAATGCTAACATATTAATTATAAAATTATTAACCACATTGTTGCACTTAGTAATGACTGAAATATGTCTTTTGTCAGTGAAGTTAGTACGCCTTTCTAATTTAATTATATATTTTCTTCAAATTATCTACTCATGTGTTAATGACAAAATTATAAAGATTTTGCTGATAATAATCTACCTTATGTTTCTTAACGCCACATTGCCACACGTATAGATAAGTATAATTTATATTTTTAATTTATTTTTTCATACAATTGTTATTTATAATCTAAAATTACTAATGCGTGTATAAAACATTTAAATAAATTCAGAACTTTCAGAAAAATGTTGCGTTATCTTCTTCTGTAACTACCGCCAGTAAGATAATATTATTCTTAGTCACTATTAACCTAACAAATATTTGACTTATAAAAATGAAATTTCATAAAGCAGCCAGGTATGCAATATTACTGGAAACAGCTAATATAATTTAAAAAATTCTGATAGATATCAATGTCAAGTGCGTTTCACATGTTTGTGTTATAATTTTATTGCAAATATAGAATCAATTCTAAGAAACTCTGTATGGAATTTGTACAAAATACATAGAGCTGAGGGAAGGTAATGTACTGGAAATATAGAATCTTTCGCAAGAAACTGTCTGTATGGAATTTGTATATAATACATAGTAGGGGAGACCGGTGTCAATTGTTACAAAATTTAAATTTTTATTTTCACAAGTTAACGTTACATTTTGAAATTACCTATATGAGAATCTACCCACCTTAGTGAATAATATTTTGAATTTTAAATTTTTGAAAATGTGACAAATATAAAAGTATAAGGATTTTTAGTCAAGCATTACAAATGATACAATTGACACCTAACTGGTGTCAATAGTAACAGGGCCAGTATCAATTGTAACAAATTTTAACAGTGATGTAATAAGATAAAATAACAGATAAAACAAGAAATTATTGAAAAAATAAACATTTATTCAGATTCAGATGACTCAACTACAAGCAAACAAAATATATATTCTGTTGGTGATATGGACCAGTTTGACCAATGCCTTTAGTCGCTAACGAAATTGCAGTTTAGGTAAACATGAAATAGGTCTTTCTTCGTACAATTTAACTTGCCCGGTGTCCAGATTTTACATCTCCTTTGCTCAAAAAATATGGGCCAATACATATCAGAGAGTTTCCTCATCGGAGCCATCTGAAGAGTAATCTGCGACTGTTACTTTTGGAAGTGTTTTTCGTTTTTTTTTTGCTCTTCTTCTTTTATGTTTTCGATAGCAGTGGTTTTTTCTTGTAATTTTTATCATGATCAATACTGTACTTAATTATTAAACACGTTACAATCGACACCAAAGATATTATTTGCTTTTTTGTATTTATTAGGTAATAATTCGAAATGTTTTTTAATGAAAAATAAAAGCAGATATAACTCACAAACTGATCCTTAACTTGAAATATTTCCGAGCAGAGCACTTATAGTGTTTTAGAAACAATGTGTGTCATTACCTGTATTTACTTTTTTGTCGATTTATAGACATTCGTCAGAAACAGACGCCGTATTTGCGCGTATGTACTTACACTAAATACCAAAGAGATATGGCTCTTTCTGCTTCACTCTACAAGCGCGTTTTATTCTACTTCGAAAAGATGGCCCTGTTACCTACCCTTGTTACATTTGACACCCGTTACAATTGACACCGGTCTCCTCTACTGACGGAAGGTATTGTGCTGGCCACATCAGATTTTTATTTCCATGTTCTACTATTCTTCCATTCCATGTTTTCTTTGGTCTTCCTCTTTCCCTGTTTTTGTTCATACTAGCAGCTTCTACCACATTTCTCACTGGACTGTTCTGATTCATCCTCATTATATATACCAGACTTCTGTTCTTGATTTGATATCATCCTTATGTTTTCATTTCTTTCCCTGTACCATTTTGTTTTTCCTGCAATCTTCCTGAGGTATTTCATTTCTATTGCCTTTATTTTCTCTCATGTTTCTTCTACATATCCAGAATTTGTTAGCTTGAGTACATGGTTGTTGATGTTGGTGCGGTTATTTTTATTTTGTTGTCTATTTCTTTTTGTAGAGTTTATAGTATCACAAATGTTATTTACCTTCTTTATGCCCGGTATTTTTAACTCTAGTTAATGTCTGTTAACTTAATAACTTTTCTTTTGTTGTCTTCTTGCATTGTTTTGTTTCTGGTAAAATCGTCTACTATGGCTTAAATATATTGGACCATATTACGAACCTACTTTTAGAGAGCACTTTTGTTAAAAGGCGCGCTTCGTAATAGCGCTATTATAATACTACTATAATGGTAAAAGATCAACTGGCTTCTATTTTCAACAAATTGTAAAACCTACGCAAATGGTGAAAAATTTCTACAAAATTGTTTCGATTACTTCAAATAAAGGGACATCTAGTCCAGATTAATCTTCTACCGAGATCTTTTACTTTTGGCACAATATGCATACTTCGTAATTATCCAATAAGTACAGTAAAACCTACACTGCAAAACATACAGGACAATACTCTAACAGTAGAAGGGCCTCGATTTTGTAACTTTAAAATTTGTCTGATTTCAAATATTGTCGGAATTGGGTTTTCCCCTCTACGAATTCTTCTGCTCCAGACCAGTAGAATTTGAAATCTGACAGAAATTTACATTTCCCGAATTCTTTCTCCGGATAGATTTCAAATTCTACTGGTGTGCAACAGTAGAATTCGTAGTGGGGAAAACCCAATTCTGACAGAATTTGACATCAGACAAAATTTAAAGTTACAGGACTAATTTGTGGATACAATGCCTAATAGAATTAAATCTGTAATTACTAATAAAGGCAATGTAACTAATCCAATTTAAATGGCAAAAATTTTGAATAACGTAGTCAGTTTTTGTAGTTTTAAAATTTATATATTAAATTAGTCGAAAATAATTTGTAGATATGTCTCACCATTTACACGTAGGTTTTATAATTTGTTTATTGAAAATAGTCCGTTTGTAATACGGGCCATGGTGTCATAATTACCTTTGTAACAGAACATTTCAAGTATGCATGTCTTCAAATTTAGATATAATTAGTTCGACATTGTTTTCTCTACGGTGCGGCGTGCCACAAGGATCTATTTTGGGGCCATTATTTTTCTTAATATATGTAGCCGACATGCCATCTACTTTCAATTTTTGCAATGTTCATTCCTACGCTGATGACACTCAACTCATAGCATCCATTGATCCTTTTAAGTCAAATGAACAAATTAATATAGTTAACGACGAACTGAAAAATTTGTGTTATGGGTGGAAAAAAGCAGTTCAAGAATAAACGTTAGCAAATCATCCGTTGTTATAGGTAATTACAACCATATAACACAGAAAATACTATTAGATGGCGTGTAAAAATATTAGATCTGACTGTGGATGAGAATCTGAAATTTGTGCAGCATTTAAACTTAAAACTTACTGCTGCTAGACTTAAAATGCGACATTTGCATCAGTTCAGACATAATTTAAGCATTAAGTCTGGTTAATACATTAATCTTGCCGATTTTAGATTACTGCTCCTGCGTCTACATTCCTATTCTATCACAGACGGAAAAAAATAGAATTACCCTTATTCAGAATTCATGCTTACGCTTTGTTTACGGTGTATGTAAGTACCATCATATATTTTAGTACCGAATACGTGCTAAAATGAATACTATAGACGATCGCGTGAAATCCTCCTATCTCTGTCTCGTACACAAAGTAAAATTAACTGGTACTCCACATTATTTAACGAATAAATTAGTTCCTAAGCAATATAATTATACGCTACGAATAAAAGATTTGTTCATAGTAACATCCTACAAAAAATCTAAAATCAAGGCAGCTTTTTCATATCTAGCACCATCTTTATACAATGCTTTACCAGAAAATTGAAAATCTCTTGCTTATGGTTCTTTTAAATATCATGTAAAAAATTTGTATAATTCATATGTTTAGTTTGTAATGGCTTTCCGATTTCATAACACCTATACGACCTGTGTCTTTTTCTTTTTTCTTTTTCTGTGCGTTTTATTTTTTGTTAATCTTTGTTTAAATATAATTTTTTGTAAACACAATACTTTGTTGACTTATAAATATCTATTATAATCTTTGTACGGGTTAGGTGGAAGAACAGCCCTTGGCTGAACCTCACCTCTGACGTATGGTCAATAAAGATTTTATTAAAGCTGTATTTAATGTTAAATATTCATTTTAATGCAAATAGTAATATCTGTATTATATTTCTTTTTTGGAATTTATGAGGTTTTAAAATGCTGCCTATAGCATATGGTGTGTAACATATTCTGTTGGTATCTAGAGAAACTGAATTCTTATATTTCTGATGACATACAGGAATGAAATAAAATAATATTGATTATTATAAAATAATATATTCAAATAGAAAATATCTATTTTGCAAGTCATTTTATGTAACTGATCTTATATTATCTTATAATTACCATTACAAATTTGGTGTATGTCGAAGTTCGAGTAAAAATTCTAAAATCTGTTGTAATTTACTAAATTAAAGTAATACATTATTCATATCCACGGGAGTGGAACGGATGCACTTCATAATCATATGAAAGTAAAATCGGAGCAAAGACTTCCGAGGCGTGCTGATCCTATCTGAGCATTTTGGTGGTCGCGTATATAAGCTCAGCACGGATAAAGGCAAGCAGCATTGTTCATTCATCATCATCAGATCACCTTCCATTCAACATGAAGTTTCTGGTAAGGCACAGCAATCGGAAAACAGTCACATTTATTTATTGACATTTCAAATTTACAAATTTTCAACAATAAACAAATATTTAAAAATAAAAATGTACCGGAACTTTTCAAATATATTGACATTGAAAATTTATAATTTCAAAACATTAGACAACAATTGTAATGGTTTTTTTTTTGTTATCGAAACGTTCATTAATGCCTTGTTAAGTTAGCGGTTATTCAAATATTATAAGAACAAGGAAACTGATTCGAATTTATTCATTTTGATAATCCACTAACTGAACGCCCGTTGATACGTTTCTGAAACGGGGCATTAATCTGAAACAATTTAAAATTTTGTAAATATATTAATAATTAAATTGGCATTGACCTTTACATTGCGGATTATTAGACAGTTTCTTTTAAAGTGACACTTTATCTATTGAAATATCGGTACTAAAGCAGCAGTAACCTAAAAATTGAATGTGAGAATATTTTGACCAAGTCGAGTCTCCGAGTCTCATACACATACAGCATACAGCCTATATATCGTCCGACGCAATATTATTTTTGCTATTTCTCTACAAATTTATTAAATGAATTTATTGGTCAAATATTAAATACAAATATGTCATCATCATTACCGATATCTGCGTACAAAGCAGATTGGCACACCCAGCAATGGGTAATATACCGTGATGATATATTTCTTTATTTAATATTAAATACTAAGAATTGTTTTATGTTTGTAACAACAGAAGATTTGAGTTTCAAATTACATGGGTTTATAAACATACCCTGAAAAATCAACAATAGTTATTTGTATATCAAGGCCGCGAAATCACTCTTTAGCGTACCGAGAGAAAAATTGTCGCCGAGGCCGCTTGCGGCCGAGGCAAGACAATCTCGAGGGCGCTAAAGGATTTCGCGGACAAGGTGTAGACAATATTTTTTGTGCAACCGTAAAAAATATGTAATTACAAATTTTATTAATTTTAAACAGTTTTATTGTAAATAGAAAGTTAGCTTTCAAGATGGCTACGGGATAGACATTTGATAAACAAAACCATGCAATTCTCAAGTGTCAAAGTGATTGTTTACCTAATTTTGCGGCCGCTACAATGACAACGGCCGCGAAATCCAATTTCGCGGTCTGTATTGCGGCTGCGAAATGCTTATTTCGCGTCCGGTTGCCCAAAACATTTTTTTATCGGTTTTGCATTGCATTCAACCTAAAATTTAAAATTTGTTTATTTAAATTACAAGTAAAGATTTAATTAAAATTTATAAACATTTTGCTTATTCTTGTTTTCAAAATAATCAAAAATTGACAGTCAACTGAACCGTAATACCAATTTAGAATTTATATCCATAAAAATTCTCTAGGCAAGTAATAGTAACAGAGTATTTCTGGACAATTTGGAAATTATGTAAATCTAGTTAACAAACGGAGCCACACAAAAGGTCTTTAATCACTAGTGAGTAAAAATAAATTCATAAAAATAAATATTTAATACAAAAATATAAAATTATGAATCTGTAGAGAAATTGAAAATATGAAAAGAGTAACATGAACGGTACATGTCGAAATATTAGAAAATATTTATAATTGTGCAAAATTAATGGCTACGTACATTTGTGCAATATCAACAAGGAAATAATTACAAATTCAGTGTAATAATACATATTCTTGTTACACGTTTCTTTTGAGGAAATGTTCAATATAAAATAAACAATCGATTTCCGTTGTAAACATTGTAGGTCATTTTTTTGTACTAATAGAAATTTAATTGCACGTTTCCTTACATCAATAATTATAATTATATAAAATTATAAGTATATCAGCATTTTTAACAATTTAACACCTAATTGAAAACGTAAAAACAAACAAAATGAAATTGGTTTATAATAATTTGAATATTTAAGGTCCGGTATATTCATCTCTGATTAAATTGTGTCTATACTCTATCCGTTTTAACTATAGAGTGGTGGGAAGATAGGTGCAATTTGATCTTAGTTTTTGATTGGATAATACTCCGATATTATCCAATCAAGCAACAAGATCAAACTGAACCTATCTTCCCACCACTCTATAGTTAAAACGGATAGAGTATAGTTAGTCGAAACAAAACAATGTAGAACAAGTTGTAAAAATTACACATGTGACATTTTTTCGACATTTTTCATTTTAATTGACAATTAAGTTAACGGATAGTTTAACTAGATTTGAAAATTCCTTATTCTTAGAAGAATTTTTTGAAACTAAAAGAATTTTTAAAACCGTCTGGCGTGGTTTACATGTTCAGTAATCATAACCACTCTTTGAGAAAAGGGATTTTAGGACCTCATGCATGACTGACATGTAGATATAGAGTAATCCTAATTTTTCTTTATCGTCTTAATATGATTTCTTGTAAAATTTTCCTATTGAAGTTGCGAACATTTCTCGAAATACGATAGTTTTTATTTTCACTTAATTTTAAGATTGACGGTAATAAATAATTTTATTATCAATTGGTTTAAAATGTCAAAATTCTCAAAGATCTTTTATTATAATTTGAACGAAGAAACGAATACGTGACAACGGTTATTAATATTTATAACTTCCAAACAATAAATTTTAATTCGTTACTGCCAGGACAGAAGCTTATAAGTCGATTTTTTTAACTAGACCCTTTGACTGTATTAAATCTGGTGTGGACACCACACGACTTCTTTGTACGCAAGAATAATATGAAGTATAGACCCAATTATAAAATTGCACATATTTGACGTAATTTGACATTAACATCTATTTTTTAAATTTTTTGTTATTTTTTGTCCTAATCCATAGTAAGTTTTATTACAAAGGGCTAATTTAATAATACTTGATTTGCTAGACGCAGAATTTAATTCTCTAAAACTCTTATTCGAAGCATTTATTTCTAAAATCAAAATGAAACCATTTTATTCAAGAAAAACTGTTAACAACTTCAGGTAATATATTACTTCCGGTTAGCCTGTTTTAACCAAAATTTACTATGTTATTCCAATTGACATAAAAGTCTTATATACCAAATTGGAAAAGTTTTGGATTATATATTAAAATAATTTTTCATTAAAATCTATTATAGGCTTCAAATAAAGTCAATTCTGGAAATTATGTAATGACCAAAAAGGGAGGTGCACAACTAGATGTTATAGCAGTCCTCAATACAAAATTTCAACTTTCTACGGCTTACCGTTTCTGAGTTATGCGAGATACGTGCGTACGTACGTACAGACGTCACGACGAAATTAGTCAGAATGGATTCAGGGATGGTCAAAATGGATATTTCCGTTGAAATCTCAAAACCGAAATTTTTCGCGATTACAATACCTTTACTTTTTACAAGGAAGTAAAAAATAACATGAAATTTTGTTCCGGCAGAAGCGATTTTCAAATTTATTATTAATGAATTAGATAATTTCAAAACAAAACTTTAGCATTACCGCTGGAGGATTAAGACTGAAAATAAATAATGGTTAAAGTATGTATTGTTGTGGAATTCTTATTAATCCTTCCTCCAGGTTTGCACCCTTTTGTGCGCGGTGGCGTTCGCCTCAGCCGGAGATTCCAAACACAAACGTGGAATTGAGAGCTACGGTCATGGCGGTGGCATTTCTGGAGGCCACGGCGGACTTGGCGGTGGCATTTCTGGAGGCCACGGCGGCCTTGGCGGTGGATTTGGAGGTGGTTTGGACGGTCACGGCGGAGCCGGCGGCGGTTTAGGTGGCGGAACCGGTGGTTTTGGCGGTGGAGCTGGAAACTTTGTTGGAGGTGGAGGCTTCGGAGGCGCTGGAGCAGGTGGCGGAGCCCCTCAACAAGTCACCATCACCCAACAGGTCCCTGTTGCCGTACCACAACCCTACCCAGTACCAGTCCAACGCAACGTACCAGTTCCCGTTCAAGTACCAGTTAGTGTACCAGTTGATAGTCCCTACCCCGTACAAATCCAACGTCCTTACCCAGTACCCGTAGAAAAACACGTACCCTACACCGTCGAACGTCAAATTCCAGTACCAGTCCATGTTCCCATCAGAATCCCAGTCTCTGTGCAAGTTCCTGTGCCCTACAACAGACCCTACCCTGTCGCTGTACCTCGCCCCGTTCAAGTACCAATCCCTGAGCCAGTCGTCGTGCGTCAACCAGTGCCCGTCGTTATCAACGCCGGTGGTGATGGTGGTGCTGGTGGAGCTGGAGCTGGTGGATTCGGAGGAGGTTTTGGAGGCGGTGCTGGAGGCGGTGCTGGAGGCGCCATTGGAGGTGGATTTGGAGGTCATGGAGGATTTGGAGGCGCTGGTGGTGCTGGAGGACTGGGAGGACATGGAGGACTTGGTGGAGCTGGAGGTGGATATGGAGGTCATGGAGGATATGAACACCACTAACAAGCCAGAAAGTCATGTCGAACAATAGCTCCTTTTATTTTCGTTACTTATTGCCAAAGATGTCTTAAATTGCCTATTGTACTTTTTATATTTTCGATGAATACATGAAAATACAAAAAAATAAAAAATAATTCTATTTTTCCCACAACTCCTGTTCACATGGTTTTATAATTTTATCTACCTACTAAAATCTCAGCACTAAAGTTTGAAATAAATTTGGAGTCTCAACGTACATAATTTTGTTTGAGTACAAGGGTATAAGTTATGGAATTTGTTCGTTCTAGGTACCTACCAAATTGAAATAATTATAAATATCGACTTATTACCTTTTGCCCCGACAGTAGCGAATTATGAAAATGGATAAATATTTCTTTAATAACTAGTGACTTAATTTCTTTGTAGTCTAATAGTCCAGGGTAAGGGTATTCGAAAAATAAGGGGATTATATTTGAAAAATGCATCAGTTATCAGTCAGTCAATCTTAAACAAGAAGAAAATTGTGTTATAGCCATGTTTGGAAGTAAACAGTTTCTTATTAGATCCGAGACTTTTTAAAAGTTACATTCACAAATAAATTTGAACCCAATTTCAAGCTAGCTTAAAATTGTAAGCTAAGGAGAGACATTTCCATGTAACCGTATACAACGAAAATATTGATCCGGTGCACTTCGGGTTCGAATTGCACATCGGTTTAAATCTTACGAGGTCTAAGCTTACATTTCAAGTCTGGAGTGAATTCACATGTACATTGTGATCACCGTATTTTTCCCTATTGAAAACACTGCTATGAATTTCACTATTTGACATTCGTTCGTTTCATGGTGTTTTTACCTGCCGCTACCCTTGGTAAGGGAGGTAAAGGGATCGTGCTAAAAATAACATATCGAGATTTTGGTAAATGACCACGTTTTAAGGTCCCTAGAATCCAATTTTAACATTTTCACGATGATGTCTGTATGTGTGTGTGTGAATCCTCCACTCTAACTCAAATACTATCAATCAGAATATTTTGAAACCTTGTATTTCGAACTTTTTCTTTAATGAAAAGAGCTCATTAGATTTTTCTGAAAATCCGATAACCGGAAATGGCACGGCGGTTTAGGCGGCGGAACCGGTGGTTTTGACGGCGGAGCTGGAAACTTTGTTGGAGGTGGAGGCTTCGGAGCTGCTAAAGTAGGTGGCGGAGCCCCTCAACAAGTCACCATCACCCAACAGGTCCCTGTTGCCGTACCACAACCCTACCCAGTACCAGTCCAACGCAACGTACCAGTTCCCGTTCAAGTACCAGTTAGTGTACCAGTTGATAGTCCCTACCCCGTACAAATCCAACGTCCTTACCCAGTACCCGTAGAAAAACACGTACCCTACACCGTCGAACGTCAAATTCCAGTACCAGTGCATGTCCCCATCAGAATCCCAGTCTCTGTGCAAGTTCCTGTGCCCTACAACAGACCCTACCCTGTCGCTGTACCTCGCCCCGTACAAGTACCAATCCCTGAGCCAGTCGTCGTGCGTCAACCAGTGCCCGTTGTCATCAACGCCGGTGGTGATGGTGGAGCTGGAGCTGGTGGATTCGGAGGAGGTTTCGGAGGCGGTGCTGGAGGCGGTGCTGGAGGCGCCATTGGAGGTGGATTTGGAGGTCATGGAGGATTTGGAGGCGCTGGTGGTGCTGGAGGACTGGGAGGACATGGAGGACTTGGTGGAGCTGGAGGTGGATATGGAGGTCATGGAGGATATGAACACCACTAACAAGCCAGAAAGTCATGTCGAACAATAGCTCCTTTTATTTTCGTTACTTATTGCCAAAGATGTCTTAAATTGCCTATTGTACTTTTTATATTTTCGATGAATACATGAAAATACAAAAAAAAATAAAATAAAAACAGAATTCTTTTTTTCCCACAACTCCTGTTCACATAGTTTTTTCACTAAAGTTTGAATCAAATTTGGAGTCCCAACGTACATAATTTTCTTTGAGGACAATGGTATAAGTTTTGGAAGTTGTACGTTCTAGGTATCTATCAAATTGAATCTAAACGAAATATCGACTCATGATCTTTTGCCCCGACAGTAGCGAATTATGAAAATGGATAAACATTTCTTTAATAACCAGTGACTTAATTTCTTTGTAGGTTAATAGTCCAGGGTATTCGAAAAATAAGGCAATTATATTTGGAAAATGCAACAGTTATCAGTCACACTTAAGACAAGAAGAAAATTGTATTTTAACCATGTTCGGAAGTAAACAGTTTTTTATTAGATTCGGGACTTTCAAAAGTTACATTCACAATTAAATTTGAACCCTATTTCAAGCAATTACAAATGTAAGCTAAGCAGAGACATTTCCATGTAGCTGTATACACCGAAAATATTGATCCGGTGCACTTCGGGTTCGAATTGCACATCGATTTAAATCTTACGAGGTCTAAGCTTACATTTCAAGTCTGGAGTGAATTCACATGTACATTGTGATCACCATATTTTACCATACTGAAAACACTGCTTTGAATTTCACTATTTGACATTCGTTTGTTTCATGGGGTTTTTACCTGCCGCTACCCTTGGTAAGGGAAGTATAGGGATCGTGCTAAAAATCACATATCGAGATTTTGGTAAATGACCACGTTTTAAGGTCCCTAGAATCCAATTTTAACATTTTCACGATGATGTCTATATGTGTGTATGTGTGGATCCTCCACTCTAACTCAAATACTATCATTCAGAAAATTTTGAAACCTTGTATTTCGAACTTTTTCTGTAATGGAAAGAGCTCATTAGATTTTTCTGAAAATCCGATAACCGGAAATGACACTTTACTAGAAGCTCAAAGTAGTTTTTCTTCGAAAAATACCTTAATGATATTATTTCGAGATGAATGTTATTATAAAAATTTAAGATTATTAAATTTTCTATAGATTTGCATTAATACTTTTTCTATATATTTTATGGATAAATTTATAAATATATCTATAATTTAAATCCCAGAGCCTACGCTTTAAACAAACAAAACGCAGTTATTTAAATGTATTTAACTGACAGATAAATGTCACTATCAATGAACTAATCATTTCAAAATAATATTAGTAACGTTTTAAAAAGAAATAAGTAAATAGAACAATAGAAAAGGAATTCAATACAGTTTCCAGCATAAGAAAATATGTAGGTATGTATTTAGCTTAATAAAAATTAACGATTCACAAAAGTTTTAAGCTAATCCTCATTTTTGAATTAGTGACTTCTATTCTATTCCGGTATTTAAAATTTCATTTTATTATAGCTCCGGTGGCTCAATGGTTAGAGCAACGCCTCATGTCATGAGTGCCCCCGGGGCTCTGAGTTCGAGTCCCACTAAGGCATGGATGTGTGTGAATGTGAACCTACTCTGTAATTGGGATTTAATCCTGTTGAGGGGTTTATAAAAAATGTAGTTACTTGGCTCGTTACTTGGATTAGATTAGACTATATTTTAAGAAATAAACTGTCAAAATCAGAGTAAAATTCGCTAATCCAAAAATAAAAATTAACTTAATCTTTTTTGTGACTCGGGCTGTAAATGGCGGGAGGTATTGTGTTGGCCACACCAGATATTTATCTTTGGGGCTTTGGGGTTACATGAAACAGACTGCACACGCTAGAAGAATTATACTAAAGAATACAGTAGGCCGGCGATATTATTAGGAATAACCTAGATCCAAGCACCATATTAAGATCGCAGCGATCTCTTCTACATTGTGCTCCATAAAAGCAATCGTAGTATTATTTTTACCTTCCGTCACCTTTTAGTAAGGAAGATATTGTCTTTGGTAAAAAAATTCAACGATGAGTTTTTAATCAGTAAGCGAGTTTTAGGGTCCCTAGAATACGATTTTACTATTTTTACGATGATGTTTGGATGTGTGAGTGTGTGTTTATGTGTATGTGTGTGTGTGTGTGTGTGTGTGTGTGTGTGTGTGTTGTTAAGCAACAAGAGGGAGAATCAGTTTACAAGGTTACCCGACGTGTAAACTGAGTCTCTCCCTCTTGTTGCTTAAACTCGGCCACTAGCGTGGTTGACACGTCGGGTAACCTTGTTTAAGACAGTACTATTCCCCTTGCTCCTGAAGATGCCCCATACGACTGCGGGCGAAACGTTGAGCTCTGACTCAAAATATGACACAGTCCATTCCCGGAAAACGAATATTTCTCAACTATGTTAAATATTATTTTTTCACATTTATTGTTATTATAAATATTAAAGAATATTTTATTGTCTATACGATTTGACTGCATTTTGTACTTAATATTAAATGGATATAGAGTTAAAAGATTATAAAGAAATTAAATTTCATAAAGTAGACATCTATGGAAACAGCTACTATATTAAAAAAATTCTGGTTAAAATATGTCAGTGTCAAGTGCAATTGACATAAGTGTGTTTGTCTTATAATTTTATTGAAAATATAGGATCTTTTGCGAGAAATTTTCTGTATAGAATTCGTATAAAATACATACAACAGCCGGAAGGTAATGTACAAGAAATAAATTCTTTTGCAAGGAACTTTCAGTATGAAATTTGTACAAAAAACATAGAACTGACGGAAGGTAATGTGCTGGCCACATCAGATTTTTATGATTCATGCACTTGAATGTAGTAATATTAAACTAAATTGAAATTAAGAAGTCTTCCACGCTTCCTGGTTTACGAAATTAAACGAAGAAAGGAAAAGCATGGTTAATGTTGCAATAATTTCGATCACACACAAGCATTTTAATAGAAAAATGCTGACGGAAATTGCAAACGCTCCAAGAAGTAAACTATAAACCGTGCAAATGATTAAACCTGCATGCATGCTATATTGCACGCAAGGTGTTGAGCACTAGATCATTTCTCCGATCACGATTCCAGCCTGGCTCGCGTTTCTGAGAAAAGTGACACTGCGAACGCTCTCTCACTACGACACCTGTTCTGCAGAGCAAAGGAGAGATGATTGCGGATGGTATGGTGGATCGCAAAGGAGAATCGCAGATCGGCTTCTTTGAACGGCTGTCATTGTCTTGGCCACAGGTGGTCGTGTCCTTTACCAATATCGGCTGCATACTAAACAATGCAGCTATAACAGATAAATACATGACTACACGTTTATCATTGGGATTTTTAGCGGGAGGAATTTGCGTAACAAACGTTCAAGAAGGCTTAATGCCAACAGATATTACGTTGCCAGATCGGAATAATATAATTTTATACAGACTGTCTCACAACTCGCGCCCCAGAGCGAATGAGGAAACACGAGACTGCACTCGGATGTGTAATTCCGAAGAAAAAAAATCTGATGTGGACACCACACGACTTCCTTGTACGCAAGAGCAATATGAAGATGAAGTATAGACCCATTATAAAATTGCACGTGTTTGGCGTAATTTGACATTAACATCTATTTTTTATTTTTTTTGTTATTTTTTGTCCTAATCCATAGCAAGCTTCATTACAAAAACCAAAAAGTATATAAGTTTTAAATTTACATATCTCGCTTATACAAAGGACTAATTGCTAGACGCAGAATTTAATTCTCTAAAACTCTTATTAGAAGCATTTATTTCTAAAATCAAAATGAAACCATTTTATTCAAGAAAAACTGTTAACTTCAGGTAATATATCACTTCCGGTTAGCCTGATTTAACCAAAATCTGCTATGTTATTCCAATTGATATAAAAGTCTTATATACCAAATTTGAAAAGTTTTGGATTATATTTTAATATAGTTCTTCAATAAAATCTATTATAGGCTTCAAATAAAGTACCATTTCTGGAAATTATGTAATGACCAAAAAGGGAAGTGCACAACTAGATGTTATAGAAGACCTAAATACAAAATTTCAACTTTCTACGGCTTACCGTTTTTGAGTTATGCGAGATACATACGCACGTACGTACGTACGTACAGACATCACGACGAAATTAGTCAGAATGGATTCAGGGATGGTCAAAATGTATATTTCCGTTGAAATCTCAAAACCGAAATTTTTCGCGATTACAATACTTCCTTTACTTCATACAAGGAAGTAAAAAATCTAGCTTAAAAGATATTCGAGAAAAGACATCTTAAAATTGACCAATCAGGGACCCACACCTTTAACGTGTGTTTGCCGTAATTTTACGTTACTAGAGTTTTATACAAATCAAATCTTCTTTAAAATGTGTGGGCGACTGTAGTTTTCGAAAAATGTCAGTGTCAAATTTAATTTGACAAGGTGAATAAAAAAGGCAAATTCTTACCATGTATTCAGCCGCTGATTACTTAGAAATGACAATAATATTTTCGTTTAACACATTTTACACAGCTGCTACAACACGTTGCACTGTATGTTATAAATGATGATCTCGGATGACACCTGTGCTAAACAAAATTTTTGACAGTAAAAAGTCAACTCTAAAGTCTCAAAATTACAGTAATTTAAACAAATTTTGTAACTCACTAGTAGTATTTTTAAAACCTAGCAACCAGTTTTATTTTTTAATAATATCATCACACCTCAAGATATCCTTCCGGGATTGGTGGATTAAAAAGTCTTGTAACTCCGTCATGCAAGCAGCCGCAAATTATTTTCTTCTATTTGTTGGCAACCTATTGTCGTCGGCAAGTGTCAGTTTCGTCTGGGGCGCGAGTTGTGAGACAGCCTGTATAGTACCGTCCAAAAATATAGATTTTATTTTTTTGAATGGGTCACATATATTTGATTCAACTAAATCTGATGCGTCGCACTCCAATCACTACATTAACTACAACGGCTGATTAAAACCTCTTGACTTGTAAAAATAATTGTACCTACTCATTGTTTTCTTCGTGTAAATCATAATGAAATTTATAAAACATAATAAAGCTGAATATTTTATCTTTTGAAAACGATCCTCTTTATTTTGAGCCTAACTAGTAGGCCGTTGGTGCAAAGAATTCTGTTTTGGCTGTGAATCTTTAATTCGTTCATTATTACAAAGCCACTGTTGTACATGCATGGGTGCACTGGGCGCGCAAGCACCCATACCAAATTTGTAATGGGTGCAGAGCACCCATACAAATGACTAAGTTATCGATGTTTTTTTTTTATTCAGAATTACTATTTAAACGCAATTTCCGAGTTACCGAGTTAAAGATGAAAAAATCAAATACCATTTGTTATTTTTAAACCTTACAATGACTATGTGCATTATTTCTTACGAATTTTTCGATGAAAATTAGAATTAGAAATTGTTTGTCTGCAGCGCTTGGTCACTTAGTCTTAGGCGGATTCAGGACCGGCGGTGGCATGAGGCAGAGAGGCGACTGCCTCACTTCTCAGAATTTAGAGGCACATATTTGGGTTCATTTTTTCAAGTGCCGTTATACGGCTCGTGGCCAACCAATTTTAGACGCCGAAAAGCTATTTGAGATAAATTTTGTGAATGGTCTACTTCTACTGGATGAAATGGAAATAATAGTCAAACATCTCTCACAATATCAGTTTATATTTTTACCTCCCGCTACTCTTGGTAAGGGAGGTATAGGGATCGTGCTAAAAATTGCATATCGAGATTTTGGTAAATGACCACGTTTTAAGGTCCCTAGAATCCAATTTTAACATTTTCACAGTGATGTGTGTGTGTGTGTGTGTGTGTGTGTGTGTGTGCGTGCGTGTGTGTGTGTATGTATGTATGTGTGGATCCTCCACTCTAACTCAAATACTATCATTCAGAATATTTTGATACCTTGTATTTCAAACTTTTTCTTTAATGAAAAGAACCCATTAGATTTTGGTGTAAATCGGATAACCGGAAATGGCACTTTATAAGAAGCTCAAAATAGTTTTTCTTTGAAAAATACCTTTAAATGTTATTTTTTGACATTAATGTTATTATAAAAACTAAAGATTATTAAATTTTATACAGATTTGCATTAATACTTTTTCTATATATTTTATCGATAAATTTATTAAATTATCTATAATATAAATCACAGATCCAACGCTTTAAACAAACAAAACGTAGTTATTCAAATGTATGTAAATGATAGATAAATGTCACTATCAAAGAACTAATCATTTCAAAATAATATTAGTAACGTTTTAAACAGAAAAAAGTACATAGAACAATAGAAATGGAATTCAATACAGTTTCCAGCATAAGCAAATATGTAGGTATGTATTTAGATTAATAAAAATTAACGATTCACAAAAATATTTAAGCTAATCCTCATTTTTGGATTAGCGAATTCTATTCTATCCCGGTATTTAAAATTTGATCTTCAACTCCGGTGGCTCAATGGTTAGAGCAACGCCTCATGTCATGAGTGACCTCTTGGCTCTGGGTTCGAATCCCACTAAGGCATGGATGTGTGTGAATGTGAACGCACTCTGTAATTGGGATTTAATCCTGTTGAGGGGTTTTAAAAAAAAGGTAGTCACTTGGATTAGATTAGACTATATTTTAAGAAATAAACTGTCAAAATTAGAGTAAAATTCGCTAATCCAGAAATAAGGATTAACTTAACCTTTCTTGTGACTCGGGCTGTAAATGGCGGGAAGTTTTGTGTTGGCCACTCCAGATTTTTTTATTATATTAGGCTCGATATTAAGAAACAGCTCTCGTATATTTCACTGAATCTAGTCGTGTCACAAAAAATCCTTTAAGATAACATAAATAGAAGACATGATAATATAAATGGTATGTATAATTTAATTGTCAATTTCATAAGCATACATTGTTATTGCACATTTCACATTTCAATATAATTAGAATTAGATATACGATAAGATAATTAATCATACACAATCTCCTCTCCTAATTTCACATTTGGTTTGCCTCGTGCGCAACACACTCTCTGCTGCTTTTATCAGGTATATCTGTAGTCTCTAGCATAGTCATTGAATGTGATAATTACAGTCTGTATAAATAATAAAGGCTTAGAAACGGAGTCACGAGCGTTGAAAGCAGACAACGGTCACCTAGGACGGTCTGACTCTGATTATTATTGAAATGCGGTGAATAGGTGTTTTAATTAATACATCACGCCCGATTCATTTTACGCTTGATTTGGTTTGAAGCACGTGAGACTCAAATCGTGCAAATGGTAGTTTTTTGCACTATGGGAATTTCTCTATGTCTATGTGACAATCCTATTGGAATTCATACACTCTGTGAGAATATACAGATATGAATAATATCTATTAATATTAATTTTGTATATTAATAATGATTTCTCTTTTCTTTTATTCAAAGTACAGACTGAAGCTTGCCGTTCAATAAGATTTTGACATTTGCCGCTTATATAAGGTGTTTCTTCCTTCCGTTATGGAAGGTATTGTCTTTGGTCAAAAAATTCGGTGGTAAGTTTTTAGTGAGCAGGATTTAAAGCCGTCCCGCATTTGAGCGAGATGCAGCACGACGAAGCGAAGTCCTTTTTAGAACCAACGAGCTCTTGCGAGCAGTTTTCAACGCGAAACAGCCGCGTTTGCTTCAAAAGATGGACAGCTCGTAGGAAGCGCAACAACGCAGGCACTATCTATATGAGACAAATTTATAAATTATTTTGTTTCATCCGTAGGTTAAGTGTATTGGCAAACTGCCATGGTACAGAGAGGCCGAAAAATGTTAAATTTTTTTATATATTCTACTACATTCTGTAACCAAGTAGTTAATCTCCTTTTTTATTGAGTCTGCAATACTATTTTGTACAATAGAAATAGTTTAATATGCAAAGAATTCCTGAACTAGTTTTATAAACTGTTTCCACTTTTAAATCAAATTAATATTTTGTACATTTATTTCTTTATATTTTGAAACCAAAATAACTATTTTTTGACATTTTACCATAATCTATACGTATTGTTTTGCTATGATGTGTGAAAGATGTGAAACATAATTCTACATGCATCTTGGGCATATTCGTCCTGATTTATACTCTATTCAGCAGATGGCGCTGATGTCAACGCCAATTGCAAGTAGCGGAAATTACATTGGGTAAACGTATCTCTTGTCTTCAATTTCAGCCAATCAGAGAGTTCAAGACTATGCCCTATTCTTTACAATACTGAATGGTTTAAATGGAACAAGGTATAGGTAGCTGCGCTGCGCTATCCCACATATTAGATTAGCGAAGCGCGGAGCAGAGAAGAGCAGAGCTGCTATAAGAATAATCCTAAGAACCGTTTTCTTTACGTTCACCCGAACGAACATATGCTTCAAGAAGAAATTTGTCACGCTCTTTATTAAAAGCCATAATGAATAGAAATTACTTGAATATTTTTCACGAAGGTATGCGAAACAAATAGAAAATGAATCAACATACGGCAATGATATTAGTCAAATGCCATGCACCTGTCAAATATGGAATATAGTTTTAATGAAGTATATACTGTATTTCAGATATATATGTAGCAGTCTCGCCTATAATCTAGTCTACTGCTACATGGCCCTCCCGACCAGGAAAACTAATAGAGTTACGATAACGATAATTTTGTTTTGGAGTTCAGTTGTTAAAGTTTCTAAACAATAAATTTGACGTTTAAATATTTTGTGTTTTTTATATTTTACAATTTAAGAGTTTCTTGTTCTATTTTTACAAAGAGTGGACCGCCACGCTGGAGGTAGTAGCAACTATATTCTGATCTGAAATACAGTATAGAAAATTGAAATATAATGTTGACATTATTTTAGAACAGGAGCTATAACGTGACATTCTGCTATTTTTTATCACTGTGTATAGTGCCCAGTTTCACCAATATCAAAGAAATCTTCCAATAGAAAAATATCGCATCAAAACCATAACACAAATGATACTACTTATTCTAGTTGTCATATTTTGAGCAATATTTTTCTTTTATTGGATGAATAAGCTATTCGAAGATTTATTTGATGTTAGTAAAACGGGGCATATGGCAAATATTTTATTAATGCTTAAATTTTCTTTTTTAATCGGTTGGTAGATAATAATGTCCGAACCTTCAAACTGATGGGATGTGATTCATTGTTTACTTCACTTTTCAGCTTTCTGGAAAAAATTCTGGCTAGCTAAATATTACTTTCCAACCGCTGAAATGTCATTACCATTTTGGCATAGAGTTTATAAAATATTACATCTCATGTCCACAAGATACGCTTGTTTTTTACCTCTCGCTAAGAGAGGTATTGTATCGCATATCCAGATTTTAGTGAAAAAGCACGTTTTAAAGTCCCTAGAATCCAATTATAACATTTTTACGATGATGTCCGTATGTGTGTGAGGATGTGTGTGTATGTGTGGATGTTGGATTCACGATTTCTCAAATACTATAAGATAAGACTTAAGACATTTTTAACTACGGATTCCTCAATCTAACAATAATGGGAAGAATTAATTATGTTTTGGTAACAATTGGACAACCGGAAGTAGTAGTTACAAGGAAAAAATCATCTAAATATTATTTATCGAAAATTTATGTAAATATTTATGTTAAAGAACGTTAAATTCTTTATTCGATAAATAGAAATTCATTAATATATCTTCTACAGATTTAGAGATAAAGAAATGCATATAAAATAATTTCATGTAAAAAATCTCAGATCAAACTACTACAAGGCAAGAAATTCAAATGTTTGTAATTGACACATAAATGTCACTGTCAAAAATATTTGTATGTCTCTGTCAAAAATATTTGTACATTATTATGAAGATTATGAAAATAAAAAAAGTCAACAACGCAAAAGAATATACGTAAAAAAGAATATAAAAGGAATTTGCGAAAAAATGACGAATATAAAGAAAAAGAAAAGGAAAGTAGAAAAAGAAAATTTCAGGATATTGAATATAAAGAAAATGTGTGTATTGTACATAATTTATTTAAAAATATCCCATAGATTTTGCAAATATATGTGAGAATTATTTTGTAGTGAGACATGAATATATGTATTTAAAAATATTTTTCGTTTTATGCGTCCAACCAGGCAAAATATCTGGCGAGAGGTTATGTGCTGGCCACATCAGATTTTTATATTTAGTTTTACATCGTACAAAAATTAATTTAAAAAAACATAGCATTAGTTTGCTCTTAAATTCAATAATATTTCGATTTATTCTGTTGTCGAATTTGAACTGAAGTGTAATGCGTAAAGAGAAATTATATTTTCATTCTCGTCACAAAATAGCACATGACGATCTATTTCGTCCAATAATGTTAGCTGCTACACCCATAATGGCTGATACTGATTTAAAACCATAATTAAATAATTTATACACACCAGACGTGAAAATTTATCCTGTCTCTTAATAAAGAAATTACTCTCCTGGTTTTGAGTGCTTACAAATTACTAAGGAGGTTTTTGGTTTATTTAGTTTAACGCCTCGTGGTTTTTAGTTACGCTTGCTAGAATGACTTAATGCGTAGAATATTTAACAAACATTAATGTACTCGAAAGAAAACTAACGCATTTAATACTGGTTTAATGATGTACATTACATGAATTATTATTAGAAAATTTCTTACATACTAGTTTGTAAATAGTGAAATGATGTAACTGCTACTGGAATTTGTAGAAATCTGTAAATTTGTTACTGCAAATTGTAGCAGTAAATATATATAACGCAATGTGGAAATATTATTGATGTATTCGCTTTTGCATTATATCATTTCAAAATTACATTTTTAATAACAACAAATTTATAACAATGTCCTTTCCACATTTTTTTGTCACTTAAGCAGAAGTTCATTGCCATTTATAGATATGAACAAAGTGAAAGACGTACGATTAGAAAAAGTATTTGGCGAAAAAAAATCATTGCCTTCTTTACTTTTATTCCTACGTCGCTGCATATTTATATAAAGCGTCTTTAGGCCTTATATATGTAAACCTTTGAGTCTCAATAGGTCATATACATACAGTATCGGAAATAAATAGAGCGACCCTGTAGAAACCAATGGAAAATAATCCCCCATATTTCAATGTTCATTATATTTTCAAACTTCTTATATAAGGTAAAGGTTCATTCAAAAGTAGCGTACTAAATTTCATAAGTACTTATGTATTTGAATACGAATATGATGTACGACAAAAATAGCGACTATAATGTAATTTTCGTCTGCGATAACTCTAATACTACAATTCCAAAAATTATAATTCTTACGTATTTCTCTTCGTTACTTCCATGTGAAGAGCTGATTAAATTTTGGTTCTAATTGGTGAACCGCATGTACCCTCATTTGAAGATTTTAACAGTTTTTCTTCGAAAAACGATGTTAAATATAATTTTTTAACATTTAAAGTTATTATAAATATTAAAGAATATTTTATTCTCTATACAATTTGAATGCATTTTATACTTTTTATTAAATGGATATAGAATTAAAAAATCTGATGTGGCCAACACATAACCTCTCGCCAGATATTTTACCTGGTTGTACGCATAAAACGAAAAATATTTTTAAATACAAATACATATATTCATGTTTCACTACAAAATAATTCTCACATATATTTGCAAAATCTATGGGATATTTTAATATTAATTACGTACAATACATACATTTTCTTTATATCTAATATTCTGAAATTTTCTTTTTCCTCCTTCCTTTTTTTTTTCTTTATATTCGTCATTTTTTCGCAAATTCCTTTTATATTCTTTTTTACATATATTCTTTTGCGTTGTTGACTTTTTTTATTTTCATAATCTTCATAATAATGTACAAATATTTTTGACAGTGCCATACAAATATTTTTGACAGTGACATTTATGTGTCAATTACAAACATTTGAATTTCTTGCCTTGTAGTAGTTTGATTTGAGAATTTTTACTTCAAATTATTTTATATGCATTTCTTTATCTCAAAATCTATAGAAGATATATTAATGAATTTATATTTATCGAATAAAGAATTTAACGTTCTTTAAAATAAGAATTTACATAAATTTTCGATAAATAATATTTAGATGATTTTTTCTTCCGGTTGTCCAATTCAAGACCTACGAGAAAAAGTATTTGGCGAAAAAAAAAATCATTGCCTTCTTTACGTTTATTCCTCCGTCGCTGCATATTTATATAAAACGTCTTTAGGCCTTATATATGTAAACCTTTGAGTCTCAATAGGTCATATACATACAGTATCGGAAATAAATAGAGCGACCCTGTAGAAACCAATGGAAAATATTCCCCCATATTTCAATGTTCATTATATTTTCAAACATCTTATATAAGGTAAAGGTTCATTCAAAAGTATCGTACTAAATTTCATAAGTACTTATGTATTTGAATACGAATGTGATGTACGACAAAAATATCGGCTGTATTTTTTTTTTAAATAACCTCTCAACAGGAATAAATGCCAATTACAGAGAGGTTTACATATACAAACATCCGTGCCTTAGTGGGATTCGAATCCAGAACCCCTAGCGTACTCATGACTACGAGCCGATGCTCTAACCATTGAGCCACCGGAGCTGACAAACAATAAATAATCAGAATAACAATTTATGAAAGAAACTTAAATTATGGGGTCTCGTGGCCGCGTGCCTGAGTGTCAGGTCGCGAATCTGGGGAACCGGGTTCGATCTCGACCGACGCCAAATGTTTCAAATTTTAAATGGCAAAAAATTTACTCCTGTGTTGCACTCTCCACGCCAGCAATGAGTGCCCGTGTGGTGACGCCTGGTAAACGCTCGCACGGTACAAATATGTCATCATCATTACTGAAATTTGCGTACAAAGCAGATTGGCACTCCCAGCAATGGGTAATATGCCGTGATGATATGTTTATTTTATTTTATTTAACTTAAATTACACAAAAAATAAATAATGTTACTTATTTATTTAATATTTAAATCGTAGAAATGGGCTTTAGGATCCAGGACAAATTTATTTAAACGAAGAAAGAATTGTGAAAAATGCATGGACCTCGCTCCCAATTGAGCCACGAGTTCCCGTTGAAGTCTTTGAATCTTTCACAAGCCTTTTTACAAATCGTAACGAGTACACTCTCACAATTTGAGAGATAAATACTCAACGCTAACATTGCGCAGTAAATATATTATTGTGAACTTTAAGCCGTCACACACACGTAGAATAATTATTTGAGATCCAACCTAAATGTTTAAATCGTAGAAATGGGCTTTAGGATCCAGCACAAATTTATTTAAAAGTGACTCAATTAGTAGAGTGCCCGGCTAGAGATTGGTAGGCTCTGGGTTCGAATCCCAGCAAGGTCCATGAATTTTTCACAATTCTTTCTTCGTTTAAATAAATTTGTCCTGGATCCTAAAGCCCATTTCTACGATTTAAACATTTAGGTTGGATCTCAAATAATTATTTTATATTTATTTAATACTTTAATAAATATTTATAACAGCTTGCATTCTTCGTGGTATCGAATTAAAAAATTATAATAGATCTCCATACATCTGTTATAATTTTAAATAATTGCTTGAAATTATTATTATTAGTACTTCCAATATTTTTGTTAATGGTTTCCGATAGATTTTCAATTGTATTAAGATCCGGAGATTGTTCGCGAGTAATAGAAATATTTTCAAATCTGTTTTAATATTCCTGACGACTTCTGCTATGTGCTATGACAGATGGATCATGTTTCACATACGAGGTCTGTTAGAAAAGTATCCGACCTTTAGCGAAAACCTGAAGCTCGCTTGCATGAACCGACCTTGAACCTTCGTGCGCATGCGTCGGTTTTTCATTGCAAGGAAAATGACGGAACACCTGTAGCAGCGCTATTGTATCAATTTTTTTCTGAAATTGGGCGACAACCAGGTGGAAACCATTCGGAAGATTCAGACGGCTTTCGGTGACCAAAGAAAGCCCGCCATGTGCGAAGCAACGTCAAAGTGATGCTGACTGCTTTCTTTGACTCCCGCGGTGTGGTACACCACGAGTACACACCATAATCATCAAAGTTTACTACAGGGATGTCCTTCGTCGCCTACGTGATACTGTGCGGCGCAAGAGACCGGAGTTGTGGTCAACAGGAAATTGGCGCCTTCATCACGACAATGCTCCAGTACATTTCTCGCACGTGATTCCGACTTTTTTTGGCGAACAACAAGACTCCTATGGTTCAATAGGTTCCTTACTCTCCTGATATGGCCCTCTGTGACTTCTGGCTGTTCCACAAACCCAAGAGGCCATTGAAAGGAACGCGATTTCTGACAAGAGAGGACAATATGGCTGCAACGAAAGTCGAAATAAACTCCATTCCGAAAGAGGCTTCCTCGGAATGCTTCCAACAATAGCCGCACCGCTGGGAGCATTGTATGGAGTCCCAATGAGACTACTTTGAAGGTGATTAGGTTTCCAACGCTCCAGGTATACCAGTTTTTTCCCCGGCCAAAGGTCGGATACTATTCTAACAGACCTCGTATCTTTTGGCCCTTGGATCTTGTTTTACTAGTCTCGGCATGATTTGTCAGTTGTCTCTTTAGACCCTATATAACCTAAAAGAAATTCATTTAGTCTGTGCAACCTAAAAATTTAAATCACTGAAAATTACTAAGATCGCATAAAAACCCTAAAGGTATACTTTAGATATTTTCAATTTTTGGCTCTTTTCAATTATTCTGCAACTGACATTGTATCCATAGTTAAAATAATTTGAAAATTGGTAATTTTGCCCGAAGATTCAAACGGCAAAGTCGCCAGGCATGTATCTTCACCCATATTTGAGTTATTGCTCAAAAGTGCCTCTGATTTTTGGTTGAACATATTTTTAATACATTCATTTTTCACTGGATATCTTCAACACTTCAATTAGAGTGCCAATTCCAACTATGAACTCCAGAAGTCTAGAGGATTAAGCTATTAATTCTATATTCCAATTCATAGAATATATCCGCGGGCTAAAAACACAACAAATTTCTTGTTGAATACCAGCAATTTTCTTCTAACAGCACAGCACTTAAAATCAATTATCCCGCGTTAAAAATCCCTGACAATCTGATATGCATAATGAAATACAGTTGCAAATTATTTCCTCGCGACATTTCTCCATAAATCCAGGTGTGCCCTGGAGGAAGAGTTTGAGCACCGCTGATAGAATATTTAAGTGCGTGTTGCACCTGTAATTAACTACTACCAACACCTCGAAGATGTCATAGCATGTTGCAGAAAGATAAGAAGGAATAGGAAAGGACTCTTACTATTTTAACCCTTGTAGATTCATACCAAGATCTAAATTCTAATACTGATCACAAAAATGAGAACTGTAGCCGTATTTACTTGGGAACTTCAGGTTCAATCTTGAACTGATCTCTGACCGACTTCCATATAATAAATGGTACAGTTCTGAAATATGTTAGTTAATTCGAATTCACGTCATTTATTCTCATTCTGGATGTATAGTTGGCTCTATTTAACCTGATTTTATTTGTATATAAACCACTCTACGTACAATCCACATCTATTAGTTTTAAGAAATAAATAAAGAACTCAACTGTTTAGAAAGAGAGAGTAGACAGGTTTTATATACTAAGACTTGATTTACATTAGCGGTAGAATGACGGTACAATAACGGTACGGTGTTGGTATGTAAATCAGTAAATATCAAAGGGTCATCATCGTACCGTCATTGTACCGTGAGCGTAGATGTAAATGGGTCCATTAAACTACATTGGAGCAAGAAGTATCCGTATCGTCATCGTACCGTCATCGTACCGTCATTGTACCGCTAATGTAAATCAAGCCTAACTCAGCAAATCTGCTGGGTGAGTTAGGTCAGTTCAGGATCAGTTCTGGGTTACTTAAAATGTGACGACTACAACTAATCAACGTGTTGTACTAAAAGTATTGAACTTCAAGTTCAGCTGAACCGTTGATCAAAATTGATCTTAATTCACATAGTGACCGGGAAAGATCGGGTGTTCAATGAGAATCAAGTTAAATGACTTGATCGAATGTTCAACCATTGTACAACGTTATTTTTACCTCCCTCATACCGTAGGTAAGGGAGGTAATGTAATCGTGCCAAAAATTCGATGGTGAGTTTTCAGTAAATAAGCACGAATTAGGGTTCCCACAACACGTTTTTACTATTTTTACGATGATGTCTGTGCATATGTGTGTGTGCGTGTGCGCGCGCGTGTGTGTGTGTGTGTGTGTGTGTGACAATTTTTTTTGTCCACGATAACTCTTATAACAAACTTTCAAATATATTTATTTTTCGTATTTAAGATTCCTGCATTGATACAACGAGTTGATTAGATTTTGGGTAAAATTGGATAAATGGAAGTGATAATTTACTTGAAGCCCATAACAGTTTTTAATGAAAAACTATATTAAAATATAATTCAAAACTTTTCAATTTTAGTAGTTAAGACTTCTATATCATGGGAAATAACATATTAGATTTTGGATAAAATTAATCAACCAGAAGTGATACTTTACTTGAAGCTCTGAACAGATTCTCGTGAAAAATATATTATGATATACTCCAAAACTTGTCAAATTTAGTATTTACGACTTTTATATGAAAGGGAACAACATATTAGATTTTGGATACAATTGATAAACCGGAAGTGATACTTTATTTGAAGCTCTGAACAGATTTTCGTGAAAAATATATTGATACAATCGAAAACTTTTCAAATTTGGTATTTAAGACTTTTATATTTATTAAAAATGACTTGTTAGATTTTTTCTAAAATTGGTAAATCGGAAGTGATACTTTACTTGAAGCTCTGAACAGATTTTTGTGAAAAATGTATTATGATATATTCCAAAACTTATCAAATTTAATATTTAAGACTTTTATATAACGGTAAGCAACATATTAGATTTTGGCTAAAATTGATAAACCGGAAGTGATACTTTATTTGAAGCTCTGAACACATTTTCGTGAAAAACACATTGATACAATCCAAAACTTTTCAAATTTGGCATTTGACTTTTATATTAACAAGAACTATATATATTAGATGTTTTCTAAAATTGATAAACCGGAAGCACTACTTTACAGGAAGCTATAAATCGATTTTCTTGGAAAAATATATTTAAACATGATCCAAAACTTCTCAAATTTGATATTTAAAACACGTGTACTTAAATTTGGAGCTCTTAACAGATTTTCGAGGAAAAACAATAAAATATAATTCAAAATTTGGTATTACAGACTTTTCTATTTATTGAAACAACAAATTAGGTTTTGTTTATGAACGATCAACTGGAAGTGATCCTTTACTTCAAGTTCATTGCTATTTCAAACATGGAATTGACGGGAGGTCATGTGTTGGCCACATCAGATTTTTTATTAATGCTATCATATTATTTTTCGTTTTAATAGCATACTTACTTTCATTTTTCATTAAGCAGGTTGCGACAAGCTACAATAGCTGGAAAATCAGTACTATATATTATAAATACAATTAATTATAATAATTAACTAATATAAAATAATTTAAAAAGTAATGGGATTGACATTGTTGTAATTGCTATAATAAAAATACTCGTATATCAATTTTTATTAATGCGTATCATTTTTCATATCTGTAAGGCGTTGCATTATTAAATTATTAATTAAATTAATAGTGATTTATGTATTTCAAACTATATATAGCACGCTATTAATTTATATATAAAATATATCACTTCAGCATATATATACCTACAACTTTCTATTAGAATTAGATTATTAAAGGCATGTTACAGTATTTTATACAATATTATCTGCCATATAAAACTCTATTTTTTGTTCTCGAGAAAAGCGTGATTTATTTATTAGAAATTATACAGCACACTTGCTGTTTACTGACATTATACTAACTAATGAATGACAATAACTTCACTTTAGTAACGCGTGAGTGCAACGAATCGTTAGATAATGATCACTTTACTATCAGCTAGTAAACACGTTGAGAACAATTGAATAAAAAGCGGATAAAGACAGAATAAACAGCTCGTTAGTTTAACAATGGATAAAACACTTAATTAATGCCACTTTGCTACAGAAATTACGAATGAATGATATAATAAAAAAGATTTGATGCCTGTCAGCTTACCTATGCAAAGACACGACAACATTTTAATGCAATATTTTATAATTGTTAACAATTAAGGTGCATTCACAAATGAAAATTAAGTTTAGATTTATGGTTTATACTTAAATTAAAGACTTTGGCCGCATATAATGTAATGATTCCATTCACACTTCAGAATTTGGGATCTCTAAATCCAAATCATAAAGCTAAACATTGCAAGGTCCAAACTTTAGGTTTATGATTTAGTTGACGTCACTAACTTCACCAATGAGAACGAGTCTGAAATTATATAGATATATACACCCATCTTTATTTAGTAACCACTTGGTGGATTCAGACTTTTAAACAAATGCGAGAAGAACATGGAGACTGTCATAACTTAATTGCTGAAATATAACCAATATTGCCAAGCGAAGGACAGTTTCACGGCACATAGGTGTCTTGTTGAGTATTGCTCTGCCGATATTTTATGTTGTGTTTTAAGCATTTACACTGATGTCTGCACATATCAAAACTAATTTTCATGTAATTTAAACTTACATTTATGAATGACTTACTTAAACCTAAACAAAAACATTAATCCTAATTTTCATTTGTTAATGCACCTTCAGGTGTTAACAAATACTTACTGGAAATCTCCGTCATACAGCATCTTTATTTTTACAAAATCAATGTTTCGGTATACACTTATATCTTCTTCAGGGTCTACCATGGTACAAGAAAACAATGTATGCTTACGCGCATAATAATAACAAAGCGGCATATCGCTGATTTAAAATAATCCTACTGTTTTTTTTAACATACTTTTTATTTGGCATAGTTTTTGGAACGGGAGTTTTTATTCTCAAATAAATTATTTCAATCAAAAATATATATTTGACTATATAAAACATATCTTCATTTTAATACAGCAAATGTACCGTTTACGTTACAGTATTATCCTTGGTTAAAAAAGTCGATGATGAGTTTTTAATGAATAAGCACGTTTTGGGGTCCCTAACATACGATGTTACTATTTTTACGATGATGCCTGTACGGCTATATATATATATATATATATATATATATATATATATATATATATATATATATATATATATATATATGTGTGTGTGTGTGTGTGTGTGTGTGTGTGTGTGCGTGCTTGTGTGTGTGTGTAACAAAAATTTCGCTTCCGATAACTCTAACGCTACAATTTTAAAAATTATAATTTTTTTCTTATTGGTCAACCGGAAGTACCCTCATTTGAAGATTTTAACAGTTTTTGTTGAAAAAACTATGTTAAATATCATTTTTTCACAGTTAATGTTATTATAAATATAAAAAAAATATATTTTATTCTCTATACGATTTGGCTGCATTATATACTTCATAGAGTTATAAAATTATAAAAAAATTAAATTTTTATAAAAATGCCAGCTATAGAAACAGCTACTATATGAAGAAAATTCTAATTTGTCTTGGAAATATAAGAACTTTTGTTACAAAATTTCTGTATGGTATTTACAGTACAACTGACGGAAGGTAATGTATAAGAAATAGAATTCTTTGCAAGGAATTTTCTGTATGAAATTTGTACAAAATGTGTAGAACTAAAGGAAGGTAATGTGCAGGCCACATCAGATTTTTTTAAAATTGGCTTTAATATATTTAAATTGATACTATAAAATAATGCTTTCTTGTGCTGTGTGTATTCAAAGTTACGTTTGAATTTATTGTAATCCCTATAATATTATAATCTCTTCTCAATTTACAAATTGCAGTTAGAAGAAGGATGTTTCAAACGAATTGCTATTTGAATACAGATTTAAAAGTACATAATTAGGAAACATCTTATAATATTTTCATCTCTTTTCTATTTACAAATTGATGTTAGAAGAAGTACATTTAAAACTCATTATTATTTTAATACAGATTTAAAAGTATATAATTAGGAATTGTTTTGAACGCAAATTTTCGATACGGTTTAGGATAGAAATTCTACCTGGTTCTAGTAATCCTTACCACAAGTCCCATAAAACTTTATCATGGGCACTTGGCCGATTCTAAAATGAGTTTCAGATTCCTTCCTCCATAACTATTCCTTGTTTTCTTGTACAATGATATCGTACGAGCCGTGTCTCTTGTCTGTTCCCAGTCAAATTGGAGCAACAATGAAGTACTAATATAAAAAATCACAGATTGCATCCGAATTTGAATTATCTCCTTCTTTATCTCCTCGATTAAAGTGTATTGTTTTAATATTTGTCACTACCGCCATCAATAAACAACAATTTGATTGTGTTTTCTCTGCAGGAGTCCAATATTGCGTAGTGCGGCAGCCTAAACCTCTCCGCACATAGGTTATTAACTAGACCACTCCTTCCAGCCCACTGCAACGATAAACATCGCCCGTTAATTAATAATCGCCTGTAGATCAAGTAGGTTGGGAAGTATTGTTTTGTTTGAAGGATATGAAACAGTAGCTGAATGTGTTCTTCACGCTACTGCTCTAATTGGATGTCGAAATTCAGATGGAGTTCAAGTTTTTCGTAACCGAATGTTAATTTTAGATTTAATTGTTCATACTTCACTTCGCTTCAGAGAATATTGTATCATTCTTCATTTTATTGCCTTGCTGAAATGTTTTATAGTTGGGAACATATGTATAAAATTTTGGTACCTGTAAGTGTTTTTGCAAGTTTTATTCTTGTAAATTTGGGGAAAATTAACTACGCATGAAATTTTACTAGACATTAATTTTCATGCTTACGAGCCTGAAAATGCAACTACAAATTATCAGAAAATTTTAGGCATTTACGAAAATTCTACCGGTAGATACCACATCTACCGATTGAGTTCGAAAACACGAGTAGTTAATAACTACCGATTTCGAAAATTGTACTGTAACGTTTTTATTTATTTGGGTGAAGTGTAAATATTAGACAATTATTATTAATTAAAATAAAAGTTTATTATAACGATAAATAGATATTAAATACAATTAAAAGATGACAAATATAACGAACACTACGATTAAACAAATATTAAACACTACTTAAGACTAAGAATATTATGAAACACTTAAACACTAAGATTATTTATTTATACAATTTATAACTCATTTATATATACAACTATATTTGTTTATCTTCACAACTTGTCAACTATCTGTTTATATCACCAACTAGTCAATACGCGACGCTTATTTATATCAGACTATCCAATGCCTTCGCTAACAGTGCTTATATACTCCGGCATTTGTATTCGAGAACTTACTAAAACACTTCCAGCTTCCAGATAAAACTCAAACACGATAGGTTACACCAACCGCGTAATTAAGCAGGTTCCGATATGTCTGTTGCGTCATCGCTAAAAATAGACACTCGCTCGTCCCTGCGGCGGCGACAGCGACGGGGACAACGGCGGTGACAGTGGCGGCGACGGCGGGCACTGCACATTACAGTACCATATCTACAAGCTCCATCCACCAAATCCATGATTTGTGGATCGAGTAATTCAGCCGGTAAATGCGGTAAATGGAGAATCTAACCTCAAAAAAGTTACTGATACCAAGCGAAGCGCGCGCATTGAAAGTCAAAACGTGTTCAATGTGCAAATCGGAAGTAGGATTGTGCTCAGTTTGTTAACTACGTCAAATTTAAAATCTGTTTCGCACTTTCGAATTTCATAGGTTAGAAATCTACCCTGTTTACCACTTGCGTTCTTAAAATATCGATTCCGGTAACTGTAACCTGGTAAACAGCTGTTTACCAATGTACATATACTGGTAACAGTTCACCGGTAGAATTATCGTAAATGCCTAACAATAAAAAATCTGATGTGGCCTGCACATTACCTTCCATCAGTTCTATGTATTTTGTACAAATTTCATACAGCAAATTTCTGGCAAAAGATTCTATATTTCTAGTACATTACCTTGTGTTAGTTCTATGTATTTGATGTAAATTCCATACAGAATGTCTTTTGCAAGTGACTCTGCATTTCTAGTTAAATTGTAACACAAACACTAGATATGTCAATTGCACTTGATACTGACATCTGTCAATCAGAATTTTCCTATGGTACCTGTTTCCATGGTATAGCAAAGCACAGCGTTTTTACTTCCTTGTACATAGTAAAGGAAGTAATGTAATCGCGAAAAATTTCGGTTTTCAGATTTCAACGGAAATATCCATTTCGACTAATTTCGTCGTGACGTCTGTATGTACGTATTTCGCATAACTCAAAAACGACAAGCCGTAGAAAGTTGAAATTATGTATTTAGGACCGCTATAACATCTAGTTGTGCACCTCTCTTTTTGGTCATTATAAAATTTCCAGAAGTGGTACTTTACTTGTAGCATATAGATTTCAATGAAAGATTATATTAAAATATAATCCAAAACTTTTCAAATTTAGTATATTGGACTTTTATATCAATGAGAATAATATTATAGATTTGGTTAAAATAGGCTAACCAGAAGTGATATATTACCTGAAGTTTTTCTTGAATAAAATGGTTTTATTTCGATTTTAGAAATAAACGCTTCAAATAAAAGTTTTAGAGAATTAAGTTCTGCGTCTAGACCATTAAGTATTATTAAATTAGCCCTTTGTATAAGCGAGATATGTAAATTTAAAAATTATATACTTTTTGGTTTTTGTAAAAAGCTTGCTTAGAACAAAAAATAAATGTTAATGTCAAATTACGTCAAATACGTAGAATTTTATAATTGGATCTATACTTCATGTATGGTGCCCACAGAATTTTTAAGAAAAAAAATTAAAAACTTCAAATGCGGATACTTCCGCTTGACCAATCTAATGGCCTCTTCATGTAGATGAAAACTCGAGGAATACGTAAAAGTTTTTGGAAAGGTGGTATTGGAGTTATGCGATCCGAAAAATCGTCACACACACATGCATACATACATACATACATCCATACATACATACATCCATACATACATACATACATCCATACAGACATCATCGTGATAATAGTAAAATCGTATTCTATGGACACTAAAACGTGCATATTCATTAAAAACTCTTCATCAAATTTTTTGTTTAAAGAAAATAACTTACCTAATGGTGAGGTAAAGCGAAAATTGTCTCTCATTAAAAAATACGAGTATATACTTATAAATCGAGGGCTGCTTTCTTAAAAATGTACCAACTAGTAGGCCATGATTATTAACAAATTTTATTGTCCCTTTTTAACTTCACCTTTGGCAATTCCTCAGCACAGATCGAAAATATTATAGCATTTTGACGGGAATATAATTCATGAGTCACTTGACATGATTTCCGCCAATCAATTTTTTTTTTGTTTTCTTTATTTGACATGGACAGTTAATTTTAAGTATAAAAATGTGCGATAATCGTTGGGTTGATATCAGCAACGATGAAAATAATAAGGCAATTGTCAAATTAACCATATTGTAATACAATATATTAAAAATTAGGTTTTTATATTTTGCGTTCATAATGAAGTCATTACTATACGCAATTGCGTATCGTAATGACCTTCATTTCGATACGCAATTTTTTGTTTTAGACGGCTGGTACTAGATGACGTTTCTTTAACCCATTTTTACCTAATTTATTTTTAGTTAATTGACAATTCATTTTAATAATATAATGTCGAAATTATTATTATCTTTTTTATTTAGAAGAAGATTATTTACATGAAAATGTACAAATGGTTACAAATATAATCACAAATTGAGTAAGTAAATGTTAATTATAGAAGGCGCAAAATATAAAAAATAGTATAAAGAACTCATTTTATAAGACTTTCTTTCGCACTTGTAAATTAGAAAACTCGCTAACGCTCGTTTTCTAAATTTTGACGCGTGCGAAAAAAACATGTCTTATAAAACACGTTCTTTAAAATACTATAGCAGCACATACATTCTGGCACAACAATTCATTATATTCTCTCATTATATATAAGCTCGTGATATGATTAATAATCGAAGATATTGCTCGTGAAACCGAAGCAGCACATTTCACTCGTCCTCCGGATTCGTAAAATCTACAACTCGTTTTCACTCAAGAGTATTATCGATGATAATCATATCACTTGTTATATTACGTATGATAATCGTACAGTTAGGTATTGCAAGTGAAAAACAGAGTTTATATTTCTACCCCTATGATATATTGTTTTAAATTTTTTTAATGTATAAATACCCTCATTAACCGGTTTAAAAAATACTGGTGATTTATTTTTAGTATCAAACATATTTAAAATTAAAATATAGTCACATACCTCCCTTTAATATTGGTTGTTGTTGTTTTAAGCAACAGATATAAATCATTAAAACAGTCCTGCTTCCTGCTACTTTATGGTGAGTATAATTCTAGTAATCTCTGCAATTTCCCGCATCTTCCTCCAATTAAAATAATGTAAATACTCCTGCAAATAAATCCCGAAGCAATTACAAGTATTCTTATTTTTCCCTCTTCACTCCCTAGGTGTGTCTTATGGTGACTGTAGCAGCTGTGCATAGCGGCACGGGTCAAAGTTCACGCTGCAGAGCCAGTGTAATTAACATTGGTCACTAATCATGCATGAACACTAAATGCAAAACTCACTGCGGTTGTTTTACTCATTGTCGGTCATTTGCACACTAACTGGTACTCTGTACTTTCCCCATGACGAATGAGAAATTAGGCGAACAGACTCCGACTTCGAAATTGGAGATTAGGGTGTGGGGGATATTATTACAGGGATTACAAATGGAATTATGTAGGGTACTAAATGATTGTTTGTGGTTCTGATAACTCCACTTCGAATTCGAACGATTTATAACAAATTATGATAACGAATGAATCAAAAGATTTGCCACAAATTAAAAAATCTGATGTGGTCAACACATTACCTTCCGTCAGTTATATGAGGCATTTACGAAAATTCTACCGGTGAACTGTTACCGGTAAACAGCTGTTTATCAGGTTATAGCTACCGCAATCGATATTTTAAGAACGCAAGTGGTAAACAGGGTAGATCTATAACCTATGAAATAATTTGAAACTTTGAAACAGGTTAGAAATTTGACGTAGTTAGCAAACAGCAGAGTCCAGTTCTATTTTGAACATATTTCCACTTTCAACGCGCGCGTTTCAGTTTGCATCACTACCTTTTTTTAAATTAGATTCTTCATGAATCCGGTAGATGGATCTGGTAGATATTATACAATTTGCGAACACGGTAACTTTTTACCACTCGTGTTTTCGGACACAGTCGGTAAATACGGTATCTACCAGTAGAATTTTCGTAATTTTCTATAAAATACATACAGAAAGTTCCTTGCAAATTTCTTGTATGTATACTACCTTTCGACAGTTGTATGTATTTTTTATAAATTCCATACAGAAAGTTTCGAGCAAAAAGTTCCTATATTTCAAGTAAAATTATAAAACAAATATACTAGGAATATGTCAATTGCACTTGACGCTGACATTTTTCAATTAGAACTTTCTGAATATAGTAGCTGTTTCTAGCATAGCTGGCTAATTTATGAAATTTAATTTCTTTATAATTTTATAACTCATCCATTTACTATGCAGTATAAAATGCAGTCAAGTCGTATAGAGAATACAATGTTCTTTAATATTTAGAATAACATTAAATATAAATTTCTTTTATTTAACATCTTTTTTCAAGAAAAACTGTTAAAATCTTCAAATGAGGGTACTTCCGGTTGACCAATTATAACCAAAATCTAATCAACTCTTCATTTGGATGCAACGAAGAGGAATATGAAAGAATTATAATTTTTGGAATTGTAGTATTAGAGTTATCGTAGGCGAAAACTTTGTTACAAACACACACACACACACACACACACACACACACACACACACACACACACACACACACACACACAAACACATACACACACATCCACACACACACACTCACGCACATACACATACACACACATACACACACACACACACACACACACACACACACAGACACACACACACACACACACACACACACACACACACACACACACACACACACACACACACACACACACACACATGCAGACATCGTAAAAATAGTAAAATCGTATTCTAGGGACCTTAAAACGTGCTTATTTATTAAAAACAACCGAATTTTTTGACCAAAGACAATACCTTTCTTACCTAAAGTCGACGGAAAGTAAAAAAAAATTGTTGGAATTTGTGCCAAAACTTATGGGACTATGTTGCTAGAGTTTTACGTCAATAGATTAAATTTTGCACATTATTATGTGTTACGTCCTCTGAAGCAAATGTCCGCTAACTTCCTGCCTCAAACAGTTTTCTATCGTTCTTATTCCATATTCCACAACATTGTAGTTATAATTTATGCTTCTCTGCGATCTGCGATGTGCGATCCTTCCTGACTATCCCATTGATTTATGGTTTCTGATTCTCAGCCAGTCACAATCCATTAACGGAAATAATAGTGATTATAAATATGAATAGCGGATAAGTATTTAGCGGCGATAAAACTCGAAATCTGCTCGGCCAGTTTATAATGTCCTAGGAGGCATCGCTATAAATCACGGGAATGCCTGGCAACCTGATAACTCACACATCTATTTAATTTGCAGAGGAGCTAGTGCAGTTACTTCCCAGCAGGATAGGGAAGAGTTAAACACTTGGTGTTAAATGGAATGCTTTATTGTGGAGTACTGTTGTAATTATAAACGATTCTGGTTAATTAATTTATGGGTGATGTGATTTAATGCACAACACAAGTGGATTTATAGTTGAATTTAAATTGTTTGAATTTGAAAAAATTGATAATGCGTACATTGCTTACGTGACGTGCAATATTTATTTATTCAATGATTCCTATGAAATATGTTTCAAAAATTTATTAAATTATTGTTATTTTACTGTTCAACAATATACAGGATTATGCCTTTTTCGTCGCACCATAGCGATTTCAAGGGTAGATAAAATACTTTAATTCTTATTTACATACAATATCCATGGTAACCCACATAGATACATACTGGGATTTTAAAATTGTGTTTATTTATAAATAGTACTTTTTATTTTATCTCACGGAAAATAAAACTAAATTTTAAAATGTTCAAATATTGTTCCTCTAATTATTTTTCATCAAAATTGTAAAATATATTTTTTAGTATAAAACATAAAAATCGAATCACCTTTAGGTGAGGAAGGTATTGGCTTTGGTGTGCGTGTGCGTGTGCGTGTGCGTGTGCGTGTGCGTGTGCGTGTGCGTGTGCGTGTGCGTGTGCGTGTGCGTGTGCGTGTGCGTGTGCGTGTGCGTGTGCGTGTGCGTGTGCGTGTGCGTGTGCGTGTGCGAGTGCGTGCGCGTGCGCGTGCGCGTGTGCGTGTGCGTGTGCGTGTGCGTGTGCGTGTGCGTGTACGTGTACGTGTACGTGTGCGTGTGCGTGTGCGTGTGCGTGTGCGTGTGCGTGTGCGTGTGCGTGTGCGTGAGCGTGTGCGCGTGCGCGTGCGTGCGTGTGTGTGCGTGTGCGTGTGTGCGTGCGTGCCTGCGTGCCAGCGTGCGTGCGTGTGTGCGTGTGTGCGTGTATGTGTGTGTGTGTGTGTAACAAAATTTTCGTCTACGATAATTCTAAAACTACAATTCCAAAAATTATAATTCTTTTGTAGTCCTCTTCGTTGCATCCATATGAAGAGCTCATTAGAGTTTTGTTATAATTGATAAAACGGAAGTACCGTCATTTTAAGGTTTTAACAGTTTTTCTTAAAATAGATGGTAATTATCATTTTTTCACATAATTATAAATATTAAAGAACATTATATTCTCTATACGATTTGACTGCATTTTATACTTCATATTAAATGGATATAGAGTTATAAAATTATAAAGAAATTAAATTTCATAAATTAGCTAGCTATGCTAGAAACAGCTACTATATTAAGAAAATTCTGATTGTAAGATGTCAGTGTCAATTGACATATTTGTAGTATATTTGTGTTACAATTTTACTGTAAATGTGAGATCTTTTTGCTCGAAACTGTCTGTATGGAATGTATATAAAATACATAGTACTGTCGAAAGGTAATGCACATACAAGAAATTTAGAATCTTTTGCAAGGAACTTTCTGTATGGATTTTATAGAAAATACATAAGCATTTACGAAGAATTTTATCGGTAGCTGCCGCATCTACTGTGTTCGTAAACACGAGTGGTAAAAAGTTACCGTGTTCGAAAATTGTACAATATCTCCCAGATCCATCTACCGGATTCATGAAGAATCTAATCTCAAAAAAAGGTAGTGATGCAAAGCGAAACGCACGCGTTAAAGTTTGTTAACTTTATCATATTTCTAACCTGTTTCAAATTTTCAATTTTTTTATAGGTTATGGAACTATCCTGTTTACCACTTGCGTTCTTAAAATATCGATTCCGGTAACTATAACATGATAAACAGCTGTTTACCGGTAACAGTTCACAGGTAGAATTTTCGTAAATGCCTCATATAACTGACGGAAGGTAATGTGCTGGCCACATCAGATTTTTTTTTCTATAGCTTATATTAAAATGTCCTTTTATCTACTCAAAATAGTAGATAAAGTACCATTGTAACCGCAAGGGTAGGTAGAGTAGCATTTTAACAACAAAGGTAGATAAAATATTTTAATTCTTATTTATTTACATACAAAATTCATGATAACCCACATAGATACAGACTGGGATTTTAAAATTGTGTTTATTTATAATAAGTACTTTTTTATTTTTTCTCAAAAAAATTAAACTAAATTTTAAAATGTTCAATTATTGTTCCCCTAATGATTTTACAGCAAAATTGTTTTTTTTTTCGTATGAAACATAAAAATCGAATAAGTATAACTGTTAATACATATTAATCAAATCATTGGAGTCATGGAATAATAAACAAATGCGAAAATTGACAGCTACTTTTTTTATTGAAAAAAAATTAGGACATTTCAGACTTTAGCCATTAATATCCCCGAACATGAAAGATTTGTTATTTGTTTTATCTATTTTGTGATATGTACATTCTAATTATTATATAGGTCTGTTCGTTTCGCTACTTTGCGTCTATACGGTTTACTGCCGCCTCCATTCAACGTATAAGGACGCGGCAGTAAACCCTAGAAGCAAGGTAGCGAAACGAACAAACCTTATGTATATTATTTAAATCTATACCATGCATTTAGATATTTTATTAGAATTTTCATTTCGTGGATTGTGTTAATGACATTTTGTTATTGATGTTTGATGACGAATAACAATTACAACTTTCTGGAACTACAGATCGCTTTGAATTTACTTAGTTAAAAAAATAGTGGAGGATCATATTGTAAGCGATATTTTTCAATATCTTTTCTCAAATAAATATTATTTAAATATATAGGGTACATCAATAGAAAAGAATAGTGCTTTTAAAAAGAAACTAACATTTTTTATTTGCATATATGATATGTTATTTTGTCCGGCGCCTGGTTGTCCATACTTCCTCATCGGGTTTTCTCTATAAATAATAATAATACTAAATTTCTAAAACAAAGTTTTTTTGAATCTGTGGAATTTCTCTTCCATAATATCATACTAGATTTTTGATGTTCTTTTGCTTTACATAAAATTTTATGTGTTAATTTATAATATTTAAAAGTTTTGTTTTAATAATATATTACCAATGTCTTATAATAACATAGAACATAAATAGATTACTTTCCTTTTATGGAAATTCTGTTACATAACTGCGCCAAGTCATTATGCAACTTAGTTCTCTCACGTGATTGCTGCGTTGCTTATACATTTAAGACTTTAGTTGCTTTAATTCCAATACTTATTATAATACCATACATTTTTTTTTAAATACATAGAGTTCGTCAAAATATATGAGTACACCAACTGATTTGTAAAAATCATTCTGCTGCAATAATTGTTTCTTGCATATAACTCGTAATGAATGTTACTAATCACAATAAAATTGAACATTTTATTTCATTAGTACCACTGTCTACCTTTGTTTGCTCTGAAATTTCAAATAATAACACTACATTTTTTGATTATAGTTAATATTATTCGAACTTTTTTCACAAATAACGTCGTAAATTAAGTGATTAATAAATAATATTAAATCGCCGGAATTTGGAATCCCTTTAATTGAAAGTAATGGACCATGGGCGCCGTTAATGCAGTATCCAAGGGGATGGGGGCAAAAAGAAATATTTGAAAAATTTCAATTCAAAATACGTACTTATAACAATAACAAAACAAACTTTTCATGTTCATAACTTTTTATTAAACTGAACTTTTAGATAAAGAAAATAAAAAACCACCTTATTTCTATGAACAGTTAATTGGAATAATCCAGACAGCCGATTTTGCTCCACTCTCCTTAGAGTACAGAAAGAACGCTTACAATTTAAATTTGTTATCTATGAAACTGACTTATGCAGGGTTTACAACCTTTTATGGACGGATGGGCTTCTTTGCGGTCAGTACTCATAAAATATTCGAATTTGAATCCATCACTTTTAGGGTAAGAATTGGGCCGTATTAAAAAAAATCATACTTAATTTTTGTATAAATTTTGTAATTTGAAACTATTTAATAAATAAGACAATAAAAGAAACTTTTAGTTTATTAAATGGGAAAAAATATGTACATATAAAAAAACAAGATATAATAAAATAGAGATTTAGTACAGAGTACATGTATAATATTGTGCAGTCAGAAAAAAATACATATAACAAAAAGACAATACATTACACTAAAATATAGATGTAGTACAGAGTACATGTACAGTGCGGTGAAGTCAGATTTAGAAACAAATATTTACATGTAACAAAAAAACAACACATTACAACAAAATAGAGATTTAGTACGGAGTACATGTACAGTACGGTGCAGTCAGATTTAGAAAAAATATTTATATATAAAAAAAATAGCACATTATAATAAATACAGAGTCTTGAACGCAAATTTCCGATACGGTCCAAGATAGAAATTCTACCTGTCTCTAGTAATCCGTACCACAAGTCCCATAAAACTTCATCACGGGCACTTGGCCGATTCTATATTGAGTTTCATAGATTCCTTCCTGCAACTATACCTCTCTATTCGTTTACCCTTGCAAATCCCTTAAGTCTTAAGCAAATACATGCTGAGATGGGTGGAAAAGCCAGTGTGCATTTATCTTTACACAAAATATACATGGTCAGGCGCCGAATTAGGTATGCTTGTGAATAATGTCTGAACTAGAAATGTTTATTTTGTTTTTGCACTTACATTTTGCATACTAAGGGCCGGTGTTTCCATCTTCGGATAAAGTGCTGGATAACTTATCTGTCAGATAAATGAACAATATCGCATCAAAAAATGACATTCAATATAATTTACCTCATTTATACTTTTATTTCGATGCGATATTTTATCATTTATCTGACGGATAGTTATCCTGAACTTTATCCGGAGATGGAAATACCGGCCCTAATAAATATTAAATTAAATATTCATATACAGCCTTTAATGACATAAAATATATAGACGAAATTAGAATTCGTATATTGTAAGTTAGTCCGGGGCCGTTATACAATAAATCTGGTGTGGCCAACACAATACGTCCCGCCATTTACAGCTCGAGTCACAAAAAAAATAAGTTAATCCTTATTTTTTGATTAGCGAATTTTACACTAATTTTGACAGTTTATTTCTTAAAATATAATCCCAATGCCAGAGTGGGTTCACATTTACACACATCCATGCCTTAGTGGGATTAGAACCCAGAGCCCCGAGGGCACTCATGACATGAGGCGTTGCTCTAACCATTGAGCCACCGGAGCTACAATGAAATGAATATTAAATTTTAAACACCGGGATAGAATAGAATTCACTAATCCAAAAATGAGGATTAGCTTAAACATTTTTGTGAATCGTTAATTTTTATTAATCTAAATACATACCTACATATTTACTTATGCTGGAAACTGTATTGAATTCCTTTCCTATTGTTCTATTTACTTTTTTCTTTTTAAAACATTACTAATATTATTTTGAAATGATTAGTTCTTTGATAGTGAAATTTCTGTGTCAGTTACATGCATTTGAATAACTGCGTTTTGTTCGTTTAAAGCGTAGGCTCTGGGATTTATATTATAGATAATTTTATAAATTTATCCATAAAATACTCGAATATAGAAAAAGTATTAATGCAAATCCATAGAAAATATAATAATCTTTAATTTTTATACTAACATTAATCTCGAAAAAATAATATTTAATTTGAGTTAGAGTGGATGACCCACACACACATGCACACGTACACACAGATTTCACCGTGAAAATGTTAAAATTGGATTCTAGGGACCTTAAAACGTGTTCATTTACTAAAATCTCGATATTCGATTTTTAGCACGATCCTATACCTCCCTTACCAAGGGTAGCGGTAGGTAAAAAGTGGTTGAACTTAACTTCCAAAGGAGTGCAAGTGCCTCCTCTTCCCGACCTAAACGGCGCCAATGTAGTGGACCTATTATTCGTATTCTACGTTTCAAAAACATTTAAATTTATAAATGTACAAGTACTTCTGAATATTTTGCATTACATTTAAGCAATTCCACTTATGCTGTAATACAAATTAAGATTATCCACAGTGTATCCAATTATGCTAAGAATGTTAATCCACAATTCTTTCTCTCATTCTCATTACTGGTCCAAACAAACAAATAACTCAGTCTTACTAAGATCAGATTATGAAAATCGCGTATTGCGATGATTAGCTAACGAACACAAATGATTAAATTCTTAGTTAAACAAACACTCTTGTAGTGTTTATTTATGTTTGGTGAATTGCATAACTATAGCTGGTTGGTTGGTAAATTGGAAGAAATTAACATGTAGGATTCCGCTCGTGTTATTGCGACGCGAGGCGACTACGACTGCGACTGTGTTTATTTTATTTTACGTTTAACGAAGCCAGGAGATCTTGACTCTCTTCACTGTATATTTTAATTAAACCGAAATGCCAAAGGAGAATGAGAATTGGAATCGGAGATTCCGCGGCAACTGATTATCATTTGGCGCCTTGGGGAAGACTTCTTATACGCGGACCAACAAATGGAGGATATTGATATTCATTGTTATTAAAGTAATTGTTTTTAGGTTTCGACGCACTAATATATTAAAATAGAAAAATTAACGACAACTACTTTTAAAATGCCCAAAATAATTTTGGCCACTCAAAAACTGTTAAAAACCAAGCTCATAACCTTTTACTAAATATTAGTAGCATTACTAATGGTGCAACTAATCACAATTAAATTATTTGCGCTCATAAAATAAAACTAGTACAAGTATAACTTAGTAGTACCTAATAAAACAGAAATTTAGTACTGATAATTAATAGCACCAATGGCTATTTTAAATACTATTACCTGTCAATCAAAAGATTGTTGTGATAATATTTTTACCTTCCGTCACCTTTAGGTAAGGAAGGTATTATCTTTGGTCAAAAAATTCGGTGGTGAGTTTTTAATGAATAAGTACGTTTTAAGGTCTCTAGAATACGATTTTACTATTTTTACGATGATGTCTGTATGTGTGTGTGTATGTCTCTCTCTCTCTCTCTCTCTCTCTCTCACTCTCTCTCTCTCTCTCTCTCTCTCTCTGTGTGTGTGTGTGTGTGTGTGTGTGTGTGTGTGTGTGTGTGTGTGTGTGTGTGTGTGTGTGTGTGTGTTTGTGTGTGCGTGTGTGTTTAACAAAATTTGCTACAATTCCAAAAATTATAATTCTTTCGTATTCCTCTTCGTTGCATCCAAATGAAGAGCTGATTAGATTTTGGTTATAATTGGTCAACCGGAAGTACCCTCTTAAAAAACGATGTTAAATATCATTTTTTCACATTTAATGTTATAAATATTAAAGAACATTGTATACTCTATACGATTTGACTGCATTTTATACTTCATTCATAATAAATAGATATAGAGTTATAAAATTATAAAGAAATTAAATTTCATAAATTAGCTAGCTGTGCTAGAAACAGCTACTATATTAAGAAAATTCTGATTGAAAGATGTCAGTGTCAATTGACATATTTGTAGTATATTTGTGTTATAATTTTACTCGAAATATAGAATATTTTTGCTCGAAACTTTCTGTATGGAATTTGTATAAAATACATAACTGTCGAAAGGTAATGTACACACAAGAAATTTAGAAGCTTTTGCAAGGAACTTTCTGTATGGATTTTATATAAAATACATAGGCATTTACGAAAATTCTACCGGTAGATACCGCATCTACTGACTGTGTTCGAAAACACGAGTGGTAAAAAGTTGCCGTGTTCGAAAATTGTGCAATATCTACCAGATCCATCTACCGGATTCATGAAGAATCTAATCTCAGTTTGTCAACTATATCAAATTTCTAACCAGTTTAAAATTTTAATTTTTTTTTATAGGTTATGGATCTACCCTGTCTACCAGTTGTGTTCTTAACATATCGATTCCGGTAGCTATAATCTGATAAACAGTTGTTTACCGATAACAGTTCACCGGTAGAATTTTCGTAAATACCTAGATTTTTTTTAAATAGATAGTGATACGTGAGATGCCTGAATTAATAGAAAATCACTTGCTATTGCTAAAGAAAATATATAGACCAATCCATAACAGATGAATGTAGTGGAGGGCAGCTGTCAGAAATAAATTGCATACATATTTTACTCAATGATGGAGCCATGGAAAAAATTATGGTTTAATTTTATGAATAATTTGTATCAAAATTCTTCGATTTCTATCATGTTAATAAGATATATACAGAAATAATTTTTTAAAATATTCAAAAGTGAGGTTAAAATCACACTTGCCCTCCACTTATGACGTCATGTTGGATTGCCTAATATAGAAAGAGGAAAAATCCATTAGAAAAACTTACAGAAAATTAATTTATGAAAATATATAAACATTTATTATGCAGTTTTTCCGATTTTATTATATTGGAAACAATACCTATAATGTAATATTCTTATGTTGATTACAATAAAGGATATTTGCAGTCCAAGATCATTGATTACAACAATGAATCTAAAATCCAAAAAAGGGAATTTCATTAATATTTCAATACTAGTATTTAGCGTAGAATAAAAAATAAGGCATATGCAATAAAAAATGTTGTACTTTTGATCGAGATTTTGATTAAGTGTTAACATCTAATATACAGAATGTTGGCGAGTTACGAAGAAACATTTGTTTATTAACAGAAAATGCGTATTTTACACACCGACAGAAGTCGTGAAGATACACATATAATTCATTTCTACAAATAAATCAATCATTTGTGTAAAAAATCGTTTGAGTCCTGTGTCAAGCGCTTCCCGTATCGGAGAATGCGTATAAGAAGCCTGTCCCTCGGCGTGATTTTTCCGACGCGATGCCGTTGGAATACATTTGCATGAATTAGATACAGGCTAGATATTTGTACTAATGCTGGTGTAATTAGATCAATTCATTAACAGCGCTGACAACTTCTCTCGGACAATTACACTTGTGAGAGTGTTTACACGATTTTTATCAGCAGCAAGGCGCAGACGACGAAATGGAAATGCTAATGCTGATGGTGATGGTTACTTTGTCTGCTGTTTTTCTTACGAATGCTAATCGGCTTTTTGTCATATTTTAATTGCAATATTTCCTTAAGATGCTTTTTTTTAACTGCCAATAAAATGTCGGTGTTGTTCTGGTTGTTTTAGAGTAACTGACCTAACAAATAAAAACTAGTGATGAGGATGCTCTCAAATTTAAATTGAAGAGCGACTCTGTAAGCAAACCTGTCGTTGTGGTTGTTTATTTATAGATGAGTGTTTTTGTGATTATTTTTTTATTAAATGGAACACCGGATATGATTTTTTTCTATCCGCTATTCATTATGTTTTATTTTACGTTTTTGAATGGTACAAGATGTCATTTCTTACTACAATCTATAAAAAAAACTGATGTGACCAGCACATTACCTTCCGTCAGTTCTATGTATTTTGTATAAATGTCATACAGAAAGTCCCTTGCAAAAGATTCTATTTCTTCTATATTACCTTAAGGTAGTTGCATGTATTTTATACACAAACTGTTAAAATCTTCAAATGAGGGTACGGCCGGTTGACCAATTATAATTAAAATCTATAAAATCTAATCAGCTCTTCATATGGATATAACGAAGAAGAATACGAAAGAATTATAATTTTTAAAATTGTAGTATTAGTTATCGCAGATGAAAGTTTTGTTACGCACACACACACACACACACACACACACACACACACACACACACACACACACGCACACACACACACACACACACACACACACATATATATATATATATATATATATATATATATATATATATATATATTCACATACACACACGCACATACATATATATATATATATATATATATATATATATATATATATATATATATATATATATATATACATACACACATACACGAACACACACACACACACATACACACACGCGCGTGTATGCGTGTACGTGTGTGTGTGTGTGTGTGTGTGTGTGTGTGTGTGTGTGTGTGGCTGTTGAATCCACGATTTCTCAAATACTAAAAGACTTAAGACATTTTTAACTATGGATTCCTCAATCTCACAATAATGGGAAGAGTTGATTAAGTTTTGGTAACAATTGGACAACCGGAAGTAGTAGTTACAAAAAAAATCTTCTAAGTTTTATTTATCGAAAATTTATGTAAATACTAAAGAACGTTAAATCCTTTATTCGAAAAACATAAACTCATTATTATATCTTCTGCAGATTTAGAAATCAAGAAATGCATATAAAATAATTTGATGTCATTGTCAAAAATATTTGTATGCCACTGTCAAAAATATTTGTACATCATTATGAAAATAAAAAAAGTCAACAACACAAAAGAATATACGTAAAAAAGAATATAAAAGGAATTTGCGAAAAAATGACGAATATAAAGAAAAAGAAAAGGAAAGTAGAAAAAGAAAATTTCAGGATATTGAATATAAAGAAAATATATGTATTGTACATAATTTATATTAAAATATCCCATAGATTTTGCAAATATATGTGAAAATTATTTTGTAGTGAGACATGAATATATGTGTTTGTATATAAAAATATTTTTCATTTTATGCGTACAACCAGGTAAAATATCTAGCGAGAGCTTATGTGCAGGCCACATCATATTTTTTGTTATACGTCAACATACTTGATTGGTAAAAATTAACCAGTGGTTAAATATTAATCATTGAGATACAGAATAGGCCCCAATACCTTCCTTACCTTAAGGTGACGGAAGGTAAAAAGTACTGACTTGTAATTCGTGAAGGAAATATGTTGCAAAGATATATTACTTTTCAAAAGCAACACCAGGTAGTATTTAAGCTTTTAGGATACCTTACCGTTCAAAAATATACGTTCTTATGTCTGATTATTGTTGACATTGTTCAATGAAACACATGCTATTTGTTGTAAAGTATTGTTTATATTTTTCAAAACATTAATATCTTAATTTGGAATTGGTGTGTTTAAAATTAAATTTTAAAGTGATCTGCGTATATTTTTCTCTCTTTTTGGAGCAACGAAGCAACATGTACATATTTTATTATTTATAAGTATATATTTAAGAGTCCATATCTTAAGTTTTTTGTGTATGCTAACTGAGAAAAAGACTAATTTCAATATGGCTGACAAGGCAATTGAGTATTCTAATTTATTGATATTAATTACGAAAGTATATTTATAAGTTTTGTTTAACATATTAATAACCCGATTAATTACCAAAATAAATTTACAAATTGAGTTGTCAGGAATTCGCAGGAACTATATTTTACTCGGTGAGAACACATCACAAAGCAATAGCTTCATTATCCTAAATTTTCGTAATGATATACGATTGGTACGGTTGTCTAGCATAATTGCTTATTACAGTGAAAGTCCCAACTCATCGCAAGCCATTTGGTATTCATTGATTTGCGAATAGCAACGCTAGCGTTACGTTTCTATCGATGAGAGATAAATTTATCGTAATTTATGTAGCTTGCGTACTCGCACGATATTATCTAAATTAGGTTTCACACCAATAATTAGGTAGTGAAATATCTCTTATTTGAAAATCATTCAGTCAGTCAGGCTGTGTAATTAATGCTTTTGTTGATCAACTGATTCAAGATTCAATGTGTTCAGAATGCTATTGGCGCAATACGGCACTTCCGAGAAAATATCATTTCAAATATACGATTCTTTGAACATATAATTGAATGATATTCTTTGCATTTCGAAATAAATAACTACGTAAAAGTTACAACGCTTACTATGTAATAATGTAACATGTTTAACAGTAGTTTACCAGCTAGTCGGTTGCAATCAATGGCCTATCGGACACAAAAGAGTCCTTATATAAAAGTATGAGACTTGATTGAAATTTAGAAAGTCTTAATTGATATTCGTTAAGCTGAATTATTTTTTAAATATTATGTGTGACGTATATGTTAAAGCTGTTTTTGTTCTCAAACAATGGAGTTCGCTAATAATAACAAAATTTATTTTTTTCTATTTTGGTTCTTTAATATGTACTTTATGATGCTCATTTGGATGTTATAATAGTACATTAAGAGACAAGTTGCGCTGAAATGTTTTATGAAACGTGTATTTTATACTATTTTTTCTAATTTGGTAATTTTTTCAAATATGTACGTTATTTCATGTCCAGGAATTTCAATTTCGCTTGTTTAATACGTACTTTATGAAACTCGTTTAGATGTTATAAAGAAGTACTTTATGACATCCAAATGGGTTGCATAAAGTACATATTAAAGAAACAAAATAGAAAAATAAATAAACAACCAAAATAGAAATTCCTAAACATGGAATAACGTATATTTTTAAATATTTTTTGACAAAAGGATCAAAATAGAAAAAAATAGAATAAAATACACGTTTCATAAGACATTTCAGTGCACTTGTCCCCTTAGAAAACGCATGCGCTAAAATCATGTCTTATCAAACTTATATCTTAATGTACTATTTTCACCACAATTTAAAACTTTGTTTTTATATTTTGCGTTCATAATGAAGTCATTACGATACGCAATTGCGTATCGTAATGACCTTCATTTCGTTACGCAATTTTTTGCTTTAGACGGTTGGTACTAGATGATGTTTCTTTAACCCATTTTTACCTAATTTGTTTTTAGTTAATTGACAATTCATTTTAATAATATAATGTCGAAATTATTTTTTTTTTTTTTTATTTATTTAGGGAAGATTATTTACATGAAAATGTACAAATGGTTACAAATATAATCACAAATTGAGTAAGTAAATGTTATTGTAGAAGGCGCAAAATATAAAAAATAGTATAAAGAACTCATTTTATAAGACTTTCTTTCACACTTGTCAATTAGAAAACTCGCTAACGCTCGTTTTCTAAATTTTGACGCGTGCGAACAAAACATGTCTTATAAAACACGTTCTTTAATATACTATTAGTGCACTTGTTCCCTTAGAAAACGCGTGCGCTAAAATCATGTCTTATCAAACCTATACCTTAATATACTATTTTCAACACAATTTAAAACTTTGTTTATTTAATGAAGAATCGTAATATGTTTAAAGTAACATAATATAAGAAATTTAATAAAATAGTTTTATTCGAAAAATTATATGAAAACGCCTTCTGCACTTATTAAAAATCTAATATTTTATGGGGTTTCGTGGCCGTTTATCCGAGTGTCTAGTCGACAATCTGAGAACCCAAGTTTGATCCTGACTGACGCCAAAATTAGTTCGAATTGTAAATAGCAGAAAAATGACCTCTGTGGTGCACTCTCCACGCCAACAATGAGTGCCCGCACAATACGAATATATCATCATCATAACCGATATCTGCGTATAAAGCAGATTGACACACCCAGCAATAGGTAATACGTCGTGATGATATACCGGGTGAATAGGTACATAAAACCCGAACATAGCCCTTTGCAATTAACTTTCAAGAATTTCTTGCACTTGCTCAATTGAGTTAACCGGCCTATTCTACTAAAAATATGTATAGCGATATCGTTACCATACGACTGTCGCTAACCATTTGGTTGAACGACATTAATAACGACAAATGCCAAAAAGGTATTCTACTAATCATATCGTTATCGAGTTATCGTTATGATGAGTTTAACGATAATATCTAACTTCATGTTGATTTTGACAGAATAAATTTATATTTGCTTTTCAATTCAATTTTGACATTGATTCAAATTTGAAATTTTCATCGTACATAAAATTATTTATGATTCTCACCCTCGTTTTACAGTTTACACGCTCTATATATCTATATGTCTATAAAATGATCAACAATAATATTGCAGATTTCTATTAATGATGTGATTATTAATGTTGACTTAATACGATATATGAATCCTTTTCTACAGCTTCCATGAGCAAAAAAATGCAAAGCTGCCATCATCTGAATTGAAACCAAAATATTTATGTGCATTCATATGTAATGTAATTTATAAATAATCTAGAAGTTTTTGGCAAACCATCACTTCAACGAGTTCCTCATACATGGTAATATTTGCGTAAATAAATCCCTACATGCTTCTTTACTCATCAAAAAAAAAAATTCTCAAATTTTCCTCCGGTACAGCAAAAGGACGATTATATAAAATGTCATATTAAAAAATGTTATTTAATTTAATTATTATTAATATATTATTATTATTATTATTATTATTAATAATAATAATAATAATAATAATAATAATAATAATAATAATATTATCTTGCTCAGCTACAATTAATTAAAAAACCTCTTCTTCAGCCATTTTTCTAACTTTACGACTTCAACGAGGCATGTGAACTTGTCGTTCATAAATGACATAAAATAACGATAAGTAACGACACGTAACGATAAATAAATTAGTAGAATAGAGTTTTGGCAAAAATCGTTATTATAACTACATGTCGCCTGGTAACGACTCATAACGATACATATTTTTTTAGTAGAATAGGCCTATGTCCAATGACAGTGAGGGATGATTGAAATAATTTTTAATGTTATACAAAAGCCATCATCTTACAAGACGCGATTTATTGTCTTTTTCGGCACATATCTTTAAAATTGGTTTTAAAACATCAAGATAACCTTTGCTATTGATAATAAAAGATAATTTTCCTGTTTTATTTGACTAAATATACTGAAAACATAATGCTGCATTAAAAAAAACACTATAACAGATTTTTGACATAATTAGTTAGCCCAGCCCCCCAAAAGGTATAAGCACATGGCCCCCAAATTTCACGGTCCGCCCCAGGTTCTAAATCCCAATCATACACTTTTGAATAATTTTCTATTTCGTTACTATGATGGAGAACCCATTTGGATGTTAAATTAACAAAAAAAAAATCTGATGTGGCCAGCACATTACCTTCCGTCAGTTCTATGTATTTTGTACAAATTTTATACGGAAAGTTACTTACTAAATTTAATATTCTATTTCTTGTACATTACCTTCCGGCAGTTGCATGTATTTTATGCAAATTTCATACAGAAAATTATTATTTTGTGACGTTTTCTATATACAGTGTAATGTATCTGCAGAAATAAAAGATTTATTATTATTATTATTTCTTGTACATTACCTTAAAGCAGTTGTATGTATTGTATACAAATTCCATACAGAAAGCAAAAGATCCTATACCTATTTCCAGTAAAATTATAAGACAAACACACTATGTCAATTTCACTTGACATTGACATCTTTCAATCAAAATTTTCTTAATATAGTAGCTGTTTCCACAGCTATGGCTACTTTATGAACTTTAATTTCTTTATAATTTTTTAACTCTATATCGATTTAATGTTAGGTATAAAATTCAATCAAATCGTATAGAAAATATAATATTCTTTAATATTTATAATAACATTAAATGTGAAAAAATGATATTTAACATAGTTTTTTCAAGAAATACTGTTAAAATCTTCAAATGAGGGTACTTCCGGTTGTCCAATTCTAACCAAAATCTAATCAGCTCTTCGCATGGATGTAACGAAGAGAAATACGAAAGAATTATAATTTTTAGAATTGTAGTATGGAAGTTATCGTAGACGAAAATTTTGTTACACACACACACACACACACACACACACACACACACACACACACACACACACACACACACACACACGGACACACATACATACATACACACACACACACACACACACACACACACACACATACAGACATCATCGTAAAAATAGTAAAATCGTATTCTAGGGACCCTAAAACGTGCTTATTCATCAAAAACTCACCACCGAATTTTTTGACCAAAGACAATACCTTCCTTACCTAAAGGTGACGGAAGGTAAAAACGGAATGTATACGTGTATGTTTCACACTTACAGCCAAAATATAAAGGTTACTATACTATATTTATATTATGTAATTATTTGGCATGTGTACGATGTGAAATTAATTGTTTTCCCATGCAAATATCAAACATGATTGAGCATAGTGAAAGCAACACTGTCATAACAGTTTTGACTGATTCTAGCCATTACAACTCAATTTCTTTTTTCATTGTCTAGCCGCGACATTAGCTTATAAATAAAATACAATTAATCTGACAGTTGTCAAAAAGCAGAAACGGATTTATCCTCTTTATCTCAGTCTCTAAATCTAACTTATAGGGATTAGCTTCGCGTGTAAAGACGTAAAGAAAAAACCTCCACATAATATTTGCAAATGAAGTCATCCATCACCATCAAGTACAACACAACACGTTACAGTCTCTGTCGTCAAAAATCGCGCACCGCACAAGAAGCAGTTCATTAGCGAATACAAACAAATAAACAAAACTTGGTATTATTTGCGGAGAATTTGTGAAATTCATTAAACCTACTAAATAATATTTAGTCACTTGAGCGTATCAAGCCCCATTGTTGACTTCGAGGACAATAAAACACCGAACAGTGTCGGAGGATGGAAACTTTTTCCCAAAAAATACGGGCTGAAAGAATTTAATATTAGGTATTTTTTTGCTACTTTAATGGTACGGGATAGCTTAATAAATTGAATTAATAGTAATTAAAATATTATAATTGACAAAAAACTGAAAATGACAGCCATCGCATTTGTTTTTATTGGTTACAATTTTTAGCATTGTTGCTAAGATTTAGCAACTTTATTACTGAAATATTAAAAATAAATCTTTTTCGGTTCAAGTGCAAACAGTTTTGAATGCTACTTAAATAATCAACACACAGTTAGATATTACCTACACCTATTGTAAATGTACGAAAATAAAAATATGGTATTCATTTGTACATTAAATAAATCCGGCGGTCTTTCGTATTAGCAAATCTGTTGAAGAGCGAAAGACTATTAGGCTGACGGCTAACGAAACACGAGTGGCAGGCTAAACGCTATACAGTGCAGCGTATCAGTCTGCCGCGTGCAGCCCAACCATACTGAGTTCTCCCCACCACTCAACCGAGGCCGATAAATTCTCATCCTTACGTATATTATATTATTACATTATAATTCTTCCGATGCTTTTATTTCGCTATTTTACGCTTGTAAGATTATATTTATATAATTCAAAAGAACTAATAATCAAAATATTAGTTACAAAAGGAATTACTATAATAATTTTTTTTCTTCAAGCATATTATGCATATTATGCTACTGTACACACGCTATATTCATTGTCTTACTAGTACAAAAATGTTGTTATTTTTGTACTAGTAAAAAAATATTAGGTTCTTAGTTCACATATTATATTGAAAATTGTTATTTGACAGTTGCATCGTTTGTGTTTTGTAGTGTACACAGCCATCTTTGACTGAAATTGCAAATTCTACAAATAAAAAAAATCCAAAATATATAAAAAAATAATTTGAAACACTTGAAGAAAAAATAGTATGTCATTCGAAGTAGAGTATCTTTTTGTGTTTTACCCAGCTTGCCAAACTTTGACTAGCGCCTTGGCCGCAATAGCTGGGTTCAACACAAAAAGACCGCTTTCTACTCCTAATAACATAATATACTATATTTATTATTCCCATTGTTGTAAATAGTTCGTATTGTTGTTAAATTTGTCTCGTCTTGGTTGTTGGTATTTGTACAATTCTACAATTCCTGATACATTACCAGTTATACATTGTTTATATTTATAAATGTTTATTTTAAAGTAACAATAATAGTTTTAAATTTATGAAAACAAAAAAATAACAATAGTAACAATAAATAGTATTTACTAAATCTTTAAAAAATATAATTAAAAATAATATAAATATACTTGTTTGAAACAAGTATTTTTTGCTGTAGCACTAACCGTGCGATCTGCTCGGAACGAGAGAGGCCAAGTTACCGCTTGGCTCACCGGCTGTAGTGTAGAGCGTAGAGAGTAGGGCTGGTAGACTTTCAAATATGGAAAGCGACTTTCGATTTTTCAAAAAATCGATTTTTGCCGACTAGTCGAACATACAAAAAAAGTCGAAATAATCGAAAGTCAAAATAATTGAAAAGTCGAAATAGTCGAAAGTCGAAATCGGTTTTCATCGAATAGTTGAATATATAAAAAAGTCGAAATAATCGAAAGTCAAGATAATTGAAGTCGGAATAATCGTAGTCGATAAGTCGAATAATCTGTCTACCATCACCACATACACACATCTGACCTGACGGTGCAACTTGAAATGAAATGTATAAAATAATTAAATCTAATCGAAAATGAAATTGGAAATTATGTAACAAATTGAAATAATTTTAAAGTTCAAATAGTCTAAATAGTCTAAAAGTCGAATTGAACCAAAAATCAAAATGGTGTAAAAGTCAAAATAATCTAAAAGTCGAAATATCGAAATCATAAATATGTCGATAAAGTCGAAATAGTATAAAAGTAGAAGTTAAAATAGTCTATATTCGACTTATCGACAGCGACTTTTCTTAAAAGTCGATCGAGGAAAGTCGAATAGAAGTCGATATATCGATTTTTTACCAGCCCTAGTAGAGAAGGAAAATCGTTCTGCCTCACTCGCACTTACATATTCCTCATAAGGACAGCACAATTTGGCCTCTTTGTGTAAACTCGCGTGAAAATGACGCAATTTAAATGATTATTTGGCATATTATAGTAACAATACTTGTTCGTGAGTTCATATACCTATTATAGATTTATATTACTTCAATACATTTTAATAAAAAAATATATAAAATTTACAAATGTAATGACTTTAAGAGGTGAGGCCTGGCCTCACCTGCCTCATCTGTCGTACCGTCACTGGGTTTTGACTGATTAGATTCTTATACGGATTGACAAAATAAGTTGCCCTCTTTTTCGAACCTAAAATATTTTTCTCCTCCGCCACTGCGGCGTTCCTGTCTTCTTGTGTACGCCCATCAGTTGAAATACGAGCCTGGCACAATACTCCTCGCAAATTGTGAGAGAAAAAAGTCGCGTGACGCATGACGAAAGACCCGTGCCAAAGGTAACTAACTCCTGCCACTAAATCATCATTTCCAAACAGATTTGCGGCTTTATGTTACTCTGTACTGTAGCCAGAACGAGGTAAGAGAAATGCAAAGCGAGGTCGCCAAGCTAACAATAACAACCAAAAGAATACACAACAAAATATTGGAGATGGTGAAATTCTCGCCAAAAATGAATTTATTCTTGTGCAAAATACTTTTGCAGGTTTAAATAATGATAATGAGGATGAGAATATTGAGAATAAGAAAATCAGATGCCATGCAAAACAAAGTACTATCATTTTAAATAGTTATTTATCTATCATTTGAAATTAAATTCCGTAATTTAACTTTTAGTTAAAACCAATCAATTTTTTACCTTTATGTAAGGAAGGCATTGTCTTTGGTCAAAAAAGTCGGTGGTGAGTTTTTGATGAATAAGCACGTTTTAGAGTCCCTGGAACAAGATTTTACTATTTTGTGACGATTTTTTCGGATCCGATAACTCAAATACTACAATTCAAAAAATTATAATTCTTTCATATTCCTCTTCTTTACATCGATGTGAAGAGATGATTAGATCTTGGTTATAATTGCTCAACCGAAAGTACCCTAATTTTAAGATTTTAACAGTTTTTCTTGAAAAAACGCTGCTAAATATCATTTTTCCATATTTATGGTTAGTATAAATATTAAAAAATATTTTATTCTCTATACGTTTTGTTTATATTTTATACTTTGTATTCAATAGATATAGAGTTAAAAAATTATAAAGAAATTAAATTTCATAAAGCAGCTAGCTATGCTATACCATGAAAACCGCTACTATAGAGTACGTGCACATCACGTCGACAACCATGTCAAAATCAGCTGAATGGAAGTAAACATCTGGGGCCTGTTTCTCAAAAAATACGGGACTAGTATTACTAGTAATACTGAGGAAGACTAGTGAAGTTTACTAGTTTTTGTTTCTGAAATATACAAGTGTAAAATACTAGTTACAAGTTGGGAATTAGTATTTACTAGTGTATTTGACAAAAAATACTAGTATTTTGTTTCTCAAAATATTTGAGTTGTCTGTCAGACTAGTAATTTACTAGAGAAAAGCTACAAGTGTCAAAAGTCTTGTAAATTTTGAATATAAATTTTACTAGTCGTATTATTTGACAGTTCGTGGGATTTTTTATGTAATGTATGTAATTCAATGGTTCTTTGTTAATGATAATACATTTCAGATTCATGTAGTGTCTATCGTCGTGTAGTGTTAATATATTTTTTTAAATAATATAATAATGTGGTCTAGTGACACTAAGTCTAGTGATGAAGAAGTAGTGCGACGTCAAAAACTAATTAAAGCAAGAATAAATTATGTCCATGCAGAAGCCCCATATGAATGGGAGGTTACTCATGGCAAATAAGTTAAAAACATTAATTTTATTAATTGGTACCTATCCTTCAGCTAGATATGAACAGAAACCAAGCATGTGCGACCCTGCTATATTTCTAGTTCTGTCTACTCAACCCGAAGCGTGACAAGATTGACAGATTTTTATCCATTCATTGAATTTAACTGCTTTAGACAATTTACTTAGAAAATGCTCCAAATAGAATACCTTTAGCATCTCGAATCATTCCCAAAATAATTAATTTCGCATCCAGTGTAGACATTTTTATTCAAAAATAATTTAATTTCAAATTAAAACGCTTGAAAATGTCACCGTCAGTCAAAAAATAAAATCACTTGATTTAAAGAATATTGGATTAAATACTAGTATTTATTTAAAAGACTCTTGAAAATGTTTCAGAAAAACTATTTTATTTGACTAATAAAATTTCACTTGCAACTAATAACTTGTGAACTAGTAACTTGTAAACTACGAGTAGTAAAATACTTTTCAGAAACACAATTTACTAGTACTATTAAAAATTTCACTTGTAACTAGTAACTTGTAGCTTATAAACTAGTATTTTTTGCGAAACAGGCCCCTGCTAGTAAGTAATAATTTCAATTTTTGGCATCAAGGTGCATTTGCCGGGTCTGTATCTGACGTGTGATATTATTCTGACGTTTCGGTATAAAACCCATTTTTGTGTGACTAATACATTAAATAACAAACCTGCTAAATTAAATTCATATAGTACCTAAAATGAACTCAATATAATATAAAAAATTGTTTTAATTATCAAAAAGTCAAAAACATGTCACATGCCAATCACATAGTAGCATATGTTTATTTCCATCCAGCTAATTTTGACGTAGTTGTCAACGTGACGTGCATGTACTCTATATTAAGAAAATACTGATTGACAGATGTCAGTTTCAAGTGCAATTGACATGTTTGTGTTATAATTTTCCTGGAAATATAGAATCTCTTAGGTACATGGAACTTTCTGTATGGAATTTGTACAAAATATATATGACAATGACAGTGACATTTCTAAAACCAAGTCTACAACAAGTTTCTTGGTTTTTTAAAATAAATAGAATAAATATAGTAAAATAATTATTTTAGAATTAAATATTTCTTCTTTTCAACGATTTTTTACAAAACTTATTGTTTTGTTTATCAAATGTCAATCTCATCAAATCCTTTAGCGCCCTACTCGAGATTGCCCTCCCTCGGTTAAAGTTTTTGTCTCGGAACCTTAAAGAATAATTTCGTGGACTTCATATACAAATACCTATTGTTTTACAAAATACTCATTATTAAATGTATATATATATATATATATATATATATATATATATATATATATATATATATATATATATATATATATATATATATATATATATATATATATATATATATATATATATAATTCTAAACAAATAAATATAATCTTCTTTATTTCAATATGAAAATATAAAATGTACATTTATCTAAAACTCATATATTGCTGTAAAATTGTAATATTTTATGTATTTATTAATATTATTTACACTTATCCAAGATATACCATAAAGTATAAACGTCATGTAAGGTAAAAACCAGACTAACATTCGTTCAAACTTATAAATAATTTTCTCTGAAGCAAAATCTGATAAGACTTGGAGAGTTTTTAAATTGAATAACTGTACCGTAAGTTTTTATACTTTCGATCTTGAATCTTTGTTGTCTTACTCAACCTTTTCTTCTTGATGCCATCAGCCTCAGGGTAGTGTCATTTTTAAATTGAATTCTTAGAAAATCCTCCGTCAGACATAATTTTATTCTATTTTGATCAAGGGACCACATATTAATTCATTTCTTGTTCTATTTGTGGAAATGCGTTTAATTTATATAACTAGCTACTGGTATTTAATTACCAATGGAGATTTGAACATGATTTATTGAATTAGAGAAAATTGCTGCTAAAAATTATAGTTGCAGAATGCGCCGTAGGCGAAGAGTGTGCATCTGTTTCGATACAAATTATGTAAATTATTATAATTTTCCTAACAAGAAAAATAACAGTAACTTTGAAATTATATCTAATTTCGAAATATAAATTATTTGAAACTATGCAGATGTACAGATTAACACATTCATGACTACACAATAATGAATAAGAAAAATAAAAAGAGATAATTTTCTATATCGTTACCGGATTTTTGTACAAAGCTGTAGCTTTAAAACAAATAAAGTATTATTATTACTTATTAATAAGAGATAACCAATGTAGCAAAACATTTCAGACAAAAATTACGATCCAAATTTTATTACTAAATAAGGTTTATCTTAATTGTCACTGGAAATAATAAATACGTAATAGTTGTGAGAAATATTCGTTTTCCGGGAATGGACTGTGTCATTATTTGAGTCAGAGCTCAACGTTTCGCCCGCAGTCGTATGGGGCATCTTCAGGAGCAAGGGGGATAGTACTGTCTTAAACAAGGTTATCCGACGTGTTAACCACGCTAGAGGCCGGGTTTAAGCAACAAGAGGGGGAGACTCAGTTTACAAGGTTACCCGACGTGTAAACCACGCTAGAGGCCAAATAAACCAAATGACGAAAGGAAGCCGAGAAGACAGTTATATACTAATCTAAAGATACGGTAGATGAGCAAAGCTAATGAGGACCAATGGGAATCGAGTTCGTAATGGTAGATTGGGCGAGTCGTGTTCCGAGAATCACCGGTTTCCACATGTGGCTCAAGAAATAGCCATCATCCCGATTGATGTTTCCATATTTCTAAAGTTTCCCTGTATTTACGTCTGTAAAACTCAGGGATAGGAGCTAAAATGCGGGAATTTTCAAATAAGATGTTATGTCCTGTGTTGTGTTGGTGTTCTGCGACCACAGATGTTAATACCATACCATTACGCAGACAGCATTTGTGTTCTGACAATCTAGTGTGAACACACCTCCCTGTTTCACCTATGTATACTGTGCCGCAAGAACAAGGAATACTATAAACACCGGGTGACGATAAGGTTTCGCGTTTATCTTTAGTTAGGGGAGTATTTCTGAGATTTTTTGTAGAGGTTTAAAAAAGACCTTAATATTGTTTTTATTAAGAATTCTACCTATTTTATCCGAGAATCCGAAATTGATCAGATCTAAGCGCATTTAAATTTACATTGCATAGTTTAAAGAAAAAAAAAATTGTGAACCATTCTATTAAATTCAACTTTTTTTTCCATCATGTTGGTATCACGGTCTATGAAATGTGGGTCAGGTTTTATTCATATTGGACGCGTAGTTTGTATTTCATAGCTACATATTGACGAATCATTTTGATACACTCGGCGATTTTGTTTTAGAGGAGATAAAGGAAAAATCGCTGAAGGTGCTGAGAGTTATACGACCAAGTTCATAGTGTATTCCACAAGTATTTTGCAGATAGGAAAAATGTTGGTGTCAGTGCAATATATCTAACGCAGAATACTTTGCAATAATAATATTAACGAACAAATTGTTACTTTTTGAAACAAAGGAAAATTTTTGTTATATATAAAGTCCAAGTGTATTAATTTACTTACAAGTATCAAAATTGCCTGTAAATATAACGAGACTACTCCGTATAATGTTTCGAAAACAATGTACAAAAAATAAATCTTTTACCTGAGGCCAAATCTCCGTCTTTAGATCAATGATATCAGATAATCTAACAGTCCGATCCCAAATTTCCCACAACCTAAAAAAACAATAGCGATCCGAAAAAATCGATACATAACCGTCTCCACCACCTAGAATCAAAAGAACGAGGTGGTGAATCACAGCCTTCTCGACAGATCACGACTAATTAACAAGTCGCATAATTATTTTCCCCGGTATTTAAATGTTGAAGGAATTGTCAGACGAGAAGAGCCTTCTTGATTTTAGACATAATAAAGGCCAGGTAATTGTTTATTAATGAGGGAACTAAAAGGAAAGAAGACAGAAGAAGACGTTCTTGCCGCAGGAGGAATTCTTTTCGTCCTTTCCTAATTAGGCCGAAATTAATTAATTTTTATTAAAATCTAAAAAAATGTTTGAATAAAATTGTCACTGAAACAAAATTTTTATTTGAAATCGTCACAAATTTCACAAAAATTGTCTTTAAAAGTTCAGAAATCGGCACTAAAGTAATCCATTATGTAACGAATTTATGCAGATGTAGTGTTGTCAACCTTACGATAATTATCTAAGATAATTTGGACAGGTATATGATGTACAATCATAAATTTGTACGTACAATGACAAAAAAATATATGCAAGAAGAACTAAATAATTCCGATGTTGAAGTTTGAAATAAAACAATTTTGAGTGTTCTTTGCGATAACTTCAATTTCTGAAGTCTGAAGTTAGCAACATTGAGTGTTAGAGTGAGAGATATGTAAACATAAAAAATAAAATATCATTACGGAATATTACCCATTGCTGGGTGTGCCAATCTGCTTTGTACGCAGATTTCGGTAATGATGATGGCATATTTGTACAGTGCGAGCGTTTACCAGGCGTCACCTCACGGGCAATCATTGCTGGCGTGGAGAGTACACCACAGGGGTCAATTTTGTACCATTTAAAATTCGAAATATATGGCGTCGGTCGGGATCTAAAAAATAAATATTCCTTTCATTTTCACAATTCTTCGATTTCCAATTAAATGTAATATATAATTCGGCACTGAAGTTTCTTTTTTTATTTATTTATTTATTATACATTCATCATAATAAGTATGATATGAACATGTCAAGAACAATTATAAAAACATTATAAAAAACATCCAAAAGAAGTTAGTACATGTGATATTATAAGAATAAAATAAATACCCTTAACGCCTTAACTGTGGGATAGATATTCTTGTTCACTATAAAAACAGTTTTGAATTAAAAAAAAATCAATTTGGTTTTAAAATTATGTAGGGAATTACTTATTTTAATGTGCTCCGGCAAGTGATTGAAAAAAAGTACACCTATGTATTCCGGAGATTTTCTTCCAATGTCTAGACGTCTGTGAGGCATTCTAATTAAGTCCTTCTGCCTGGTGTTGTAGCTATAAATGTTACTATTAATATTAAATTTATGTTTATTTTTATAAATTAATATGCAAAGTTGGTAAATATAACAAGATGGAACATATAATATTTTAAATTTTTTAAATAAAGGCTTACAGGGTTCATTTATCACTCATATGTTTTATTTTCCTCATTCGTGATAAAAAGTAGAACTTCATTGCGTTGATACATAAATAACTATTATTTTGTTGTATAATAGACCTTTTTAATTTAAAAAGATCGACAATATTATGTACAGTGGTAGCAACGCAAAATTTGGGGAAGATTTTAAAAAAGCTATAATGTCAAACGATGAAAATTTTCACCAATGATATAATTATTTTAGTGGCTGGAAAATTTTTCTCGCGATCAAATATCTTTGCGATCATTTTTTCTGCGATCAATTATCAAATCATTATGAATGGAGAATTCATGAATCATGAACGATATTGTTGAAAAAAAGACAAATGAAAAGTACTTACAGTTTAAATATATTAGAATAAAAGGCAAAATATTTTCTAACAGATTTTTTTTTTATTTTGTGATTTTATAAGTTAGGATAAACAAACAAAATTTCGACTGGTTTTAAATCGTTCCAACACTAGTCAAGTCAATTTTAGAACTATAAGTTCGCGAATAGAATCTAAGCAGTTCTGAATCGCGTTCTGAACTCCTGTGAACTTTCTGATGGAACAAACCTCATATTTGGAAAACGAGGCGCTCCGCGGCGAGTTTTACTAAGGACAAGTGCGACAACAGGCCTTGTGAAACATGTTTTTATACTATTTTTTCTACTGAGATAATTTTACAATTCTGTTAGATTTTTAAAAAATGCGACGTTAAAAATATGACTTGCTGTTTTTTTATCGCTTACGTTGGTATCATTTCCCGCTCAAAAATGTTAACTTCACAGACGAAAATAAATTATCGATTGACAGCAATTTGAGGTTGTATGTTATTTATCCGTTAGTTTTGAAAACAGTCATACCACCTCTGGAAAACGAAAAGCGCCAAATGCAGTTATAAAGACACCGAAATAGAAAAGTAACAATAATAAACGGTGACTTCATAAAGAAGACATCTTTCTTGTATGTCGAATCGGCTAATATCGAAAAGGTTATGTTCTTAGGGTTGCCCTGACTTTACCACAAGCACACCATGCAATTACGCTGACAGGCGTTTAATTGTGAGCAGAGAGGAGATATATTCCACTCGTATAATTTTATTTGTAGATGGCTTGTTACCTGGCCACATTAAAAATTATTAATAAATTAAAATCATGATTAATGTGGGACTCCATTGCGACAGTGGGCCTCGGGCGAACAATTAGAAGATTGTAATTAAAAACCCTAAAAAACCACGAGCTTAATTTATGCAACGAACACATCTTTAAGCCTGCACAAATTAAATAAATGCTAGTGATGTTGGGATGGGAACCGAACTCAACAGAACGTTTTGCATTCTTTTCGCATTGCTTGAATTGTGGGGGAATTATCGCTACAAAATTTTATAACAAGATATGCTGGTACCTACTTACATTGTTATAAAGTAATAATAGAAATAAAAAATCTGATGTGCCCAGCACATTACCTTCTGTCAGTTCTATGTATTTCGTACAAATTTCATACAGAAAGTTTCTTGCAAAAGGTACTATTTCTTGTACACAGAGCTTGGTAATACTTGCAAGAAAAGTACCTTATTACTTTCAGTACTTCAAGTACTGTACTTGAAGTACTTTCTAATTATAGTACTTTGTACCTGACAAAGTAAGTCTATTCGCATGTACTTGGTACTTAATACTTGGAAAAATACTTGAAGTACAATGAAAAGTACTTGAAGTATTTTTAAATACTTGAAGTACTTTAAATGTACTTGAAGTATTTTAAATGTACTTGAAGTATTTTAAATGTACTTGAAGTTCGATGAATAATTTAAAAGTTAACAATGTTATAAGAAATGTTTGTCTGTCAGTGTTTCTTCTGCAGTGGTGTGGTGTTATTCCTGTAGTACATAATCATGTGAATTTCATTAATAAATATATTTTCAGCGATAATATAAAAGTAAAGATATATTTGCAAATTTTTTGGCTTAAATGAATTAATTCTAATCTGCATACTATATACAGTATATACCATATAATGTTTGTATTACCTAACTACAGTGCTGGGACTTTGCCGTATCGCCTGGCGATCGCATGACGTAAAAATGACGTCATTCTAACATATCGGTACAGCTTCTCGTATCGCTTGGCGATCATAAGACGTCCATTTTACGTCATGAGATCGCTAGGTGATACGGCAGTACTAGCGAGGAACTCTTGTTTTAAATAACCAAATAAATATCGCATTTTGAAATTTTTGTCATTAATCACCTTTTAAGGTCCATACAATCAGAAAAATATTAATTATTTGAAAAAGTATTTGCACCTAAATTTACAAGTACTTTTTCAAGTACTTGGTACTTTAAGTACTTTAGAAACTAAAAAAGTATTTGTACTTCAAGTACATTTAGAAACATCAAAATACTTGGTACTTGTACTTCAAGTACTACTTTCCGGTACGTTGCCCAGCTCTGCTTGTACATTACCTGCCGGCAGTTGTATGTGTTTTATACAAATTTCATACAGACAGATTCCAGTAAAATTATAACACAAGCATACTCTGTCAATTGCACTTACACACACACACACACACATACACACACATACACACACACACACACGCACACACGCACACACCCAGACACACACAAACACACACACGCACACACACACACACACACACACACACACACACACACACACACACACACACACACACACACACACACACACACACACACACACACACACACACAGCCATAATCGTAAAATAGTAAAATCGTATTCTAGGGACCATAAAGCGTGCTTATTGATTAAAACTCATCACCAAATTTTTTGACCACAGACAATACCTTCTTTACCTAAAGGTGACGGAAGATAAAAAATATGATGCTTAACCTTTTTTATTTAACTACTTCACAAAATAGGTGCTTGTTCTATTTATTCATCACGGGACAATATTTTGAATGCATATCATGCTTTATTATATCAAGGCCCCTCTAGTGTATTATATAAATGTATTATAAATTCAGCCTTTTTCCAATTTACTTAAATACATTGACTGCGCTGATTTCAAAGTTTTAAATCACGACAATATCTCTTCTTTTATAGTTATGATCAAAAAATAGGTGGAATACGAGCTTGGCGATTTCGCAATTAGATTTTATCACTTTTAACAAAATTTGTTTGTACAACCAGAAAACTGAAATTTCTCAAATTGGCAAAAATCGTTAGGGACACTGTAGTTTTTTGTGATTTTTGGCAATTTTCAATTACTTTATTTTAGAAATTGTATTCTTTGTTCAATTTTTTTTACCTTCCGTCATCTTTAGGTAAGGAAGGTATTGTCTTTCGCCGAAAAATTCTGTGGTGAGTGTTTGATGAATAAGCACGTTTTAGGGTCTCTGGAATACGATTTTACTATTTTTACGGTATGTGTGTGTGTGTGTGTGTGTGTGTGTGTGCGTGCGTGCGTGCGTGTGTGTGTGTGTGTTTGTGTGTGTGTGTTTGTGTGTGTGTATGTGTGTGTGTGTGCGTGCGTGCGTGCGTGCGTGCGTGCGTGTGTGCGTGCGTGCGTGCGTGCGTGTGTGTGTGTGTGACAAAATTTTCTAATGCGTTAACCCTAATACCACTATTCCAAAAATTATAATTCTTTCATTTGAAGGTTTTGACAGTTTTTCTTGAAAAAAACGATGTTAAATATTATTTTTCTCATTTAATGTTATTATAAATATTAAATAATATAATATTTTCATACGATTTAAATGTATTTTATACATCATGATACATGGATTTATAGTTAAAAAATTATAAAGAAATTGAATATCATATATTACCCAGCTATGCCATAACTTTGTAAACAGCTGCTATCTTAAGAAAATTCTGATTGAAAGGTGTAAATGTTATAATTTTACTGGAAATATATGATCTTTTGGTAAAAACTTTCTGTATGGAATTTGTATAATATACATACAACTACCTTAAGGTAATGTACAAGAAATGGAATCTTTTGCAAAGAACTTTCCGTACGACATTCATACAAAATACATAGAACTGACAGAAGGTAATGGGTGGCCACCAGATTCATATCTCCACCCATTTTCTAGGTCACAACCCAGAATCTGGTAAGTTTTAAATATAAATATCTCGAAAATGAATACATATATTGGCATGTGGTTTAAGAATTTGAAATCAGCCAGTTCGGGGTGCCTATTCTGTAACTTTTCACTAAATTGATGTGATCTTCGATGTAGTCAAATACTTTCGTTGAAGTGATATGGTAGTTGAAGGAAAAATTTGATTTGAATGCTTATAAGTTTGTAACATTATTGATGAAGGTGGGTTGGTATTATTTTCAAATATAACATTTGTTGTTATAACTTTCTATTTTGGACTATGTATAATTGTTTGTATTATAATTTGTTTTGTTTCCTCACTGAATTTCATAAGCTAAATATTTAAAAATGAAATATGCATTATTAATTTGTAATAAGAAAACTAACTTTTGAGTTACATGCAAATGTAACAAATAAAATTTAAACAATAATAAAATGTCCAGATAACTATCACTCACAACACAGCGCTATTTCTAATAACCGTTCAAAAACGTCGAGAATGTGATAGACGCTAACAACACCCCTTAGACGAGTGATATGGATAGGTGATACATAGGGTTAAAATTTCAAGAAGACAAGCTTCTCCGGCTTTTGCCGTTAGATGACTGTCGAAAGAACTTCACTTATCAGACAGAAAAGGGACTCTGATGTATTAATAAAAATTAAAATTTCATAAACTTTGGGGTTCTCCACCATTTATTTTTGGGTTATTGCCCAAAAATGGAATTTTCGAGGTTCAAAAACGAAAATATTTCTGGAACTAAGAGATATTAATTTGCGGTTTGAAAATTGAGGATCTATGCTATGGAATGTACCTAAAAGTATAAAAAGTGGATTTTGGGGAATTTTGAATATTGTACCCTAAGGTGGGTAAGTATGGAGGACCTAATTCAAAAATAATTATATATGCAGACTTTTGGGTATTAAAAAATTATTTGATAAAAGAAGGTCTCTTCATTTTCATCGCTCCAATAAGAGAAAAATATTTAATCCAAAGTTTCTCCCCTATTTTGTAATTTAAACTAGGTATATGAGAAGGTCTAAATTAAAAAAAAATAGCCATTTGTGCTTATATTTTCAATTACCCTGTCTACTTACAAAAGTGTACTAAAAAATATTAAATAAGGCATCTTGATAACTAAAAAAAATATATAAAAGAAGGAAATAAAAAAATGTGCGCCACTGGTGATCTCGTATTCATCAGCTATGCTAACAATCTATAATTTTATTATCTCGAACAGGGATATAAAGCGATAATATAATTTCTAATCTCGTAAAGAAGTTAATGTTTGTTTAGAGTTTCTAATAACGTGGAAATCTATAACATTATGAATGTAAAATGAGCGCAAAGTATAGATTAGTCTGATGGCTGCGTATGATAGGGGATATTAGCATATAATCTGATTCTATAATGTCTAATTATAGTAAAACGATTCTGAATTGGTAGCCATCTTTAAAGTGATCGTTTTTCTAACCTGTTATTTGTATTATGTCGAACAGTAGTACATGCTACAAATGAAATATTTAATTATAGTTCTCTTAAGAACTGCAATTTAACAAGTATTTTAATTATATAAGGGGAGTTATTATCAAAAATATGTAAATTCATCAAAGGGGCTCATAAATATATTAATTACTTTTTAACCAATAAGATATAAATCTATAGATGATCTTCATTTGATTTTATCATTTATTATTGGGTTACATTATTTTTATTAGTAATAACAGCTTTAAGTCTATCAGGTATTGTATGCACAAACCCTGCACATTCTTCTGTTAGTGTTGACCTATACATGTCTTGCAATGTAGATTTTACTGTACAGTACTGTATTTTTACGAAATTGTTATTTATTGTTTCAAAAGTATAGGGTCTCGGTAGAAGGTAAATTTGGACAAGAAGATGACCCTTTAAATGTCGGTCGAACTATACAGGGTGTTAATGAAAACGTCTTGCAAATTTTACTAATAAACTCATGTCCAGAATCGCAACGTTTTTATGCTACGGGCTCTTAAAAGATTAATTATCTACCTTTATTTTAGTTATTATTTTAACATCCTTTACATTGTCCTTGTCATTAATTCGGCCCAGATCCTTAGACGTATACCAAACGAAACGCGAAAAAACAAGATTGTTAGTATATATTAGTAGCAGCAGGCATAGGTACTGACACTGACGTTCACAAGCAGTCGTAGCATTGCCTTGAAAGAATAGTATGGTTTGACTAGGGAATGAAAGTTGGCATTTAAATTATTTTATAGATGTGGTTTCTTTTAAAACCTTAGAGACGAAAAGAATTGTACGAAATATTCAGGTATGAAATTTTTGCATGAACCCATTTAAATACTGGACTAGGAAAGCACAGAAATACATGACTATGTCTGGCTGAAAATAAATGGTCGACTGAATATCAAAACAGGGGTGCGTTTAAAATATTTTAAACATTTTTTATTTATGTTCATTATAACAAAAAAAAATTGATCTTTAAACTATTTAGTTTGGCAATTCTATGAAATAGGATTATTTTAAATTTTCTCTAACAGTAATTCCGACTCGAGGGTTGCTGACACCTGAGACGAACAAACAAGAATTTGCGGTATTAAATTTTTTAAATACATCCCTGAATCCTGTTGCTAAGGTCATTTTAAATGCCTCCTGGTATTGAGTACAATTCTAATATTCTGCAACGCAATACATAAGGGTCAGTGGCCGCGTGCCTGAGTGTCTGGTCGCGAATCTAGGAAACAGGGTTCGATCCCGACCGACGCCAAATATTTTAAATTTTAACTGGCACAAAATTGACTCCTGTGGTGCCCTCTCCACGCCAGCAATGTCATCATCATTACCGATATCTGCGTACAAAGCAGAGTGGCACACCCAGCAATGGGTAATATGCCGTGATGATATATTTATTTATTTATAAGGGTCAGTTTCCTTTCAAATCAAATATAGGGAAATGTTTTCAAAAGAAACCACATCTATTAAATAATCTAAACGTCAACTTTCATTCGCTAGTCATACCAAACAAATATCGTAAACCAAAATAAATTTTCGCCTCCAGATAGAACGTATACCAAGTTGGGCGTATTTTAAACAGTCGTATGCCGAGGTTCCAGTGTATTTGAATTAGTCAAAAGATTCTTGTAGAAATATCTCTTTCTCAAAATGGGTGTAGATACGATATCACCATTCGATTCTCTTCACCAAAAGTTTCATAAGTATTCAAATTTCCAGTTTATTAAAAATTCATTAAAAATTCAAGATTTTGCAAGACAAAATCGATTTATTCATCCGTAAATCTGTATGTTAATCACCCCATGGTCCATGTTCCACATCCAAAATTGGTAAAATTGTTTATTGACATATATGCCATAATTATGTATTTCTGCTCTTTCACTGTCGTACCTTTTGTGAATATTAAGTTTTTTCAATCTTCTTAAATAGTAAATCTGCGTTGGTTAATGATTTTAAACGGGCATCATGGGTAATTTGCAAACATGACTGTTGGCACCTGGTTTCGAGGAAGGTGGTAATGCGTGCTTAGTATGCAAGGCTGTCGTGATACTGGAAACACTCCGTGTCACATCCAGAGCAACTAGTGTAGACCCAGACCTCACACACAGGATGGAATTTCAATCACTGGTGATGAAACAGTGGCGGAGAAGAAGGAAGCTGAGGAATTGTTAGTAAGAAGTATATTGCAATACAGCGATGCGAGAAGCAAATATATAAACAAGGAAGTGTAATAGTCCGACCTAGCAACTATTATGTATTTGTTGCTTTGGAATTTTTCCGTTAAAATTATAGTATTCTTTAGGATAGAGTATTTATGAAACAACGAGTATACTTATGTTTCGGACAGTCGGATGTTACAAGTCTCAAGCTATGGGCTTTTGGGCAGAAGTGTGTGATCTAAAGCGTAGTATAGTTTGTCAAGGGATCATTTTCCGAAGACTCGTTATCGTTTTATTATGGCAGTACAATAGAGGGTCCCAATAGCCTGGAATGTGCCAGGGCTGTAATGAAAAATTTGAGTAGGGGTTTGAAATATTTCATTTTACACATTTTACTTTCCAAAATAGTAAAAAAAAATTGTTTAATATTTAACTGTTTTAAAAAATATATTGTATAATCAGATTTCCGTGACCACCCAGGAGGTACTGATTGCGGACCGTTAATCTTTGTTCATAGTGGCGATTTCCCCAAGAGGCCTATAACCACATGTGATTTAAAAAAATATATGAATATTTATTCGGACATAGTGCACTCGTCCTCGTCTTCAGAATTGTTATCGGACATATCTGAATCTAATTTTTGTAAACAAAACCCATTTTCTTTAAACACTGATATAGGCATGATCGAGAAGGTACAAAAGAAATATCTTTTCTTAACGTTGCGTGTAAAGATGATAATGTGTGAACAATATTATAAGCATAAGAATTATGTATTGTTCGTACTATATATTGTTTCGTAAAATCATCTATTTTGTCAGTACCTGAATCTTTTCGAACTGTTTTAGACCACCTATTCTGATAATTTTTTTAACAGTTTTATCACATACCTTTGTTAGTTGGCAAGTTTTCTTAAGAGCAACTGATTCTTCATATTCCTCCAAAAGTCCATTGTAAACATTCAACACGATTTGTTGTCCATGTTCGTGCAAAAAAGGTTTAAATATATTAGGCGATGGTAATACACTTTTACTAGCACTTTCTAATTCTTCGTTTTCTTCCCACGGGCGAAACATTGTTAACGTTGTTGACTGTTGAATTTAATTTAACAAAACAAAAAACACTTTCAGCCTTCGTACACTAGTTAGGAGATACAAATCACAAGTGAAAATAATTAAACTCACCACCTATTTATATACCTACATAGCCACAAATAACGGTTTTATAATCCTTTGGAGACAAGTTCACAGACCTTATAATAAGCTATAAGAAAATTAGGGAAATTCTAAGTTCAAAAGATTAACGCATTAAAATCTGGAAAGTGTAGTCTTGGTCTACAGTCGAATACTGGGCGTAAAATATATACCAGCATTGCAAATACTGAACTGGTCGACTGTACGGACCGAAATATTTTGGCATTGCGGTTTTAGCTATTGTGCACCCATAATAAAACGATAACGAGTGTTCGGAAAATGATTCCTAGACGAACTATACAGACCGGCCAATAATCGCCGGGATACAAGTTGATATTAGTGTACTCAACACGTATCCATCAATGTAGCAACAAGTTGATGGAAACTCGTCAAGATCGTTCGACATGATATCAAAGAAATTTGTTGCATGTTGCTTGTATTCGTGTTACCCATTTTAAATGGAAAACATTGCTCATTGTATCCTTTTGGAGTACACTGGCTTGCAAAAAATCGCGTACACCTCAAAAATCAAGTAACCGAGATTTTGTAATTTTATAGCTCTGTAATAATGTAAAATTGAGAATGTTGTCACTGTTATCACGATTGGATCTATTATGGACCTAGTTCTTCATTGTGTTTAATTTACCTACTGTTAAATTACAAAATATTCCGGAAAAATGAAAGAACAACCACGTATGTATTTAAATTTCTGTTAATTTTAATTGACACTAGTGACAATGACAAGTTAAAAATCAAGATCGACTCAATACAGCAAAAAAATAGGTGTATGCGATTTTTTTGCAAGCCGGTATACAAACTATCGTGCCATGTTACGGATCGAGCTACCTTCGTTCAAAAGTAATTCAGACATGAAGTTATCGTCACAACTTGTCCCATTTTGCAAAAAGTGTCTCTGTCACCATTTTCTTTTTCGTTTTTGGGCATGATGATAATTATGATGAAAGCAGCACTAGCACCACCCAGCCGTCAAATCTATTTTTGCCTCAAAACTGAATCCGTTAAAAACGTTTTTCGTTGAAAACTAGTTTCAAAACTACTCTTGTAAACATTTAAAATTCAGTTTCGTTATTGCGCATGCGTACATAGCATAACGTTCCTGTCGCTTTGTGTTACTAACATACAAATAAACTGACAGTTGTGTAGTTTTAGCGCGCATTGGTACAAAGTAAAATAAATAACTGGAATAATGGCAAAACGAAGAATTTGAAGTGAAGTGGATCTGTCACTGCATGTAAACATTTCGCGTAATTTTGACTGAAAATTGAAACCATTTATACATATAAACATAGTAAATGTTGACTATATGGTCGACTATATGAATCCAGAATCAAGTTGCTGGATTAAATTCCAATTGCGGAGTAGGTTCACATATATAAAAATCCCGGGTCCCCTGGCATACTCACGACATGAGCCCGAGAAAGAGCCGTTGCTCTAACTCTAACCATTGAGCCACAAAAGCCGACGAAACTTATAAAAACTGTGGACCAATGATCGGTGCTAAAGTTTGAACGGTACGAGGTATGTTAGAAAAGTATCCGACCTTTGTCTGAAGGGAAAAAAACTGGCACACCTGGAGTGTTGGAAATCTAATCACCTTCAAAGTAGTCTCCTTGGGACTCCACACACTTCTCCCATCGGTGCCGGGATTGTTGGAAGCTTTCCGAGAAATCTTTTTTCGGAATGGAGTTTAGCTCAGCTGTCGTTGTAGTTATAATGTCCTCTCTTGTCTGAAATCGCATTCCTTTCAATGACTTTTTGAATTTGGAGAACAGCCAGAAGTAGCAGGGTATCATATCAGGGGAGTAAAGATCCTGTTAAACCACAGGAGTATTGTTCTTCGCCAAAAAAGTCTGAATCAAGTGCGAGGAATGTGCTGGAGTATTGTCGTGATGATTCTGTTGACCACAACTCCCGTCTCTTGCGCCGCACAACATCACGTAGGCGACGGAGGACATCCCTGTAGTACTCTTTGGTGAATGTTTGACCCTGTGGTGCGTACTTGTGGTGTTCCACACCGCGGGAGTCAAAGAGAGCAGTCAGCATCATTTTGACGTTACTGCGCACTTGGCAGACCTTCTCTGGTCTTGGTGACGTGGAAAGCCGTCTGAATCTTCCGAATGGTTTCCACCTAGCTGTCGCCCAGTTTCAGGCAAAATTTGATGCAATAGCGCTGCTCCAATCGTTCCGTCATTTTCCTTGCAATGAAAAACCGACGAGAGCACTACACACAACAAGTTCAAGGCGGTTCATGCAAGCGCGCGTGATTCAAATCCATCAGATTTTCGCAAAAAAATAAGGTCGGATACTTTTCTAACAGACCTCGTATATATAGGGTCATCTTCTAGTCCAGTTTTATCTTCTACCTAAACACTTTATTTTTGGCACAATATGACAATATTCTTAAAAATCCAATTACGTAACATCTACCTTGCAAGATATATGACACAATACTCAGAAGAATGTACAGGGGTAGCAGATACAATGCCTAATAGAATAAAAATTGCTATTACGAATAAAGGCAATGTAACTCAGTACAGTAGCGTAGTGAGGGAGGGGCAAAGGGGGCTATTGTGCCCCAGGCGCTACTAGTAATATAAACTGTCCTCAGGACAAACAAGATTTTCCGGAAAATTTCAATTTTTATTTTGATTTGTTTTGGGGAAATAATATTTAAGTTTCGGGAACGAAACTGCCTTCCTTCAACTGTAAACAACCGGCCAGTCCGGGGCGGTTGCTATGACAATTGCGAAAATACGTTACTGCGCATGTGACGTCAGTCTAGGAGCTAAAAGTTGGCTATCTAGCTGTATCCGTTGTTCCGCTGCGGCAACAACCAGGCACTACTTCCAACTATAAATTGACACATTGCATTCAGTGTGCTGGAGTGAAATATAATAGTGTACTATATGTAATAAAATAATTGGAGAAAGATCACAGAAGACATACAGAATATTGAAACTTTATTAATATATTGCTTGCATTTGCTATAAAGTAAGTTATCCTTTTTTTATTTTATTTACTCTTGTTTAAAAGTACTATCTATCTAAAGATAAAATTAAATTAAAATTATTTCTTCTCATTCTTTTATATTACCATATATTTTTAAATTTCTTATTAATCTCATTATTTCTTTGTTCAGCTTCTTTATTTTTTAACGCGATTTTTTTTCTCTAATTTAAAATCTAGCTTCAATGTGTCCCTATTTGTCCTGAAAAATAGTACCTATAGTGTGTTGTAGACGCGCACTTAGGTAGTGACTATTCATAATGTATTATTCAGTATTTTAGGTAGGTACTGCACTTTGTTATCGAAATAAAATTAATAAAACTAAAAACTTTTTTCTAAATGTTGGAGTAAGAAATTAAAATTTCTTTAAAATCTCTATGAAATATATTTGTATTTATATACCCGTTTTTTGGTCAAATATCAGTAGTAAAATGCCCTAAAATGACATTTAAAGATTATTTTATGAAAAAAAATTTACGGGAAAGGGCGCCCAAAAGGAATTATACCCCAGGCGCCAATTATGCTCGCTACGCCACTGACTCAGTACATCATACTCCGTTCTTGTAAGTTTAAAACCTATATTTAAAATATAACTCATCCAAACTATTATGAACCTGGGCCAAAAGCCTTCTCCAAACAAATCAGCATGTGCACCCATATTTTTGGACAGCACAAACTATAAACTATCAGTAACCAAGCAATTCCTTGGGCAATTCCTCGTTCATCTTATCTAGACTACATTAAATCCACACAGCACACTCGGCTTCAAGGCTATCATATCGCCTTCTTTCAATCTTTAATTAATAAGATATCTGGTGCATTGTAGTCTGCTGGCATATATCACGCTGTTATCACGTCAGGGCAGTGCAGGTGCGAAAGTATCGCACACAGCAGAGCAGATCACTGTCCGCTAACAAACGGCAGGATTTGTTCTGCGCACGCAGTTAAGTGCGTTCGCTTGTTCAGTGGCAACGCCAGATATTCGAGATTTGTTGGATCGGAGAAGAGTTATCACCAACGTGCGATACCGGGTAACATTACAGAAGATGTATTAGTTGTTTTATAATCTCCTACATACAAGTTACTGAATTGTTTAATATATTTATAGACAGTCTCAGTCTATTCTGAAGAAATATAATTTTTCCAAAATATTACTTGCTCTTATTTCATTTCTTATGTTTGTGGCTTAATGTAAGAACAACCAATGTTAACATCTCTTACTTTTACAGTCATGTAAAATCAAAAAGATAGTTCCAGTGTTTATAATACTGAGAGTATGTTTCTGTGAAACTTGACATTCTGCAATATTAATGTTGATTACAAATGTCTCTAATTCTTAAACAGTCTGTAACACTTAAGCCCTATGAGATTAAATTGACATTTCTACATTGGTTATTATAAGTACATACGATTATAACCCTAAATGATGATTATGGTTATTAATCCTATGTATACAGGGTGATTCATCGGTCTGTCCTCCCTTTATAACTCTTTAATTTTAAGTCAGATAGAAAAACTCTTCAAATATAATTTATATGATATATTATTGTCTATCTATGTACAATATGCATTTGTATACAGGGTGCTCCGTTCAAGCGCAACAATATGTAACTTTATATTTCTTAATGGAACACCCTATATGTATTTATTTATTTTGATAGTAAATTAGATTCCCTTTAAAAAAGTATTAAGTAATAAGGGGTCTAAACTTATAAATTAAGAAGTTATTTACGTTCATAAAATATAGTAGTTCATAGTGGAAAAAAACATAATTTAATACAAAATTTTGATACTTTTTTAATACTTATTTTAAACATTACACTAATTACAAAGAGGCTATTAAAATTTAGTGACAGACTAAATAATGCAAAATTATAATAAATGTTCGAAAATTTGTCTTTCAACTGCAATACATTTTTCTATTCTTCTTATAAAATTAGTTTGTACAGAACGCACCATATCAGGCAAAATGCTTAAAAATGCTTCGCGGATTCATTTTCACATCAACATCAACAATGATAAACTAAGAGTATTTTGACAACTTGTTTGTTTAAATTCGAAACAATTGATCAAATTATCCATAGTTTACTTTGTTAATTATAACATGATACAAACATATTCATCGAATAAAGGTAAATAACTTCTTAATTTATAATTTTAGACCCCTTATTACTTAATACTTTTTTAAAGGGAATCTAATTTACTATCAAAATAAATAAATAAATATAGGGTGTTCCATTAAGAAATATAAAGTTACATATTGTTGCGCTTAAACGGAGCATCCTGTATATAAATGCATATGGTACGTAGATAGACAATAATATATCATATAAATTATATTTGAAGAGTTTTTCTATCTGACTTAAAATAAAAGAGTTATAAAGAGAGGACAGACCGATGAATCACCCGGTATAGGTTTTATTTATTCTTTTATAGGTACTGTTTACCGATTATGTATAACCTTTATCCATTTTATACAGAGTGTTAAAGAAGGGTAACAATTTTTAAGATTGTATGGGACTCACCAAAATGGATAAAATAATCTTAATCAACATAGGTCTGATCTTCAACTGTTTCCGAGAAAAACAAAGAATCGAGAAGAAATTGACAAAGATAGTAATCGAACAAAATTTTGTCTGTCGGTAAATAGGCTGGAAAAAAACAATAAAATTTTATATGAAACATTTCTTTTTCAATTATGGGGTCTCGTGGCTGCGTGCCTGAGTGTCTGGTCGCGAACCTGGGGAACCGGGTTCGATTCCGGCCGATGACAAATATTTCTAATTTTATATGGCAGAAAAAGTGACCCCTGTGGTGTACTCTCCACGCCAGTAATGAGTGCCCGTGAGGTGACGCCTGGTAAACGCCCGCACGGTGCAAATATGTCATCATCATTACTTAAATCTGCATATACAAAGCACATTGGCACACCCAGCAATGGGTAATATGCCGTGATGATATATTTATTTATACTTATTTGTTTTTTCAATTTCTTGAAAATTAAATATTGGTAAAGGTCGCCACAACATTTAACTTAGTAAAATTATTATTATTATTTTTTGATAAAGAAAAGCAAATTTAGGATAACCTATGAAATGTAAACAAAAAATTTAATTAATCGAAGTCGGAAACTCATTTTTCACTGCCTTATATCTCGGAAACTACAGTGTTTTCGAAAAAATTCGTAACATGTTTTAATTTAACCCACTTATTACTAGTGTCCTTTTAAAAGGACGCAAAGTTTTGGCGGCATTTAATACAATTTCTTCAATAGTTAACAGATGGCATCTTAATACATATGACACGTTGATGTTTAAGCTGTTTTAACGACTATTGGTTCTTAGTATATTTCCTCCAGTGTTTCTTTTCAATATTTATTTAAAAGTCAAAGATTTGGGAGCATCAAACATGAACGAATGGAGGTAAGTGTAATTTATTTATTGTTTTGTTAATATAAAAATTTTGTTATGAACTTTCTTCTATAAACATGCTTCTACATAATTATAGTTTATATTTTCCATTTTACTAAGTAATAAGATTATAATTAGTATGTAAAATAAGGCGTTCTTTTAAAAGGACACTAGTAATATCCATTATTTTGTAGTTTATTTCTTCAAATATATAAATATCTTTCAGGAGACCATTAAAATTGCACAAATTGATTGATGAATTAGAAAATGTTGATAGAATTCCTGTACCGCCAGATGGTATCATTTTGTTTCTACCAGAAGATGCAACAGATGTCGTTATGGATGAAGATTCTGGAGACGAAGATTTAGTGTCTTTGAATAATCTCCCCGGTAAACAACTACTAAACAATGTTGAAGTTATTATGGAAGAGTTAACTCCAGAATACGATTCGGAAGATGAAATCCCTCTTTCTCTACTGAGAGCTGATAATTTGGAGGTCCAAGCTAAAAAAATAAAATCTTTTTCGTGGGCATATAAAGATATCGAAGAAGCAAATTTTCCGCCGTGGTTTCCTATGTTAGGCCCTAAACAACAATGTACACCCTTGGAACTCTTTGAGTATTTTTCTGATAATGAAGTAATCAATTTAATTGTTACATGTTCTAATGAATATGCGAAACAAAAAAACTCAGCTGGAGACATAAGTGTGGAAGAAATGAAATGTTTCGTAGGAATACTTTTGTTGAGCGGGTATATTGATGTACCAAGAAGATATTTGTATTGGTAAAATTCAGATGACTGTAGAAATGCACTGGTTCAAGCAACGATGTCTAGGGACCGATTTACTTACATAATGAAGCATTTACATTGTTGCAATAATAATGATCTTTCAAAAAACGATAAATTTTCGAAACTGAGGCCACTATTTACATTATTGAATGAAAAATTTATTTCATTTGCACCATTTGAAGAACATCACTCAGTAGATGAGGCCACGGTTCCATACTTCGGACGTCATGGCAGTAAACAGTTTATACGTGGAATGGATTCGAGGAAAAAAATGGCATTTTCCATTATTTTGTCACTGCATTGATATGGCTCAACAAAATGCATGGCAACTCCATAGGAGTCTTAGAGGAAAAATGGATAATCTTTCATTTAGAAGAGCTATATCCACAAACCTACTAGAAACATAAAAAAATTACGAAAAGACCTGCCTGATCAAATTATTGTATATCAAGAAACTTAAACTCGGTGTAGCTACTGCCATAAAAAAGCACAGTTTCGTTGTGAAAAATGTAATATTACTTTACATCCTAAGATTTGTTTTAAAAACTATCACACCATATGAACAAAATATATAAATTTGTTGTTAAAATAATATTGTATAATTTTTTTATAACATTGTTTAATATGTAGTTTTGTAATGTACCTATACATGAATAATATTTTTTTGAAAAAATAACAAGTGGTATAGTAGTTCATATTACTAGTGTCCTTTTAAAAGAACATGAATAATTTGCAAATTATGAAAGAGTTATGGGTTAAATATTTTTTTTATTATTGTCGTATGTGTAAATAGTTACTAAGAGACATTTTTAAATAAAAATTGAACAAAAAATAATTTCAGTAATATCTGGGTTAATATAATATTTCATTAAATGTCAATTTAACAAAAGATATTGTCAAAAATGTTATCTAAAGAAATCAAAGCTTTTCTTTTTGAATCTTATTTTAGAAATGGAAATAAATTAGAAAACAGCTAGTAGCAATATACTGTATCCTTCATTATTATACATATTTTCTTCTTAAAACTACATTTCAAGATCAATTTTGACAACTTGACTTTTGAATTGAATGATGGATCAGATATACGTTTCCCTGTTTTTAGCTTACTCCGAGTTAGGATTTTTTCTGAACACACTGTACTAAAGATAGGACTCCCATGTTGATTAAGCTTCTTTATTCATTTTGATTAATACTATATGCCTTCAAAATATTTCCCTTTTTTTAAGACGCTGTATAATGTTTAATATAACATTTAATTTATTCCTAATTTGTATTGGTTCTATGAACTCATGTGTTACATTGATACTCCGTTACCCCGATAAATTTCCGCTACCCATTAAATAAACAGTTGTTACTGTTCATAACTGTTAGTGTGACAGTTAATTAATATTTCAAGTTTAAAAATAAAATAATAATTAAATTGTTTCATTTTGCGTTGTCTTTGGAATTTATCTCACCACATATCACACGACGTCTCTGATTTTCTCAGACAAACTTTTATTTTTAAGCACTCATTCTTTTTGCTTTTAAGCAAAATCACTCAAGGAAACTGATATTAGGCAAAACTCCTCCTCCTTCATAGTCAGGATTTACCATATAGTTTGCTTTCGTGTTTGTTACTAAGCAAAAAAATTAATGAAAATGAAAATTTATCAATAAAATCAGGAGGTCTTGTGATATTACTCCTGGAAAAAATAAGAATTCTAATATTATTGTTTTAAATTTCAGGTGTCCATTGAAGAATAATTTAGACCTCCCGAGGGCAGTCAAAAGTTAACAGGCTCATTTAAAAGGTAAATTTTGAAACTTTTATTTTCAAACTATTTAGTTACATACACTCTATTTATCGCAGTTGATCCCTACGTCATCAATTTCTGATGCAAGAATTACAAAACTTTTATCTAGCATCTTTGTTGTACACACGTGGCATATGTGAGACTTTTTTCGCTATCTCATTATCGTCGGATTTCCAGAGGGTATATGTTATATGTGTATTAAAGAAATAGTAATATTTAGTTTAGCTAAGAATAAGAATAATTTATAAGTTCGTAAAATTGGCAACATTGAAAGTGATTTGTAAAAACAATGTTTTGTGCAAAAACGGGCAGTCGTAGTCTGTCTGTCACCGAGCAATAAACAATTATTGAAGTTACTGAATGAACTTGAACTGTGTTTCTATTCTATCCTGATCTCCTGAATAAAGTACGTATACAACATGGCGCAGCCGAATATAAATAAAATTAACTAGAATAAATAATTTTTGAAGAATCTACAACAAAGAACACGTGGCCATCGTTTCGTCGCATTGAAAAAAAAAAAAAAAATGGCTACCAATCTCAAACCGCCTACATCGCTCCTGCTAAGCGGAAATTTAAGCGAAAATTGGAAGAAATTTAGGCAAAAGGGTAGAAAATGCACCATACAAACGGATCATTTACCTTTAATCACATTGATGAAGAAAGATATTCACAAAATTAATTCAGTCAGACTGCAATCAAATTAAAATTAGCCAAATATGATATTGAATTACAATTTGTTCCGGGAAAACACATGCATATAGCTGATGCTTTAAGTAGAGCATGTTCAAAATCGGGCAAAGAGAATACTGACAAATGTTTAAATGAGGTTGTACATACTATAAATATGTCTGAAGTAATGAAAAATGAATTTCAAATTGCTACAAAAAATGATCACATACTGAGTAAATTAATTGCTTTCTTTCTGAACGGTTGGCCCAAACACAAATCCAAAGTAGATGACAAAATTAAATTTTATTATAAATTCCGCAATCAAATTTCTGTAGAAAATGATTTAGTATTTCTTGATGATAAAATTATGGTACCACTTAGCTTACGTTGTAAAATATTAAATATGTTACACGAATCACACTTTGGTATTACGAAAACTCTAAGTCGCGCAAAATCTCTTTTCTATTGGCCAAACATGCAGAAAGATATTGAAGAGATAATAGCCAAATGCCGTATTTGCGAAAAATTCAAACCAAAAAATGTAAAAGAACCCATGATAATACAAGATATTCCTGAAGTGCCATTTCAAAAAGTAGCTTGTGACATATTACAATATGGGAATTCAAACTATCTTGTGTTAGTTGACTATACCTCAAAATGGATTGAATTAACAAAATTAAAAACAAAAACTGCATTTGAAATTATAAATATTTTAAAATCAATTTTTTCGTTACATGGTATACCTCTAATAGTAATAGCTGATAACAATCCATTTAATTCTATTGAATTCAATCAATTTTCAAAACTCTGGAATTTTAAAATCATAACTTCGAGTCCATATTATCCCAAAAGCAATGGTCTTGCAGAAAAAGGAGTAGGCATATGCAAAAATATGTTAAAAAAATCTGAAGAGGGAAAAATAGATGTAGAGTTAATGCTTTTAGAATACCGCAACACCCCAACACTTGGTACAAAATATTCACCAGCACAAATTTTATTCAGTAGAAGAACGAGAACGAAATTACCGATACATAAAAATTTACTAAAACCGAATATAGTTCCAAATCTCAAAGATAATTTAAGTAAAAATTGTAAGAGATACAAACAATACTATGACAGAAATTCTAAATCACGTAAAAATCAATTTTTCCCTAATCAGAATATTGTATATAGAGATAATAAAATCTGGAAGCCTGCAAAGATCATTGACCATTACAATACTCCGAGATCAGTCATAATCAAAGACGAAAATAATAGAATAAAAAGGCGTAATACCATAGACATAAGAAAATCTTGTCATGAGCCTAGATTTAAAGATTCTGATACTGAATTGAATTCAGATGTAAGCAATTCCAATACTGAAGAAAACAGTAACGAATATTATGTAACCCGGTCTGGTAGAATCTCAAAACCTCCAGCACTATTTCAATATAATGTACTGTAACCTAGTTTAGTAGATGTTAAGTTTGTATGTAATTTGTTTTTGCATTTAGATTTATAATTAGGAAAAGGGAAATGTTATATGTGTATTAAAGAAATAGTAATATTTAGTTTAGCTAAGAATAAGAATAATTTATAAGTTCGTAAAATTGGCAACATTGAAAGTGATTTGTAAAAACAATGTTTTGTGCAAAAACGGGCAGTCGTAGTCTGTCTGTCACCGAGCAATAAACAATTATTGAAGTTACTGAATGAACTTGAACTGTGTTTCTATTCTATCCTGATCTCCTGAATAAAGTACGTATACAACAGTATAAGCTATCTCCGTATAACCAAAGGCAAAAAATGAAATAGAAACTGTATTGTAGCCATGGTAACGAGTGTCATTTTCAAATATTTGAATTATTTGAATATTCATGTCATTCTGTCATTCATGTGATTAAGGTAATTTCGGCGTCGATAATAATTTGTGCTTCGTCGTGTGCTATTGCAAAGACAGTGTTTCTAAGATTTACGACAATTATTGCAACATATTGCTTTTGGACAATAAAAAGAGGTATATTTTATCCATTATACTTATATCGTATTTATTCAATTGGTTTATTATTTCTAAATAACTATTTATACTTCGAATTTTGATGCATAACGAAATTGACAATATAGGTCATACTGTCAGTTTTTACCAGTTTTGATATGACATCATAATTATTCAATTGCGAAACATGTAAGTGTCACTTCGAATTTTGATGAATAATAATATTCTCATAGTAGATATATTAACAAACATCAAATATTGCAAATAAAATATTGAAAATGTGAAACATGACAAAGTTCTGTCATACTCCACATTATATCAAACTAGAAAATTAAATCCCTATAATAAAACCATGGTATCAATATAACGTCATCAATTCCCTTCCACTCCTGGCGATTTGAACCATATGTTTACTATTGATGACGTGGGGATCAAGTCGTGGAAACGGAAAATCTGATCGCTTTTCTTTTTTTTTTCGACTGACAGCAATGAACATAATAGCTGTATTCTTTTTGGACAAAATCTCAGCTTCAGATAAACTCTGGAAATCGTTGTTCTTTTTGACACAACTAATCTAAGTTGTTCTGAGTAAACTCACTTCCCCCCTTTCCGATGCTACATTACCAGTTTACAAAACTCAAAATGTTTTGAAACACTCGGTTTGCATTTTAAGGTTATATAATAAAACAAATTATATATTACTTACTTACAGTAATATAGTTTCAACATTATCCATGTTTCATTTATAAACATAATCATAGATCAGAAAAATGTCAATAAATTTGACAGCTGTTAAAGCAACTTGTTCTTTTTGCATACATCACAACTCACTTCAGCTCAACTCAGGCATGTACTGAGCTGAGCTACAACTGGGTCAAAAAGAATACAGCTAATATTTCAATACTCATAAAGCAACATACCGAAACTTTAAAGAACAGATTACCTAATACTGAAGATTACGTATACAACATAAAATTTGATGTTGGCTTCATACAACATGTACTTTTTTTCTCTCTCTAATTTGAGAATAGATTGCCCATATGTACTGATAATTATTTTTCTAGTCTAAAATATATCTTTTAGTTCATCTAAAAACACAACAATCACCTAAAAGAATCTATTAGTTGATATAAGACGTTGATAAATAGTTTTTGAAATTGTTTATTTCGTTAATGATACATTTTGTTAATAGAAAGAAAATTCATTAAATTTTGGGAGTATCCTATTTAGATTTTTAATTTATTTTATTAGAAACTTCCCACGTCGGAGTACAGGCGATTAATCTAATAATTTTAATAGCAGCTTCTAGTAATGTAGTTATTTACATATTAATAGTTTATACCTAGTAAGTTATCTGCGAGTAAGTTAAGTCCGTGGTAGATAGGTCGATGGATCAATCAAGATCTTATCGGACCACGAGCACAGTGTGTGGTACAGCATTCTGTTTTTATGCCCTACAATATGTTTTCATAAATGCCATACAAGTGCCCGGGAAAAAATATTGCTCGCGACTGTTCCACAATCGTAAAAACTTTATCTGTCGTAAAAAGTCACAGAAGAGCATTATACACTTGTTCATATTTGATACATATTCACTAAGAGATAGACAATTCATAGGATAATAAAATGACAATCTTAACAAAACATAAACTCGTTTATCGTATTATCTCATATACACAGTGTTTCAAAAGTACCGGAGTACATTGTGATATCGAATTCAATATTTTATGTCTTGGAGACAAAGGGCTGGAAAGTAGTCCATTCAAATCTACTAACTATCAACGAAGTATGCTATTATAGAAACGAATATAACTATCAATTCTGCCCTTTGGTTTGTCAGAATACAATCCTAGTTTATAAAAACAATAGGGGGGATTCCACCATTTTTTTATAATTTCATCTGCACGTATGAGTAAAACTATGACTATCGGTGAAAATCAGGTGAAAAAATTCTTATTAATAAGCGAGTTATACTCCGAAATTTGAAAATATAGATGTGACGTCACTAATACAAGTTTTTATATCAAACTATTTTCTTCGTGGACCTAAATGTTCTTGAAATATATGCTATTTCTAAATTATATTTATAAAAAATAAGTGAATATTATTATACTGTACAAGTCGACATGATTTATAATTGGAAATGTATTTAAATTATTAAGTTTAATGCAAAATATTTATATTCAAATAAAAACTGTTCGAGAATTGCAGTACTGGACTGATAGCCACGCCTCCGCTATTTGAATTTCTCTACTTCCATTGGTAGTAGGCACCGTCCCTAACTCGGTATTCGTTATATATTTATAAGTGGTCTTTGAGTCGCCAATAAAAATAATATATGGATTTGAAATGATTGACGAGCTACTAAAACAAAAACCCTTTTATTTCCGAATTATTTCAATTATATCATTTTATTTCTTTATTAGTATTCATTATTAAGCATATACTTTCACTATTTTTTACTATTTTTTTTTTATTCCCCCCTGGCCTTCGGTGCAGTGACTGACTGAATTGTGTTACGAATGATAGACCAGGGACACAAGAAGGGTTAAGACATGACAGGGAGTAGGACCTTGGAGAAAAATAACAGTAGAATTCAGAGAATGTTACTGTGATGAGGATGATTATACGTTTATTGTGCTGGCTTTTTGGTACTTGAGGAGTGCTTCGAAGATTCAGGTGTTGTTTTGTGCTAGCAGGCTGGGTATTGATACCGGTAGAGTAAGATTTAGTTCTACTAATTCTTTGAATAGTTGTTTTTGTTGAGATTCGTATAAACGACATTGTAAAAATAAATTATTAGAGTCATTTTACTAATTTCTCTTAATTCGATTGAGCTGTAATCCCCTATCAAATAAAATCTACAGAAATAATTGATATTGCAACGTTTTTATTTATTTGGGTGAAGTGTAAATATTAGATAATTTTTATTAATTAAAATAAGTGTTTATTAAACTATAATTAAATATTAAAAAGGTATTAAATAATAACGATTACTAATATTAAATATTAATTTAAAATCTAATTAAGACTAAGTATAATTATCTAGATAACACTAACACTATTTATTTATTTAACCAATTAACACTACTATTTATTTATACGTTCTTACTGATTATTTATTTCACTACGCGTTTCAATCTTAGACTGCCGGTCTGTTGCAGACTTTTGTAGACTGTTTACGCGATATTTATATCATTATATTTATGTTACTATATACTTACATCACGTTCAACTGTCCGCCTACCAACCTCCATAGCGCCTATATACTCAACTGACCCAACAGCGTCTGTATATTCAATTGCTCGGACAGAACTCACACCTTTCATCTCACTGTCTGTCTATTTATGCAACTAACTTTGTCCTTCCACATCCTCAATATCACCAACTATCCGTATGCCACAATTCTTCAACACCAAAGCCGCGTATCCACTCCAACTCGCTGTTACTGGCCTTATATACCTAGCTTCACAATACTCGTCAACACTACCAAATATTCACATCCACAGCTATCCGAGTTTACCAGTAACTTCCTGAGTACCTACTCGACACAAACTGCATACGCTCACTACGATACTGCTATGCTTCTCACTAACACTTTACTCTCTTCTCTAACACTCCATGTGAATGTCTCTATGACTCTACCTATGTAACTAACTAATTAACTCTCGAGCATAGCTGCGTCCCTTTTATATAGCTCCCATTACCTTCTAGAGAGCTCTAGAATGTTCGACCCCATGACAACAACGAACACAAAAGGTATAGGTGACCGGAAGTAATTAAACACGTCGCGACTTGCTTGTTTACGGTTGCTAGCGTGATTACGTCATCGCTATACTTAGACGCTTGTTCAGCGCAGCAGCGGGGCTCATACGTTACAATATTTAACCATGTTTTGTTGTAATTTTAATATTCAAGACTTTTACACTGAACAAAATTTTGAAGAGCAAAACACTTCTCGACAAGAAACTTGCACTTTTTCTTGTGTCACTTTTTCAGAATTCCCTGACATATTCGTATCGTCATTTCTTGTGTGAGTTGTACATACCACTGGATAGTAGGAATAAGAATTATGAAGCTCATAACCATTACAAGCCATTTTTAACAACCGTCTTCCCTTAAGTCATTAACAAGCCGGTCCAGGTAATTAATAATAGCGACATAGCGCCGTGGCCGTGCTGTACGAATGCAGCAGCATCAGCGTCAGTGTTGTGAATTCCTCAGGAGTCAGCTCGGAACACCAGAAGCCGAGCTGTGTGGAATATTAACCAGTAAGATCATGGGAAAGCCATAATTAATGCTGGAAAAATTAACACAGTAAAAAGTGTAAATCATGTGGGAAGCAGATAAGATAAATTGGTTTTCTTATCGACTGTGGTTTATTTATAGTCAAACAATAATATAGAAAAAATATTCGTATCACAAATTAAGTATTTGTGGTTATCAATAGTGATTCATGCTCATTAAAATGCTAGGAGCTTCCTTATTATAGCAGGTTAAATACGATGATCGATTGATAGCAGAATGGAAAAAAAGAAAATAATCGGACACGCAGTCTAGTGAAATTATTTATTTCCTGGCCTACGTTTCGACTGTAACTACAGTGTTCTTCAGGGCTAGAAAAATGCTCAATTATAAAAGAGAACATAGGGAACCCCTATACGCATAGGCCAAGTTAGACTTTAAAATTAGGGGGTGCTAAACTCCTTTACCTTAAAATGAAAAAAAGTTGGTTTACAAAATAAAAAAAGGTATTTATTTGATTGATTTATAAACAAAAACAAAATATTATTTAAAGTAACAAAATAGATATGATATAAGTGATAAAAGTGACATATTATTTTGTGAAAAGGAAGTTTGGAACACGACGCGAAGCTAATTTTCTGTTTCTATGTAGAAGAATAAATTCTTGTAAAATATCTAAGAATTTTTTTTTTTTTTTTTTTTGAATGTTCATTTTCAATATTCAATACTTATCTACCTACTACTAGCTTTATTGTGTCATAGTAGTGCTCAGCCAGTTTTTAATTCTCCACATAATAGAGAATAATCTTACACAAGTTTCTGTATATATATATATATATATATATATATATATATATATATATATATATATATATATATATATATATATATATATATATATATATATATATATATATATATATATATAGGCAGATTGAGTGTAATTTTATAAAGTTTATAATAATTACCAAATGTACCTTGATTAAGTATACTTTTAATATCATTTGATTCTTGACTGATCATTATGTTCTTTAGAATAGTACAGCTTTCAAAATATCTTTATTTACTGCAAAAGTCGTATAATGATCTACTTAATCTACGGCTATTGCTAGTTCTTGGCTCTCAGGGGAAAATCGGAGTTTTAGGTTATTGCATGGTAGTCAAGTAAATAATAATTCGGAAAGAATCATCATCAAGAATTATCAGCACGAGTATGTAAGTCAGTATCATGTGAACTAGATCCAAATGTTGACTCGCTTTTTTATTTTTCTAGTTTTAATAGGTTCAATTTCAATATTGTTATTTTTGAAGGAATTTCAATATCTCTGCATGAGTAGGGATTCACCAAGCCAAGCTACTTGGCTTGAAATGAAAAAGCTTGGCTTGGCTTGAAACTTCAAGCCTTTTTTAATGTTAGGCTTGGCTTGGCTTGGGCTTGATGGAAACAGAGCTTGGCTTGGCTTGAAAACTTCAAGCTTTAATTATTTTAGGCTTGGCTTGATTTTCAAGCCTTATCAAGCTTTTTCAAGCCTTTTCAAGCTATTTCAAGCTTTTTCAAGCTTTCAAGCTTGATAAATGCTCATGCGCACAGTAGGTATATAGGTCTTGAAAACCAGTAGTAGTTGTTCGGTATCAAGATTTTAATATAAATATTCGATGTGAATTTAATTCAATATATCGATATACCGATATATCGATGTATTGGAATATTGATGTATCAATATATCGATGTTATGTCGATGTTTCATTGTATCGTAATAATGTACAAATCACGTTTTGTTTTACATAAATTTATTGTGGTACAATTGAAAAATATCTTCTTATGCATAAAATAAAATTTATGAAACTTACACCAAGTATTTTTTCTTTGTAATGATTAAAATATAAAAATATTGAAATGTATATTTTATTCATTTATTTTATTTTTAAGAGTAAACAATCAGCATAAATTTATTATCTTTTATTAAATATTTACCCTGCAATTTTCATGTTTCTTTTATTATTTTCGTTGACTGCATTTATTCAAGTAGGCATATGCATTAGTTGGACTTTATTGTATTATATTTTAACTAAAAACTCGAAATGTCCTCCCAACTGTTAAAGTTTGTCATACTATTTAGTTCATATGCACCCTATATAAACAAAAAAAAAAAAAAAAACTCAAGACACCAAATACGCAATAACAGTGTTCAAATAAGTACATAAATATTTTGGAATGTACAATGGGATGGAAATGACCTGAGACTGACCTTTTATACCTACCAGATGTATTTACATCTGGAAATCATAAAACCCTACAGACGGAAATTTCCCCGAAATTTTGTTTGTTCGTGACAAATACCTACTCGCCTCTTCTTATGAAATTTCTACTGATTTTTGAGTACAGAATCATGTAAGTTAAATACATAAATATAATTAAAGTAATCATGTGCAAATTCAAATAATACAAAAGTAAATATGCTTAACGATACGAATATGTCGTTATTACTGAAATTTGTGAATAAAAGCAAATTAAAAACCTCCAGAACTAGGTAATAAGCCGAGATTATATATCTATCTGCTTATTTATTAACACATATTTTTGGATCAATGAAAACTTGTATCAAGGTAATATTTAAAAGAGAATGCTCTCTTTGTCGGTACATTGTTATTGTTTATTATATCTGTCACGGTTTATTAGGGGTATATTAGGGGTGGAGCTAAAAATAGCATTGAAAATCTTTGAATATAAATATATACATATACACAAACAGAAATTGTCTCGTCTCTATGATTCGAAAATACCAGAATAACAAAACATTGTACAAAATGAAACTTTAAAATGCAATAATTATCATGATTTATGTAGTCTGTCACTCAATTTACCTTACGGTGTAGATTATATTATTGTCTTATAATTTTCATTCTGCAGCAAAATTATCTATTTGTAGCATTGCAATAAATACGAGTAATAAATATTATGTGTTGAAGCTTGATGCTTGGTATTTAAAATCAAGTTAGTTTAAATTTAAATGAATATTGATTATATTCTATCTATATCCATTTTGATTGGATAATATTCCGATATTATCCAATCAAACAAAAATATCAAACTGCACCTATCTTCCCATCACTCTATAGTTAAAACAGATAGTTGGTTCAGATTGAGAAAATAAGTGGTCTTTGCATAATAAGAATGATGAAGGGTATAGTGTCCTATTTACAAAGTTTTGAAGCATACTGGACTGGCAGGTAATGAAGGCTGGTCCTTTTGGAAACTCCAATTCTTAGAAGTTCGCAAAAATGTGCCGAAGCAGTGAGAAAGTACGTTATCACCATAAAATTACGGTTTTGTCGGCCTCGACAACATTTCTTAAGAAAATCTTGAAAAAGCTTGTTTTCAACCAAGCTACTTGACAGTCAAAGGCTTGGCTTGGCTTGAAAATTCAAGCTTTTTTAAATGTTAGGCTTGGTTTGGCTTGGGCTTGGTGGAACAGAAGCTTGGCTTGGCTTGAAAAGTCAAGCTTTTTTGAACGGCAGGCTTGGCTTGATTTTTCAAGCTTTTTCAAGCCAAGCCAAGCCAAGCTTTCAAGCTTCAAGCCAAGCCCGTGAAACCCTATGCATGAGTACAAAAAGGCATAGTCAATTAGCTTTTCTTTTAATATTTTTTTTATTATATCATTAATGATAGTTAAATTTCCTTCTTTACTTGAAGGTTCTTCTTTAATATGTTGATAATATTTAATATAACAGTCAAAATAAATAGATGTGTCTAAAATGAAATTATTAAAATTTATAGAAATTTTGTTTGGGGTGCTAATTTAAAATCTGGGGGTGCTTAGCACCCCCAAGTACCCCCTAACTACGCCTATGCCTATACGACCCATTGGAGAAGGAGTAATAATTGAATATATTTGTGTATCAACAACTTTTCTAATAATCATAAAATTTCAAAACCTTGGTAATGACGAATGGAACAACAAATCAACATTTTTGACATATTTCAAAAAAATTATTAGAAATACAAATTTAAATGAAAAAATAGTGTTTGTAGAAAAAATTGTGTATGATATACGTGTTAAAAGTGATTTTATTTTGTTCGAAGGTTTGGAGCACTCCGCTTCGCGTCGTCTTCCAAACTTCCTTCTCACAAAATAAAATGTCACTTTTAACACTTATATCATAAATAACTATTATAGGACTGACGAAGGAAATTAGGTACACTAATAATACTTTTTAATTGAAATACTTAAAAAGATTATTTTATTTTGTAAATTGCATCATATTGTATAATAGAGAATTTTTTAATAATAACATTTCTTATATAGTTCTGGTTAAAGACATCTAAAACGATGTATTTTGCAAAACATACGTAAAATCATATAAACAGTAAGTACATATTTAAACAATAACATAACAAGCTCTCATACACGTCGCATACATAGAAATATTGTTTGGCAAAGCATATTTTATATATGATACAAGCGTCTCATTTTCTATATTTTTTAAGGTATCTCGATGGACGATAGCCCAAAATCGCTTGCACATTCCATAGTCAACTTTTCGAATAAAGTTTAATAGTCACCACAGGAATTTTCGATCTTCTTTTGTTTCTGAGCTACAAACAAAAACTCCTTCGTTAATTTCGAAAATATCTAATATCTTATTTATTATGAGAAAGAAAAATTGTTTTAACAAATTTTGAACCATTTTTTAGGTAGAATAAAATGGAATAATTAGATTTTTTGAAAGCATAATAATTATCGAGATTAGAAACTTTTTTTTAAATGGGAACCTATGTTGAAAATAATTTCAATTTTTCGTTTATTTTATAAGGTGTTCAATGATATATAACAAGTTCTTTTGTTTTAAACATGAATAAAGATGAATTATTGCAGTAAAAAAATAAACATTATTAAGAAACAAATGAAAAAATCAATGGAATGTGCAAACGGTTTTGCTCTATCGGCAATATTACCCGAGATACCTTAAATGAGACATCCTGTACATTTCGTTGTCAAGGAACATAATTCATTTGTCATCAAATTGGCATTTTCATTTAAATTACATACATACATTTCACTCGCATTTTCGTCTTTGGTATTTTATTCATTTGGTATTTAATATTTCTTTGTACTTTTCTTTCCTGGAGTTTTCGTGTCTGTCAACCTTCTGTAGACCATTAATTTGTGGAATATCTTTTTTCATATTGTTCTTTTCCTCTTCTTCTTTCTTTAGTTGTTCAAGTCTTTTTCTCTCCTTCTTCATAGCTCCTTTCCCTCTTCTTTTACTTGTCTTCTCTTCTCCCACATTCACCTTGATCACTTCTACCTGTTGTTCTTTCTTCTCCCCATTACTCTCCTCTTTTTCTGCCTTCTGTTTCTCTCTTGCCTCTTTTCTCTCCTCTTCCCTCTTCTTCCTTTCCTTTTCTCTCTTTACTTTATTCCTTTCCGCCTTTTCTATCTTCCACTGTGGAACATAGTCAGTTATCTGTACCTGTTGTCCGTAAAGAACATTCAATACCTTCAAGTTTTTGACGATTTCCGGGTCTGTGCTCTTTACGATGGCTATACCGTTGACCTTGACTTGGATCTGAGTGACCTTGACTTTGGGGAAGTCTTTGAGAACGTTCCTGATGGACTTTTCGGTGTTTAGAGTTTGTGGCAGGTTGGCGATCATCGCCATGTAGATGGTTTTTGGCGGGAGGTAGAGATGGTTAAATGATGTTGATAGCAATGTTGTTGAAGAAGACATGGTAAGGAGATCTTCTGAAGATTTGTTGAGCACTGAATTTATAGAGAAAAATTACTTCTTATAAGATTATTAGTATTTGTCAATATGACAATTTTTGTATTAAATGTTTAAACAATTCACTTTTATAATTATTTTTAAATAATATACTTTGGTTGTTTATATATGTCACAGTCTATAAATATATTAGTTATAAACTAATATAAAATTATTGATATAATTTATTACTCATTTTTAATAAAATATATGTATCTAAATAAAATATTATTATAATACAATCGTTCAGTACATGTTACACTTCAAAATGCAGTATTCAACTGAAGTAAAATTATTTTCTGTCCATATTTATAATAGGATATTTTTCGTAACATTGTGAAATTGTTTGAAATCTTATAAAGAGTAATCAAAAATTCAATGTTCTATATTTTTTTACAAATTTTCCGTGTGATTTTGCCATTCATAAATACCGCGGTTTTGTTGATATCTATAAATAAGGAAAAATGGTTTTATTTTTGGGCATAATTTCATATTATGCATTGTTATGTAATTTTGTCGAAAATATTATTACATCATGTTGTGCAATATTATGAAAACATGTTTCATGATAAATACAGGGTACAGGTGTTTCAAAATTTCGGGTACATACTTAAGGGCATATAGTAGTATAAAAAGGTAATCAACCTGGGCTCGATCTTCAATTGTTTTCGAGATAGTGAAAAATAAGTTTTTACTTGGTTTACCTCGGCTATCAGTGCTATCTCAAAAACTAAAAAATCAGATGTGACCAGCACATTACCTTCCGTCCGTTGTATGTATTTTATACAAATTACATAAAGAAATTTCTAGCAAAAGATCCTATATTTCTAGTAAAATTATAACACAAATATATGTACTACGAATATGTCAATTGCACTTGACGTTTCAATCAGAATTGAAACTCAGAAGTTAGTTTACTCAGAAGAACTCAGATCCGTCGTGTCAATAAGAATAACGATTTTCTGAGTTTATCTGAAGTGATCTGAGATGAGCTCAGATTTTGTTCAAAAATAATATAGCTAATGTAGTAGCTATTTCCATAGCTGGCTACTTTATGAGATTTAATTTCTTTATAATTTTTTAACTCCATATCCATTTAACATGAAGTATAAAATGCAGTCAAATCGTATAAAGAATAAAATTTTCTTTAATATTTATAATAATAATAATAATAATAATAATAATAAATTTGAAAAAATGATGTTGTTTTAAGAAAAACTGTTAAAATCTTAAAATGAGGGTACTTCCGATTGACCAGTTGTAACCAAAATCTAATCAGCTCTTCACATGGATGTAACGAAGAAGAATACGAAATAATTATAATTTTTAAAATTTAAACTTCCTCGGACACAGTTGAAGATCAGATCTATATTGATGAAGCTTTTTTATTCATTTTGTACAGTACCTAAAATTTGTACTGGAAGTTATGAAACACTCTGTATGTTTGGTATGGAATTTGAGTCTACAATATCTTACATTCCAGAATGTACATACGTCCCTGATAGTTTATCTAAATTGCCTAAAAAGTGTCTTCCAAAAACATGTGATGTACGTATTTTGTCGTTAATAAATATGTCAATCGTTATGTTCGTGGTGTAAACTGCAAACAGCGAGCGAACCCCTTTGAGATCCTCGTTTAAATCAACCGTATCTGATTGTGTTTTTGCTATCGCAGTGGTCATCTTCTGATAGCCACAGATTTCTTCTCTCGCAACATCTCAAAATCGACAACAATACAAGAGTTCTTCTCAGTAAGGCTAACGATCAGGCCTGGAGACTTTCCGATGCAAATTATGCAATTATTGTGTTTATGTTAACATTTAGGAACAATGGCAATGGGAATAAATATAATTAATGTCAAATGCACACTCATGATATAAGAGAAATATCTTGGGGTCATATATCAATTTTCAGGCAGAGGATTTTGGGGAAAAGCTATTTGGCAAATAAATTATTGGACAATTCAATATGGTATTAAAATCAACTAACTTAATTTGGCAACAAAACATAATCATGCAATTAGGTCGGCCTAGGTTTTTTTTTGATGGTCAAAAAATCATTACATAGTTTGCCACTTAGAGATTCCTGTTCAGTCAGATATCATATCTGTATACGAGGTTATATAAAAACAAAAAGTTATGATTTACTTAAAAAAATAGTAATTTATTCATCAAACCCTTTAAAGTATTTCCTATTATATAGTGTGTTCAAAAAATTCCTAACTCGGAGTAGGCTTTGAACAAAGAAACGTATGCCAATTTAAAAATATTTAATTAAATGTCAATTTGACCGGATATAAGATATTGTCAAAAATGTTATCTAAAGAAATTAAAGCTTTTCTTCTTGAATCTTATTTTAGAAATGAAAACAAATTAGAAAACAGCAATTACATATATTCATGTCTCACTACAAAATAATTCTCACATATATTTGCAAAATCTATGGAATATTTTAATATAAATTATGTACAAAACATACATTTTCTTTATATTCAATATCCTGAAATTTTCTTTTCCTACTTTCCTTTTTCTTTATGTTCGTCATTTTTTCCCAAATTCCTTTTACATTCTTTTATACGTATATTCTTTTGCGTTGTTGTTTTTTTTTTATTTTCATAATGATGTACAAATATTTTTGACAGTGGCATACAAATATTTTTGACAGTGACATTTATGTGTCAATTACAAACATTTGAATTTCTTGCCTTGTAGTAGTTTGATCTGAGATTTATTACATCAAATTATTTTATATGCATTTCTTTATCTACAAATCTATAGAAGATATAATAATGAATTTATATTTATCGAATAAAGAATTTAACGTTCTTTAATATAAGTATTTACATAAATTTTCGATAAATAATGTTTAGGTGATTTTCTTCTTATAACTACTACTTCCGGTTGTCCAATTGTTACCAAAACTTAATCAACTCTTCCCATTATTGTTTTATTGAGGAATCCGTAGTTAAAAATGTCTTAAGTCTTATAGTATTTGAGTCCAACATCCACACATCCACACACACATCCACACACACATACACACACACATACACATCATCGTAAAAATGTCATAATCGGATTCAAGGGACCTTAAAACGTGATTATTCCCTAAAATCAGGAGTTAAGGTATAAATTATAAAGAACTTAAATTTCATAAAAATTAATATTAGATGGAGTCTAAGGTTAAATTTAACTAAAACTATTATGATTACCCCTTAACATTAAAATTAATTTTAACAAAATCTAAATACGTATTTCGAGAACTAAGTTCTCATCATCAGTGATACAATAAGTGAAAGTTAAACAGAGTAGTCAAGATTACTCAACATGTCAACCATGCCAGACGTCCTAACAACTCTGAAAAACAAGGGAGAGAACTGGGATTATATAGGGATGGGAGTCACAAGTGAATGATTACCTATAAACTAAGATAATTTTCGTCCAATTATGAGTCATTAAATTTTAAATCGTCCAATAAAATTTAACTTTGTAATAAATTGAAAAGTTTTGAGTTTGGTATGGGACCGAGATCTGCGTTCATCAAATTATTTTTATATTCATTTATTATTAAACTCTAACATAGTTATAAGTTTACTGAAAATATAGAATCTTTTTCTAGAAACTTCTGTATGGAATTTGTATAAAATACATACAACTGCCAGATGGCAATGTACGAAAAGAAATATAATATTTTTCAAGGAACTTTCTGTATGAAATTTGTACAAAACACATAAAACTGGCGGAAGATAATGTGCTGGCTACATCAGATTTTTATTTACTTATTTGGAACCACTTAAGGGAGCGGCCCGAATAAAATTTGACTTGACCTCTTTTAATGTCCAGCCTAGTGTATAATATTATTACCCGTAGATTTCATGAGTAATAAATATTTGTTTCTTGTTTTTGTTATACTCCTAAAAATAATACAGCTCAAATTTTTCCTCAAGTAATTATTGTCTTGTATTGGAAACCTTACCAGATATAAAATTCTTTGCTGTCTTCATCTATAGCTCCATTCCCTGTTTTCTTTTACCTGACGAACCGAAATGTTTTCGGTTGAACTGTGACCACCATGTTGCGTGTCTTTACTAGGCTATAAATTCCGGATTTAATGCTTTCAATGGCTTTATTATTCTTTCAGTGATTTCACCTACAACCGATTGTCACAGGCCGCCACGGATATCGGTTCTCTACAACTTTATTTTGGTTTATACTGTATTTCCTTGTTCACTTCGACGGGGTATGTTCCTATGCATACTAATCTCTGATAATACCATGGGATTAACATTTTTATTATAGCATTCTTTCATTCTTGTTTTCGAAATTTGATAGTGTTGTAATCTAACGTTTTTTATTCTTAACATATTGATTATACATGTCAATAGGATGTTATCTTATTGAATTTGGAATTAGGTGAATGTGGCATTGTAGTTTTTTCCTAAAATGTTGACATTTTACTGATTTATTTTTTCTGAAATTCTTTGTGCATATAAATGTGGCTTATCGGATAATTTGAATAAAATAGACACTAAAGAAAGATAAATGAATTAGGAATCAATTTGACATAATAAAAAGAAAGACATAAATTCGTGTTATCTTGTAATAAAATTTGACCTACGAGGCACTCCAAGTATTTCTACAATGATTTTGTTTGCATATAAAAGATAAGTTGTCACTTATTTATTAATTTAGACATTTTAAAATATTATTGCAATAAATACAACGCCATATTAACATAAATTTTATACGTATACGATTGTTTCTTTTGTGATACTATATTTATTTACAATATTTATTTGACTGTTATTAGTAAAAATCTTTCAGAACTAATAATGTTAAAATAAAACAACCTTTAAATTAATAAAAAAATCTTTCAGATCTCATAATACAATAAAAATTATACAACCTTTTTAGTTTGTTCTGTATTTTTATTTAATACCTGAGGTTTCGGTAGCATATACTGCTGCCTTCTTCAGAGAAAATACATAAATAAAAATAAATAATAAACATTAGCAACAAGTAACCAAGGTAACAAAATTACAACATATTCCGTAACTTAACCCCGGTGACCAAGGTTCTGGTTAAGCGTTCCGGAATGTAACCAAAACATAATTTCAGGATCGAGGTTCCATTTCGGAATGTGGTTTCTGAAAATTTTGGTTACGTTTTCGGGACCACAACGACCACAATTTTTTGTGGTTGTTGTGGTCATTTTCTTATTTCTTTTAATATAATAAAAATACTGATATGTATAATATGTACGTTAGTATAAAATAGACAAATAGTGCGGTGGTTCCCTGCTTTACCGACACAAATTAACCAAGATGTTCCGAATCACAACCACTTTTCAATAACCATAATCTGACCACGAGAACCACAAGAAAACCATAACCACGGCCGTGGTTTAGTTACAGAATATACTATTAATATAGGAAGTCATGGTCGACTAAGTTCTAATCCATCGCAATGATTGAGATTATTTTGGTTTTATAAATCTTTATGTCTTCACTAATTACCCTGTTGTTGAGGCGTGCAGGTCTTGTAATAATTTTTGTTTGTTCGAATTTGATTTGGTGAAATTCTTCCAGGGCATGTTCTGCAACAGACGATTTTCCAGACTGGTACTTGTAGAAACAGTTCTACCAGTCTGGCCAATGTAAACTTTCCCGTAGACACAAGGAATCTGATAAATCCTTTTTCAGTCTTCAGGAATTTATCAGATTACTACAACCTTTATTATAAGTTTGTGTATTTTTCTATAAATAATTTTCCTTAATTACTTGTTTGTTTTTGTGTATTTATTTTTGTACCCTGAATAAGGCTGCATTATTTGCCGCCGAAACGTTGGATTGTACAAATACAGGGTAACTTTTCGATACAGAGTTACAGGCCGTTAAAAGTGCAACTCGTCAACAACATTCTTATTAATAACTCTGATTCTAGTATGAAGATCTACTTATTTAGATGCATATTTATACTTCCTTTTGATTCTGTATCTCAACCAGAGACGTATCATATGCGGAGCCCTAAATGTTTTTTTATCCTTATTTTGTACCTAAAACGTTGCTTTGTGGAAATCTATTTCGTCTATTACACTTCATTAGGCCTACAATTGAATTTTGTTAAAAGCCTAAAGTTTTTACACTATACATCGTGGTATTTTTGGCCGATGATTCAATTTGCACTGTTTTTCTGTAATATAAAAGAGGTAATGTTACAGTTGAATGATCACATCGTGTCTCAATACATACTTGAAGCTGTTGAAAGGCACGCGTACTTGGTTACTTGAAACAGATCACGAAGCGTGACTGACCATGTTCTTGTCTTTGGCGCCAGTAAAAGAAATACTTACCTTATGAAGGGCGACAATATTCTAGAACAAGAAAGAATACTTTGCAGATTTTTATCTGATACATCTTTTCAGGTAAACTACACAAAATTAGAATATTCGCATCTTTATTGTCCGTGAAAAGAAATAGTATATTACTAACCGAAGTGGAAAGTGTTTCATTACTCGCCGAAGATCGCTAACCAAGGCGCTACTATTTTATTCATAATCGGAAATTAATAATAAGTAATAGATATTTAAATAATAATAATAACAATAAATACCTAACATAAATAAAAAAATTTGATGTGGCCAACACAATACTTCCCGCTATTTAATTTTTATTAATTTAAATATAGATACTTACATATTAATTATGCTGGAAACTGTATTAAGATCCATTCCATATAACTATGGTTCTGTTTACTATTGTTTTTTTAAAACGTTACTATTTTTAATTTGAAATGATTAGTTATTTGACATTGACATTTATCTGTCAGTTACATACATTTGAGATATGAACTGCGTAACCAAAGAGTTTTGCTTGTTCAAAGCGTAGGATCCGGGATTTAAATTAAAATTTATGCAAATCTGTAGAAAATTTAATAATCTTTAATTTATAATAACACAAATCTCGAGAAAATAACATTTGAAGTTATTTTTCAAAGAAAAACTATTTTGAACTTCAATTAAAGTGCCATTTTCGGTTATCTGATTTACACCAAAATCTAATGGCTTTTCTCTATGTTAGAATAAGGTAGAAATACAAAGTTTCAAAATTTTCTGAATGATTGTATTTGAGTTAGAGTGAAGGATCCACACAAACACACATGCACACACACACACACACACCCACACACATACACGCACACAAACACACACATACATACATTCACACACACATTCACAGAGACATGATCGTGAAGTTGGATTCTAGGGACCTTGAACGTGGTCATTTACCAAAATCTCGATATGCGATTTTTGGCATGATCCCCATACCTTCCTTACTAAGGGTAGCGGGAGGTAAAAAATGGTCTGAGCACTGAGCTTGTTCATTTGTCACATGACCTGTCAGTTTGATATTTAACCTTAACTTTGGTTACACATTTTATCTACACTTTTTATATTATTTACAATTTCATTCGTTCCTTTGCGTACAAAATGCAAATATGCTCATTTACATGTAAATACCTATCACTGATCTCTCAGGGGGGAATGGGAAATAGTCCTGACTCGAAGTTGGGATGTGGCGTTATCTCGCCATTCCGCTTTGGAAAGTATAGCGTGAGTATATCAGAGACTGCAGAGTAAACTTTGCAACCCCGGATATACTCACGCTATACTTTCTAGCCTCTTGGAAAAGGTTAACTATAACTAACTTCCGAACATTTTAAAAGTCAGAAATCGTCATATTAGGTACTAACCGACTGTGAATAAAATATTTTTTGACTCCCCTTGGCTAAGTGTAATTCGCTATCAACATAAATCTCGTTTTCTGCAAAAGTCTCTTTGTACTGGACTTCCTTTTTACTACAAGATGAACTAACTGGGATAACAAACAGAGATAATTTATTGTTTCATTTGCTGGTATCGTAAAATAAATCACTAGTACGCGTGTAGAACGTATGCTGTGCGTCGCCTCCTACGACTTTACACGCATCGAACCCCGGGTTCCAAAGTGCCAGAGAAATTGCAATTAGAATAAGATTTAGAAAGGAGGAAATAGAGAGAACTAAATTAGATTAGTAAGATAGTAAAAGCTTTTGAAATAAGATAATTTGTTATGTTTAGAACTCGTGGCATATACTAATAACATCTAATATTATAACCACAGCTTCGAACCGGAACTGTACAAAAAAAACAATTTTTTGTCGGAAAACAAACCGGAGCTGTACCGAAAAAATATCGGTTTAATTTTCGGTTCAGTACATGTTCAAACACGCGCGTTATGAAAGCTTGTCCACTTCAGTTATCGTTGTTGTTTCTTCATTTGCGGGGTCTCGTAGCGTACTCGCAATTCGTTTCACGCGAAAGACATTTTGATTAGATTTTAATAATAATTAATCACTCGGAACTGAACCGAAAACCAAAAGAACCGTTAACATTTTATAGAAAAAACAGAGGGAGTATAATCCCCAAATGTTTTTCAGGCGCGACTGATTGAAGACTTTTGGGCATTTCTTAGGCCCGGGCCACACTATGCGTTTTAGCGGAACCGGTGAAACCGCATCCGGTTAAACGGGATAGATCATATAGCGTCCACATATATCCCGCTAAACAGGACGGCAGCATTGACAACCCGATTCGGACATAGTCAGACCAATGTCTGATTAGTGCAGAGCCCAAATAGTATACGTTGTATATTAAAAAACAAAACTAGATCCTTGTGAACGATCGCATTATCTCTAATGTTTTAGAGTTGCCATGCGGCAAATTGACCGTCCCGTCACACCGCAACATGCTGCGGTAGTATCCGGCAACCGGACCGCAACCGCATCGGTGTGGGCGCATTCATTTAAAACAATAAGTTGTTATCTTTCCGGTCAACCGGTCCCGTTAAACCGGTCCGGCCAAAACGCATAGTGTGGTCCGAGCCTTAGTAGAAAAGTTTACAATAATACCAAAACGAACAGCAGTTATAGACAAGAATATTTTTGATGATCCGGGCAGTAGATTACAACATCGTCCAGATAAAATTAGGCAAGGTATTACAAAAGTCCGTTGTTTTGAAGATAATGGTGATCAGTGTTGTAAAACTAGATATTCGTACCTCCGTCCATTTTGACTAGTATTACAGAACTCAAAATCGTCCAGAAATGCGCTGTTGCTGACCTAGGCCGGCAAAAGGAGTTGGCATTATTGTTCTGGTGATATGTCAATTTAAGATTATTTTCAACAAAAGAATTAGCAAAATGTTTACAAATTTTAGGGCTAAATATTTAATTGTTGTAACTTAAAGAACTAAATTTTGTCTCAAAAATAATAATATGCTGTCATTACTGACATCTCGTATAGATTAATTATAAGTTCCAACTTTAGGACTAGTTTGTTTTGTAACTAGAACTAACTTCACGTGATACAATTGAGTTTCCGCTATCTGCCATTAAAAATATGCGAAAGTATATAAAATATATATAACGTTTGTATGTTATATTTTCAATAGATATAAAATAATTACGCATTTTAAGCTCAAATGTAAGTAATTATAATTAAACTTGTAATGCTAAACCGATAAAAATATATGTTCATTTTTTAGGTTATGTAACATAAAGTAAAGTGTAGAGAAATATACGAAGAAATCATGGAGAAGTCGGTACTAAAAGTCATGTGTATCATACGCCCAGAAACTGTTTTGCGAGATCTCGTATTTGCAGGCCGAGCTTTCAGCTCGGCCTGTCAAAATAAACTCGGTCTCGCAAATGTTCAGTTTCTGGTCTAGTGATACAAATAACTATTATTATCCCCCTCGTTATAGGAACAAATTCTTATGCGAATGTTTCAATAAAAAGATTCTTTCTTTTACATAAAGAGTTCTAAATTTTTCTGAAAAATTTTGTTACATACGTTAATATTTAAATTTAAATATGCAAACATTGGATTCTAGACGTAAGATTCGCTCCTGCTTATATTTACATGGGTTACTGCGAAATGTTATAGATGACGTTAATTCAATGAGCCGTATACAAATAAATATTCCTCGGTTGCCATCTAGGTAATCGTGCGTAGATGCTACATTCAGGTAGTATCTATGCACCCTAAAAAAAATTTTTAATCGTGCATAGATGCTAATTTCAGTTAGCACCTATGCACCCCAAAAAAAAAAAATTAATCGGGCATAGATGCTAATTTCATGTACCTTCTATGCACATGAAAACAAATTTTAATCGTGCATAGATGCTACTTTCAGGTATATAGTTTATAATTTAGCTTAATTCAAGTTTGACAGATGAGTTTGTAAGTTAAATTTGGCATAAGAGTCTATAAAATTTTACTTTAGCTACTATTTTGGTTAACTTTGCGGAATGATATAGTGTACTTTAATGTCGATTTCGGAAAAATAAATTTATATCTTTAATCTTGCGGCTTGCAATGTATACTTTTTGTGAATTTGGCTCGTATGACAGTTATATCTATGGGTGATTGGTTGAGAAAGTGATGTTGGAAGCATTCTTGTATGAATTACGTCCATGTTCTTCGGTTGGACCGTTCTCTCAACTCAAGTGTGTACACCATAACCATACACGATCCTTGCATGGTGTGTTTATTGTACTCGTACTGGTACGCGGGCGATCGTTTAATTTATCATTTTTATTGTTGTCACTGCTAACAATGCGCGCCGCTGTTGTCTTGTGTTTTTTTAAACCGAAACACAACCGTTTCTAAAGTATTTTTATTGTTGCTGTCGCATACACATACGAGTATTCGTCTTGGAGTTTGATGGATGTGTTTTAAAATTTATTGCTTTTTTATTTGACTGCGTTGTGCATTTTTAATTGGTAGCCCGCGCCGACAATGGGGTTTTCGAATCGCGTATTTTAAAAAGCTTGTATTTGACAAGCTATGCTACACAGAGCCGGGGCGAAAGATATTGTCTTCAGAAATTTATCTCTAGTTTTGTGTAACCAGATTCTAAACTTGGTGTTTTTAAAACCAGATTCTAAAATTAGTGTTTTTTTTTAACTCCCAGACATTTTAAAACGGAGTCTTATTGTCAAACCTTTATTGACTTAGCAATATTGCACAATCTGGCTAGATGTTTTATTAAGCGACGAACAGCTTACGGCCACTATTTAATATGTTTATTTATTTTATTTATTGTTACTTGCTTTTCATACATTTTGTACATAAGCGGTGATTTCATAAGGATGAGAGTTTATCTTCTACATTTTGTAATTATATACATTTTTAAACATCGTTAATGAGGAAGAAATTATGAAAGAAATACACAATTAATTATACCCTTGGATCATGAGTCGGCTATCTTACCCTAGCCACTACACCACGAGCATTGTACGAGGGTACCCTTTTATATTTCGGGATTAGAGAACAAAAACAAATATTAATCATCGAAAATAGCTTTATTGTTTTTCAAAATATTCCCCATTAAGATCTATACACTTTTGCATGCGTTTGAACCAATTGTCGAAGCACTTTTGCCACTCTGATTGAGGTATCTCCAAAACATGCATTCTGAACGCATCAACCGCTTCTTCAGGTGTCGAAAAACGTTGACCTCTCATTTTATTTTTTACGTACGGGAATAAAAAGAAGTCGTTCGGTGCCAAGTCAGGACTATACGGCGGATGACTCATCAAATCGATGTTTTGAGTGCTCAAAAATGCAGTTGTTTGAGCCGACGTGTGAGAGCTCGCATTGTCGTGGTGAAGAGTGATCCGTCTTCGGCGGTTGGTTTTCCTGATTTCTTGGAAGACAACTGGCAAACAAATGGTTGTGTACCACTCAGAATTGACTGTTCTGCGTTGTTCTAGTGGTACGGTTGCGACATGTCCAGTTTTTCCGAAAAAACAGGCGACCGTTTGCTTGGAAGTGCTTCGTGCGCGAACAACTTTTGTGGGATTTGGCTCATCTTGAAACACCCATACAGTCGACTGCTGTTTACTTTCGGGCTCATACGCGTAAATCCACGATTCATCACCTGTCACGATGTCATAGACGTGTTTCGAAGCACCGCGATCGTATTTTTTGAGCATTTCTTTCGACCAATCGACACGAGCCTTTTTTTGAGCGATTGACAAATTGTGTGGGATCCAACGCGAACAAATTTTTTTGACAGTCAAATGTTCATGCAATATTGAATGTATGCTGGTCACACTAATGCCTAAGGTTGCCTCAATCTCACGATAGGTCAGATGACGATATTGCAATATCAGTTCGCGCACAGCATCAATGGTTTCCGGAACAACAACTGATTTTGGACGACCTTCACGAAATTCGTCTTGGAGTGAACTACGACCTCGGTTGAATTCACCATACCATCGATAAACACTGGTCCTTGATGGAGTTTCATCGCCAAAAATTGAATTAAGTTCATCGATGCACTGTTGTTGACTTAATCCACGTCGAAAGTTGTAAAAAATAATCGCACAAAAATGTTCACCATTTAATTCCATTTTTTGGCCGAGATGAATCTTTTAAGTTACTGTAAACAACACAAATAGCGCTCGTATGTCAAAACGTTCTGAGTACGTATAACCTCAAAAATGTCAAACTTTACGATAGAGCTGTCAGTTGCCAGATTGCAACACTAGGGTTGTCCAATCCCGAAATATAAAAGGCAACCCTCGTATGGTATGACTAGCGAATGAAAGTTGACGTTTAAATTATTTTATAGATGTGGTTTCTTTTGAAACCCTAGAGAAGAATAAAATTGTACAAAATATTCAGGTGTAACACAAAGGGGTGTGCAGAAGATGACTGAAGACGATGATGATACTACTACTGCATGACTGCTGCTTACTGGTGGACGCCTCTGATGGTTGGCGTCCAATACTTGATGACAAGGATTCCGCTGCGAAGGAAGAAGACACATACACTTACACTTTCACTGATGAACACTTACATTCTGACATGAACACTACTGATATTTATGAACACAGAATTTACGGACATGGACATTACTTGGTTTTAATATAACTAAACTTTATTTACATTTAAACTAACACAACTAATAAGTTACATTCTGTAACCCAGCGGGCGGGAGTCGCCCCAAAACTAAAAGACACTACATGTCCAAAAACAAGACACGTCTGACCGACGCGACAAACTAATTTTGACTCTTCCATCTTTATCCCATCAGTATCTAAATTCGACTCTTGCATGTTAACTCTCACGAGTATCTAATTCGACTCTCTAACAAAACGCTATCTTCAGGACAGTATTATCTTAGGGGTGCAGGGTGCATAGGCTAAGGCATTCAAAGTCACGCACGTATACATAATAATTTCCAGACTTAATTATCAACAAATAAATGTCGTGACTATCATAATACAAAAAGAATTTCTAAACTGAATTTTGATTTAAATAGATAAACAGAGTTAAAATATGGTTATTGAAACTATAATTTAGAAGAGTTTATAAAAAGTTATTTATCTGTTATTGCGCTTACCCTCGTCTTATTACAAAGATATGAAATTTTTGCATGAACCCATTTAAATACTGGACTAGGAAAGCACAGAAATACATTACTATGTCTGGCTGAAAATAGATGGTCGACTATTGTAAGTGAATATTAAAACAGGGGTGAATATAAAATATTTTAAACAGTTTTCGTTTATGTTGGTTACAACAAAATATTTTGATCTTTAAACTATTTAGTTTGGCAATTCTTTGAAATAGGATTATTTTTAATTTCCTCTAATAGTAATTCCGACTCGACGGTTGCTTACACCTGAGACGAACGAACTAGAATTTGCGGAATTAAATTTTTAAATACATCCCTGAATCCTGTTGCTTAGGTCATTTTAAATGCCTCCTAGTATTGAGTGCAATTCTTATCTTCTATAACGGAATACATAAGGGTCAGTTTCCTTTCAAATCAAATATAGGGAAATATTTGCAAAAGAAACCACATCTATTAAATAATCTAAACGACAACTTTCATTCGCTAGTCATACCATAATATAAATATTTTGATCAACGTCACCTAACCTAACACACAAAACTCTTGCTTGGAAAATAGGTTTAAATATTGCTAAAAATCATATTATTCAAAATATGCCCAAATTTTTGCTGTGCCGTCCCTGTAGTGTATATCATTACAATTCATGGAAAGACGGGCGTTTTGTTTGAGTGAGATTTATGATTTGTAACTGCTTGTTACTCCAGATTAATGGCTACTGAATACGTCGGCTTTCTATGAAGATGTTACCGAATTTTTTAAAACCGCTTATTATTCAAGAAGTTTTTCACTTATTTATTACCAAATAAAAACGCAGGCATTGTTGTAAATAACAAAACAAACGCCTATACTACAAGACAACTACAAAATCATATTTTACTCGTAAATAAATTGACCCGTTAATAATTTCATCTTTCGAAAAGGCAGTTGTTTAATAGCTACTTGTGTATTGAGAGCGCAAAATTAGACATTGTCGATTGACAGGTAGTTGCCAATGTTCATTTGCGCTCGAAACCACACAATATTTTTTCTACAATCGCCACAATGGAGTTTCCCACCATAACAAAAAGTTTTTTTTGTACAATTTATTTGTTTCAAGTACATTAAACTAGTGCAGTGAAAAAGTAGATGTCCATTGGAAGTGTTCACGCACAACTGTTCAGATAATTTATTTTATATTTAATTTTAATATATCGTTATTTTCCATTCTTTTTAGCTATTGCTTCAATCTTATCTAAGCATTTTATACTTTCGTTTTTGTAAACAAATGCCCTATTTTATTTTCATAGCAGAGCGGCATTTTGTTTGGTTGTGTAATATACCGACAGAGCAGTTATATGTCAGATTGACTTGTGAAGGTGGTAAATGTGTAACTACAGTGCCATTAGTTGCTGACTAAACGCTTCTGTTAAGAATGTAGGCAAGTGATATTTCTAATCATTGTATAGTTAGAAATTTGGACAGCGAGCGTTTTTTCTACTTCGCGTATGGGCGGCAAAGTGATATTTTGCGTTGACAAAAGAGCGCAAAAGGCTACTTTGTATATAGACTGTAGAAAAATACTTTTTTGTGCAACCGGACGCGAAATAAGCATTTCGCAACCGCAATATAGGCCACGAAATTGGATTTCGCGACAGTTGTTACGGTAACGCCCGCGAAATGAATTTCGCGGCCTTTGTCATGGTAGCGGCCGTGAAAGTAGGTAAACAATCACTTTGACACTTGAGAATTGCATGGTTTTGTTTATCAAATGTCAATCACATAGCCACCTTGAATGCTAACTTTCTATTTAAAATGAAACTGTGAAAAAATAATAAAATTTGTAATTACATATTTTTTACGGTTGCACAATAGTATTTTATGTACCAATGGCAGGAGGGCGACGAGGATCTAGCCCGAGGGTCTCTGGCCCGAGGGATAGATGTCGTCCGATGGTCATTATCATCTAGTAACGCTCGTGGTGCATACAAGATTTTATGTCTCACTAGAATATGTGAAATAAGTTTTCATTTATAATAATTTTGATTACAATAATGCTTAAGCTTTAGCGTTGCTAAGGATGTTGTTTAATTGTTTTGTTTATTATCAACATTTATTTATTTTTAAAACATCAACGTTATCATTGGAGATGATGGAATGGGCGAAGTTGATGTTTCGGAACATATTTTATCAAAGCGGCGTAAGAAATTATTTTGAATAATACTTCTGCATACTTTGAGCAAGAGAAACGCATAAATGTTCCCCTAATTATTCCATTCTCGTCTGTAGAAGATGTAAGGTTTGTTTTCACATGACAGATCTCAGTTATGTATTTCTTATGCACTTATTTCTGAATATTATTACATTTTACAGAGTTTGTACTGCTTTGGATGTGTCACATGTGACGGTAAATAATATCAAAAATGAATTCAAATGTGGATAAATATCGTTCCCAAAAAAATTAGTGATCCGTCATCCGTCAAAAATCACTGCGAAACATTGCAATCTGCAATTCGACGTACTTACTATTTACATGTGTGGTGAAAGTAAATTGCTTTTTAAGGCCCTTTTCATAATTAATTTTAAGTATTATAAATAAATTAAAAATGATTTGTGTTGTGCTTTCAAAGCTGTTTTCTTATTATATTAATTGTTGTAATCAATCCTTATTATTATGTATGTGTGTGTGTATGTATGTATGTATAATGAATTTTAATTAAAAAGAAAATAAATTTCATTGTACACCGTTCATATTATTTCTAATTTAAAGTCCATAAACGATGATCGGATTATAATGAGGGCATAATGAAAGTTATGCCCTCATATAATACCCCGGTTGTTATAGATATGTTTATATATACCGTATCTTAGCAATAAACAGTTCATAATACTTTAGTGAGACAAAAAATATTGTGTACACCTTGTCCGCAAAATCCTTTAGCACCCTCGAGATTGTCCTTTTTTTCTCTCGGTACGCTAAAGAGTGATTTCGCGGCCTTGATATATAAATATTTGTATATCACTATTGTGAAATGTAAATACACTTTGTTGAATATCCTATTTCGAACAGCATTGCTTAATGATTCCAGTGAAACATCAAATAGCATACATAGTCGTCTGACGTGCTTACCCACTAATTGCCTAATGAAAGATAGCTATACGTGGCTATTTAATGAATGAAGAAAAAGCTTGGAATAACAGCGAATTTTTAAAGGAAACGAACATTGCTGAAAATTCTGATATCGATCAATTTTTGCCCTATAAGGAGTGGAAAAGAAACGTTTCTATAGGCGACAGAAAGCAAAAAGTCTTAGAAGATCGAATTTGTTGTTATTATCTAACTAATTGACAAGTTGTATTGCAACAGTCTTAATTAATACATGATTTATATGTAAGTTTTTTAAGCAACTGATTTCTTAAGGATATTTATTTTGTAGAGCATATAGACATACATGGTATAATAGTATATCAAAGAGATAATGTCATAATTGTCATTTTATTTTGTTCTTTATACTATTTTTTTCTATTTTGCGCCTTTTAAGCTTTTTTACCTTCCGTCCTACCTACGTAAGTAAGATATTGTTTTTGGGCAAAAATATCCATGGTGAGTTTTCAATGAATAAACACATTATAGATTCCCTATAATACGATTTTACTATTTTTGCGATGATGTCTGTATGTCTGAGTGTATGTGTGGGTGACGATTTTTTCTCCGTCGATAACTCCAACACTACAATTCTAAAAATTATAATTCTTTCGCATTCCTCTTCGTTACATTCATATGAAGAGCTGCTTAGATTTTGATTATAATTGGTCGACCGGAAGAACCTCATTTGAAGATTTTAACAGTTTTTCTTGAAAAAACGCTGTTTAATATCATTTTTTCACATTTAATGTTATAAATATTAAAGAATATTTTGTTGTCCATACGATTTGATTACATTTTATACTTCATATTTAGTGGATATTGAGTTAAAAATTATAAAAAAATTAAATTTCATAAAGCAGCCAACTATGCAATAACACTGGAAACGGCTGTTTGTGTTATAATTTTACGAAATTTTGTGTATGGAATTTGTACAAAGTAGAACTGAGGGAAAGTAATGTACTAGAAAGATCGAATCTTTCGCAAGAAACTGTCTGTATGGAATTTGTATAAAATACATAGAACTGACGAAAGGTAATGTGCTGGCCACATCAGATTTTTTGTATAAAAAATCGTAGTTTCAAAATTTAGGGAATTTTATATCAGCGGATGATACTAATGTGACGTTTGAAAATTCATTTGACGTTAAAAATTATAACTCTAATTTTATTTTTGTAACACCAACTATCTATAATATTTTTTTATTTCTTTCTAACTTTACTACACCATTTCATCTCTTCTTCTTATTGCTAAATTCAAAATTATATAAAAATAAAATTCTGGTCCATCGTTTGTGTTCGTTTATTTAGCGAGATTTGATATTTGATATTTTTTGATATTCAAAGCATACCAACTTTAAAAAAATAAGTTAACTAGTCTATTATGGTATGACTAGCGAATGAAAGTTGACGTTATTTTATACAGTATTATTCACGAAAGATGACTATTCAAAGTCATTTGTTCGAAGAAAGAATACACATCACTTTATAGCAGTAGCTTAGCAACATTTTGTATTATAAAGAGAAAGATTATTTGACCTATGTCTATTTAATTTATGTCGTGTGACAGATATACGTAAAGAGTGGCATTACTTTCTAACAAACTATAAATAATAATGACATATGTCGTAGAATTACAGATACCTAATTATCTACTGCACTGCCCTCTGTGCTAATATTTACCCAGTGGCGTTGACGTTGAAATCAAATTATTATTCCTTGGTTTATAAGTTAAGTCTATGTTTTTGTATTTTGTAAAAACATAAGTGAAGAACATAAATCTTTCAGAAAGGCATTATTTAGAAAGAAACATAATTTTCAAATGCATTATTCTTATTTTTCAGTTAAAATATGTCCATAAATATTTCATGTTGCACGCCTATGCAAACGAAACGCAATGAAGTTATCTGCAAGTAATATTATATCAGACGGCTCACAACTGACCTTGAATAGTCATCTTTCGTGAATAATAGTTTAGATGTGGTTTCTTTTGAAATCCTAGAGAAGAATAGAACTGAACGAAATATTCAGGTATGAAATTTTTTCATGAACCCATTTAAATACTAGACTAGGAAAGCACAGAAGTATAGTCTGTCTAGAAATCTACCGTTATTACCCTCTCAGCAGGTCTATTGTTAGGGATTTAAGCTTGATTTATAGCGGGGAAAGGACAAGTACGTATTAAATGTTTTCCTGTTTTATTTTACTTTATTTTGTAATAATGAAACAAATCTTTTTATTTTTTTAAATAATAATGGAACAAACAATACATAAAAAACAAAATTAAATACATAATATAGTAAAAAAAAACGAAAATTCTTACTTAAAATTATACACTGCGGAGCAGTTTGTCATTTAATAATGAAACAAATCTTTTTATTTTTTTAAAATAATAATGGAACAAAGAATACATAAAAAACAAAATTGAATACATAATATAGTAAAAAAAAACGAAAATTCTTACTTAAAATTATACACTGCGGAGCAGTTTGTCATTTAATAATGAAACAAATCTTTTTATTTTTTTTAAATAATAATGGAACAAACAATACATAAAAAACAAAATTAAATACATAATATAGTAAAAAAAAAAAACGAAAATTGTTAGTTAAAATTATACACTGCGGAGCAGTTTGTCATTTAATAAAATATTGCACGTAACAATAAATAATATACACATACATAATTAATCGATAATAATATCTTCTTCACTGTAGCTGTCCATATCACTGTTGTCACTTGAGTCCTGAATATTTATAATAAAATCTTTTGTAACATTATTAACATTAATATATTCATCTTCTATATTAATCACATGACGCACACTATCAGCCCAATTTTCCGGTGTTATATTGTCCATTTCACTTTTTATTAACTCAATAACACTATCACTTACTGTCGGTGATGCATTGTTCCTTCTTACATTACATTTTAATTGCCCCCAAATCAATTCTATAGGATTAAAAATACAATAATAAGGGGGCAATCGAAGTACATCATGTCCAAATTGTGTTGCCAAGTTGTCACACACGTATTGTTTTACAGGAGGCTTAATTTTTACATCCAATAATTGTTTTTTGCTGTACGATTCCTCGAAGTAGAGATCGTTTTTAATTAAATATTCTTGAATCTCGGCCTTCGTAGAAGAATTTGTCGGTATTATTACACTTTGCCGCGAATGGTAACTAGCATTATCCATAACAATAACACTATTTTTTGGCAAATTTGGCAATAAATTCTCACTAAACCACTTTTCAAAAATATCTGCAGACATATTGTCATGGTAGTCTAACAAAATATTTTTTGTGTTATGGCCAGCTAAAAATCGCGCACCATTTATCCACCCTTGATCACTTCCGGCATGAAGTATAATAAATCGTTTTCCTCGTGCTGGTGGAACATTGACACTACAATCCTTTGAACCGTCTGTCCAACTTTTTGATACTGTGTCGTGACTATCATACCAAGTTTCGTCTAAATATATTATCGGACGTTTTTCAGCACGATATTTCTTTATATCACGTAAAAATTTAAAGCGCCATTCACGTATTCTTCTACTCTCCATTATAGTTTGCCGTTTATTAATTTTTTTAAATCGAAAACCCATATTACGAAGGGTCGAATGCAAAGTAGCCACAGAGCAATTTATATCGCATTTATCATCTTTTAGTCTCTGGTACAATGTACGTACAGACGGCAACGTTTTTTCAGTATACATCGTGTATATTTTACGTCGAATTATATCTTCTTCAAAAGAATTCACTACTCTCGACTTACCCGCGTCACGTATTTTCTTTCTTGGTCTCAATTCACCACTTATTATATCACGAACAGTATTATACGGCACTTTCGTCATTTCACATGTTTTGGTTAAGGCCGAATTTTCATCTTCATTATCTTTTAAATAGTTATACACATTTTTAATTATTTCTTTCGCTTCTAGCGGCAAACACGTACGTTTAAGTTTTGCACAGCGATCTTCTTCAACGGGTAAACTATCATTATCATCTTCAAATGGTCGCCACATAGTAAGTGTCTGTATAATTGCTCTCAGTACGAAAAGTAAAGTAATACTGATTTTAAAATTTTGAAAACTCATTTATATACGTTTGGTACGTCATTGCTAATCTTATTTTCCCTAATTTTAATCTATGGTCACAGCATGTTTCAACAAATCTTATTTGTTCCTAATTTGTAACAATGGTCAAATACGTAATTTGATTCTGTGAATTCATTAGCTTACAATTTTGAAATTTCGTAATGCATAACAAAGATTAGCAAATTTAAATTTTTCGGAGTCCGACCCTTACGCCAGGTAGTGCTACATCCCGCTGTGCCTGGTCTACCACAGGCTTAGTAAGTCAAAGCAATAACGGTAGAATTCTGTACAGACTATACTATGTCTGACTGAAAATAAATGGCCGACTAGGGTAACTGAATATCAAAACAGGGGTGCGTTTAAAATAATTTAAACATTTTTCGTTTATGTTCATTATAACAAAATATTTTGATCTTTAATCTATTTAGTTTGGCAATTCTATGAAATAGGACTATTTTTAATTTCCTCTAACAGTAATTCCTACTCGAGGGTTGCTTACAACTGAGACGAACGAAATGTTTTAAATACATCCCTGAATCCTGTTGCTAAGCTTATTTTAAATGCCTTCTGGTATTAAGTACAATTCTAATCTTCTGTAACGGAATACATAAGGATCAGTTTCCTTTCGAATCAAATATGGGGAAATGTTTTCAAAAGAAACCACATCTATTAAATAATCTAAACATCAACTTTCATTCGCTACTCATACTATACAGCACTTGAATCAGCTATTGACGATCTCATTTGGGTGCTGTAATAGCTTTGTTATAGATGCAAAATAGAAAAACTTTTTTATTTGATGGAGAATCAAAAACTGTCAAATATGATAACTTAATTTCTGGTGGCTGACTTAAAAATTGTTTAATTTTAAATAATGATTCGGAAATCTGATTTTCTTATTCTAGCGTAGGTAACCTTCGTATGTATGCAACAATATTTCAAAGAGATATGAAATTAGTAAAATAGAAAACAACGTACGATAGTAAATTATAAACCGTAATATAATTTCTGTGCACGTATATCTCCATTCTGTTGGTATCTAGAAGCCATTAGCGGCTGTTCTGCTCTTCTTTTTCCCGTCAAATTGAGCACGTCAAACGTAAATGATTTCCAATATCTATAATTCATGTACGCGATAGTTATTTCCAACCATATTTTAACTATTTCAATGTTTATGACAATTTATCTACTTGTTAACGCCACATAAATTACATTATCAGTTTTAGTGCTGTTGAAGTCAGCATTCTGCAGCTTCTCTCTCAGCTAACGTGTTCTCCTACATGTTCTGATAACCGGAGAAAGGAAAACATGTTTTATTATTTAATATATTACAATTATTGCTTAATGATATTGCTTTCGCATTAGTACGAACTAATGCGACGGCCCGTAATGTATTTTACTATTTTTACACATTAAATTGCTTGTTATGAACTATAAGTTATGTAGTTTATTTATAAGAAAGTTGTAATCAACAACGTTTTCAATGCAGAAGATGAAATGGAAAATAAATTAAATTGTGTAAATGTTTTCTACATTTTATGTATTTTCAATATTAGAATTACAACGATTTTTATAATTTTATAAATGTTATGGTTTGTTGGTTAACATTTACTGAGTTTACATGCAGTTTTGAAACCGTTTTTAAAACGTTTTTAGTTCTGAAAACGCTATGTATACAGTGTCAAAACGGTTTTGAATTATCTCAAACCAAAACTAAAATTCATGGGTTGAACTTGAAAACTAGTTTCAAAACTACTCATGTAAACACTTAAAATTCAGTTTCGATACTGCGCATGCGTACAGAGCATAACGTTTCTTTCGCTTTGTGTTACTAACCTTCAAATATACTGACATTTGTGTAGTTTTAGTGCGTAGTGGTAGGAAGTATAAAAAATAATTGGAATAATAGCAAAACGAAGTATTTGGAGTGAAGAGGATCTGTCACTTACATCAGATAAATGCGCCGAAACTGATCTCAAATCAATTTTTAAACTTATACCAAATTGAACGTATTCGATTTTGTTCGTTTTAATTAGTGATGAGGCGAGTTCTCGCATTTTCGAGATCTTGTCCCAAATTTTCAAAACGAGATTAACCTTATTCTCGTCTCGATATTCTAAAAAATATGATGTGGCCAGCACATTACCTTCCGTTAGTTCTAAATATTTTGTATAAATGCCATACAGAAAGTTCCTTGCAAAAGATTATATTTCTTATACATTACCTGAAGGCAGTTGTATATATTTTATACAAATTCCATACAGAAAGTTTCTAACAAAAGATCCTATATTTCCAGTAAAATTATAACACATACATACTGTCAACTGCACTTGACACTGACACCTTTCAATCAAAATTTTCTTAATGTAGCAGCTGTTTCCAGAGTTATAGCATAGCTGGCTAATACATGATATTTAATTTTTTTATAATTTTTTAACTCTACATCCATTTAATATGAAGTATAAAATGCATTCAAATCGTATAGAGAATAAAATATTCTTTAATATTTTAATAATATTAAAAGTGAAAAAATGATATTTAACATCGTTTTTATAAAAAAACTGTTAAAATCATCAAAGGAAGGTACTTCCGGTTGACCAATTATAACCTAAATCTAATCAGCTCTTCACATATGGATGTAACGAAGAGGAATACGAAAGAATTATAATTTTTGGAATTGTAGTATTAGAGTTATCGCATTACAAAATTTTGTCACACACACATACGCACGCACTCACGCACAAACACACGCGCGCACACACACACACATCATCATCGTAAAAATAGTAAAATCGTTTTCTAGGGACCCTAAAATGTGCTTATTCATCAAAAACTCACCACCGAATTTTTTGATCGAAGACAATACCTTCCTTACCTGAAGGTGACGGAAGATAAAAATTTGAACCATGTGTCGTATGAAAATATTTCGACAAGAAAAGAAAATTAAAAGTTCTAAAACGCCTTGCTACTATGGTACTCGTATAAACGAGTAACATATTCCTTTGCGTTATGCCTCTTTAATATTATTGTCCATTTTGTTATTCCATTACATGTTGATTGTATTCTAGTGACACATATCTGACGTCAGTCACAATGCACGCGCCTTCGCACATATATCATGCACGTTCGCTTGACCATAAACACGAGATTTACAACGATCATAACTAAAGTCCAACGATCACTCTTGGAACGGTTCTGTATAGAATTACAGGTAAAAAGTTGACACAGGCCAGTATTAAAAAGAAATACAAATTGTTAAAATTTTAGGAATATTATTAAGAGTGGAAAATGTCCTTATGTGGGAAATTTCTCGACACTGATGTGGATAAGGTTTCAACAATTACTCGAAATCTCATTCAAACAGTATTTATTTTTAGAATCGACAACATCTGGGGCCTGTTTCTCAAAAAATACTAGTTTACAAGTTACAAGTTACTAGTTACAAATGAATTTTTTAATAGTACTAGTAAATTGTGTTTCTGAAAAGTATTTTACTATTCGTAGTTTACAAGTTACTAGTTCACAAGTTAATAGTTACAAGTGAAATTTTATTAGTCAAGTAAAATAGTGTTTCTGAAACATTTTCAATAGTCTAGTAGTTTTTTTTAAATAAATACTAGTATTTAAACCAATATTCTTTAAATCAAGTGATTTTATTTTCTGACTGACGTTGACATTTTCAAGTGTTTTAATTTGAAATTAAATTATTTTTCAATAAAAACGTCTACACTGGATGCGAAATTAACTATTTTGGGAATGATTCGAAATGCTAAAGGTATTCTGTTTGGAGCATTCTCTAAATAAATTGTCTAAGGACCGGTTTTATAAAGAAATTGAATCTTCATTTAAAATTTACTTCCATATGAAATTTAATGAAAAGAAAAAATGCAACACGATTTTTTGACAGCAATGATTTAAATGTCATAAGAACATGGAAACTGATTTGAATTTGTTCATTTCATTAAATTTACTTGACAACTAAATTTTAAGTGAAGATTCAATTTCTTTATAAAACTGGCCCTAAAGCAGTTAAATTCAATGAATGGATAAAAATCTGTCAAACTTGTCACGCTTCGGGTTGAGTAGACAAGACAAAGACTAGAAATAATATATCAGGGTCATATTTTGGTCAAACTTAAAACAGTTAGTGGTTAATGCATGGTTTCTGTTCATATCTAGCTGAAGAATGTCCCAATTAATTAATTAATGTTTCTAACTTATTTGCCATGAGTAACCTCTCACTCATATGGAGTCTCTGCATGGACAGAATTTATTCTTGCTTTAATTAGTTTTTGACGTCGCACTACTTCTTCATCACTAGACTCAGAGTCACTAGACCACATTATTATATTATTTAAAATAATCTATTAACACTAAACAACGACAGACACTACATGAATTTGAATTAACATTAACAAAGAACCATTGAATTATATACGTAAAAGAAAATAAACACACGAACTGTCAAATAATACGACTAATAAAATTTATATTCAAAATTTACAAGACTTTTGACACTTGTAGCTTTTCTCTAGTAAATTACTAGTCTGACAGACAACTCAAATATTTTGAGAAACAAAATACTAGTATTTTTTGTCAAATACACTAGTAAATACTAGTTCCCAACTTGTAACTAGTATTTTACACTTGTATATTTCAGAAACAAAAACTAGTAAACTTCACTAGTATTACTAGTGTAGGGACTAGTAATACTAGTCCCGTATTTTTTGAGAAACAGGCCCCAGTTCTTGATTTTATGAGAAAAATTATGAGTATGTGCTCTTTGAATTTTTTTACGATATGTAAACACTAACTAGAAGATTCATAAAAAAGATTAACTAATCTATCTTACCTTAAGTAAAACTTTATTGCCTAGCACCTCTTAATAAAATCATAACTATGATGCCAATCGGCGAAAAATAGTGCTGCAAAGAGTCGCTTTCAGCGTAAGAAACAAACCAGAAAAATGTGTTTTGAGAACAGGAGTAAAAAAAGATAGTTTCCACATTTGTTGTCGCTTTATAGCGACAAAGGTAATTGTTGCAATTCTTTTCTTATTGTTTTAATTCGAACATTTATTTCAATGACACTTTTTTTAGAAAAAAAAAATTACGTTCTTCCAACATATATAATTTTTACAGAACTCAATACGAAATGGCATTTGTACCCAGAATAGTCGACTACGTATTCTTAACCAGAAAAAAAACATGTTTCTTCTTCTTCTTCTATAATGACAGATTACGCAAGACAAAGCTGATTTCTTCTCAATTTTATGGACCATAAAATGTAGGTCTACGAGAGTAGAATTGAATGATAAAAAAAATTGAAAATCAAATGTCATCTAGTTTTTCCTCGTAGTCTTAATTTATTATCTAATTTGTGCTTAGTGCATCTCTGCCTGTTCTCCTAGATATCATAAACATCACGGTATAGAAAAACGTAATTGAAAATATCGTCGTAATAACTAACATTCTCTTGGGAAGAGTCTAGCTGCACTATTTTACGATCTAGCTCCTCGGTGTCATCTTTCTGGTTTTGCAGACAAGATTAACACCTTGTCACTGTATCATCTTCACTGCATTCTAATTTACTGACCTCCTGTGAGATGTGAGATAAGTCTCCGAAGAAAAGTAAAGTTTCTTTAACTTTGCTATGGTATGCATGACTAGTTCTCCGAGAGAAATGATTGCAATATGATTGCATAATGTGTTTGATGTGATGTTGAAGAGACAAATGCGTCAAGTGGCTCACAGTGAGAGTGGAGAGCTATGCCAGGCGGTCGCTGCTGCTGTTACCTTGTGAAGGACGTTGGATGCCTATTATATCTATAGACTAACACGAGACTAGATTGTTCGCACGCGAATTACTTTCGCGAAATAGAAACTGTAACACTTCATCTTAATATGGTATACCTAACCAAATCGGATGGTTCTTACAAAAAATTTCTTTCATAAAATTATATTTTTCATATTGCATATCATATTGAAATGAAATGCCTCAGGATGATCACAGGAAAAGGAAAATGGAACAGGAAAAGAAATGAAACATAAGGATGATGACAAATCAAGATCTAGATATGGTAATCAAATCAGAACAGAAGCGAAAGAGAGAAAAGCCGAGGACAACATGAAAAGGAAGAATAGAAGAACTTGGACATAGAAGAGGCAAAGAACTGGATAAATAAAAAAAATATCGCAGAAAGAATTGGAAGGAATGGATTAAAAATTAACCTTGGCAAAAAGAAATCCCGCACCTATCAACGGGTATCAGGTATATAACGAAGAAGATACCATATTCTCTGACCGGCACCCATCCAGGTATTATCAGTGCGCACCCTCGCTTGACTTGGTCGTATACAATTCGACAAAGCCAACGTGAAATTATTAAATTAGTGGTATTAATTTTAAATGGTACACCTTTTAATCCAATAAAAATCATAGCCATTTATTCTTCAGATGTGAATCTTTTGGTACATCATATTCTAGGAGCTATGCGTGTTCATGATAATGTAACGTTTTTATTTATTTTATTTCAATTGTCTTGTCATTAGTGTCTTATTTAAAATTGAGCTTTATTCCTTTCGCATGACATCGAGTACATTTGATTTTTGAAGCTCCAATTGTACGCTACGACGAATATTGAATATCTTTGGGCTTCTAATACATTATTGACATATGTAATAGAACAACTGATATGATTATCATCGATGATATTCTCGAGTAAAACCGAGTTGCAGGACGAATGAAATGTGCTGCTTCGATTTCACAAGCAATATCTTCGATTATTAATCATATCACGAGCTTATATTTAATTAGAGAATATAATGAATATTTGTAACACATTATGTGTGCTGCTAGCCTAACTTTTAATATATTGTATTACAACATGGTTAATTTGACAATTATCTTATTATTTGCATCATTGTTGATATGAACCCAACGATTAACGCACATTTTTATACAAAAAATTAACTATCAATGTCAAATAAAGAAAACAAATCCCTAAGTAACGAATATAACAGGCTTGATCTGTGAAAATATCGTTATATAACAACTATCGTTATTTAAAATGTAACGATGTGATCCTGAACGACGTTTTGTAAAAATCGTATTCACTACATAATATCGTTATAACCGTCCTTATACCGTTTGTCACAACGACTTTAGCCAATTTTTTTAGAAAAGTTAGTAGCTATTATTGAAAATTAAATTGCCATTGAAATGTCATTTTGCAAAAAACTAACATTATTGTTTTAATTATTATTTCTTTATTGAGTAAAGAATATTTGTAAAAAAAGATTATCAAATGGATTAATATTATCCCATAAAAGACTTTCACGACCACAAACATTTCTTCTAAAATGTAATTATGGTTATTAATTTGATGCATGAATACATGTTTTGTTACCTATTTTCCATTTCATCATGCACAAATATAAATAATAAATTAATTAATCCTTCCATTTGCTAACATTTGACATTAACGGACTGGATAATGACAAGTGAATCCATATCGTTTACGAACTACTTAAAATAACGACAATACGATTTCAATATAACGATAATGGTTTTCGGAATACGCTTTTTGAAAATTATCGTTATTTAACAACTTTTTCATCATAACGATACGTTATGGTATAACGACATTCTTACAGAATAAGCCAGTAAATAAGGTGATATTTTTTTGTTTTTTTATCATCGCTATGATAGACACGTAACTATGGAGATTCTGAATGTTCATTGGCGGAAAACATGTCACGTGACTTATGAATTATATTCTCAAATTAATTCGACTGTTTTATTAAATGTTTTATATAGGCCTTTCCAATTATTTTTTCTTTCAACAAAACCTATCTACTTGAACTGTGGTACTGTAATAATTTAAACTTCTTTTTCTCCATGGATTTTAGTTCTGTCAACCACAAAACGCATGCGGTCTTTCTTGGACAATTGTCATAGTTTAGCAAGTATTCACTGTGTACAACTTTGATGAGAATAAACTTCAAAGTAATGTTTCATTTGAAGTGTGACGACCAAACTCCAAGATAAAAAATTAAACAAACAGCTCAATCAAAACCCAATCAACCTTTCTCGGAAACCCTGTATAAATATAAACTTTGGTTTATATTACTTATTTGATAATATCCTAGCCTTCACATATAGGCATAATCAGGATTATTGTCATGTATTACATAATTTGCGTTCTCTTTCGGTGAAATCTAGAGTATGTAAGATCTGCGGATTGTATAGTATCCCCGGAGAGATTGCAGGTTGTGCGTGTGTGTTGTGTAGTAGCTTAGCTGTACGGTGCCTACTGCCTAGGGCTCGGAATGAGGTTGCAGCGACAAATATGGAAACTGGGGCAGCCCATAATCCTCGCCGAACGTGACCAAGCGCCAGCGTTTAACAAACTTATAGCTATACGCTGCACTACAACCAAAACGAATTACGCAAATACTGCTAAGCTGAAAATACAAACGAAGACGAAAGTAGAATAAAAAATGTAAACATTTGTTTTATTATTACGCCTATATTGAAATGGTGCAGAAAGATGTGCTTATGTTCATCTCAAAATTGAATAAAACCTTTTGCATTTTACTTATTTTACATCAAATCAGCAGGAAACATATTTGAAAGTAGCTCTCTAATTTATTAAAACGTACTTTAACGTACTTAACCTTCCGCAATGGCTTCAAAACAATTCAGATTGGCAGAATATATTTTATTATTGTAACAATACCGTTATTTATTGTTATTTAATTAAACAAAACCAAATTAAAATTAGAAATTCGTACCGACAATCTAAAATCTTAAATATGCAGCCACCACCTGTGTTTTTACTAACAAAATACAGGAACAAGATACTAATTTAAAAGAAACTCGAAACCCTTTTTAAATAACAATGTGTTAATTACCGTAATAAAAATATATATTTACATAAACAGATTTAAATAGAAAGAATGTTTAAAAATACAAAAATGAATAAAATAACTTACAGAATCTTAACATATGGGCAAGATTAAACAAATGATCTCTTTCCTACATAGGTACTTACTGACTAAACTATCAAAACAAAACAACATTTTTGGGTCGTCATTCTGACCATCAACATCGAAACTTGCACGACCTCATACTGACTACCGACTATAATAACAATCTCCCTTTTTAAAAGCCTTACGCTCGAATTTATGTTTTTCTTGTCCAAATGACATCACAAATTCTGCCTCTGATTGGCTAGTCAAACTAGTTAGTAATTTCTAATTCTACGTCATCAAGGGTAAACATCCCTTGGGAAAAACAACTTCTTACTTCAATTCGAAAACATGAATCATCAGAGCAGAATTTGGAATGCAATAACAAGATAACAACTTCAACTATAAAAAAGTCACGTTCTTCACTTCAAAAGAGAACTTTCATTCAAATAATCTATTTCCTCCTCATACTTTGAAACATCTTCAGTATTAGACGATGGCAAGAAGTTTAACTTGCACCCGTTCCCAATCTCCCATTTTTAATATGATAAATATGTAGTAATAAATATACTTATGAGTTAACCCAATCGACTTTCTTTGATGAAAAATTAAATTTAAGAGATACAAAACAAAATGAAAACCTTTGTAGTTTTTTGTAGTATATCAAATCTGGTGGGATCTGTGATGCCCGAGTAGCAGTTTTCTGTATACCGCACAGATTTCTGCACTATGAACTAAGAAACAAAACTGACAACAGATAATGTGACTTTGTAGAGACCTACTGTTTGTCAATCAAATTTGTATTCTGGAAATTAAAGTATACGGTCTCTTGAATATTCAATTCAAATATGAAACAGAGAGTATTTAACTCAGTGAATATAAAGATGAAAAATAATGCATTACTCTTCCCCTACTGTTTGTCACTCAAATTTGTATTCTGGATATTAATGTATATGGTCTCCTAAATATTTAGTTCAAATATAAAAGAGAAAGTATTTAACTCAGTGTACATAAACATGAAAAATAATATATTACTTCTCCCCTACTGTTTGTCACCCAAATTTGTATTCTGGAAATTATAGTATATTGTGCTATTAGGAGTAAAAGTGATACTTTGTGTGGCGAGCATGGAAGTTTGCACGATGAACGAAGCGAGTCGGACAATTGCATGCGAGGCACACAAAGACACTTTTATTCTGAATGACACATTAAATTATTTTTTCAAACGCACTACTTTTCTTTATATTCGCTAATTCTATGTAGTTTCTATGGATATTTATTTATTTTATTTCTACGCCGCTGGAAATTTCTACTCCGCCGGCTTCTACCTTGTGAAACAACTCATAAAAATGCCATTTCTACGCCGTTTGAAAAAAAAAGTATATTGTCTTGTAAATATTCAGTTCAAATATGAAACAGAAAGTAATTAACTCAGTGTACATACAGATGAAAAATAATATATTACTCCGTCCCTACTGTTTGTCACTTAAATTTGTATTCTGGAAATTAAAGTATATGGTCTCCTAAATATTCAATTCAAATATGAAACAGAAAGTATTTAACTGAGTGTACATAAAGATGAAAAATAATGTATTACTCTTCCTTTACTGTTTGTCACTCAAATTTGTATTATGGAAATAAAAGTATAGGGTCTATTAAATATTCAGTTCAAATATGAAACCGAAAGTATTTAACTTAGTGTACGTACAGATGGAAAACAATGTATTACTTTTCCCCTACTGATTGTCACTTAAATTTGTATTCTGAAAATTAAAGTATACGGTCTATTAAATATTCATTTCAAATATGGAACAGGAAGTGTTTAACTGAGTGTACATAAAGATGAAAAACAATATATTACTCTTCCCTACTGTTTGTTGCTCATATTTGTATTCTGGAAATTAAAGTATATATGGTCTCCTAAATATACAGTTCAAATATGAAACAGAAAGTATTTAACTGAGTGTACATAAAGATGATAAATAATGTATTATTCTTCCCCTACTGTTTGTTGGTCATATATGTATATTGGATCTTAAAGTATATGGTCTCCTAAATATTCAATTCAAATATGAAACAGAAAGTATTTAAATGAGTGTACATAAAGCTGAAAAATAATGTATTACTCAGCAGCTACTATTAATATTCCCAGCTGTGCCATTTATTGGTCTAAGTAATGCAACGTAATTATTAGGGCCTGTCAGACCCTACCAAACTATCGGAAGGTTAACCTAACGCATAAAACTTACGCTCACAAAATTTTGAATTTCATAATTTTTGTCATCCAAATTCGCATTGATTATTTTTTGGCCATAAAAAGTTTTCGTCTGAAGAATAGATTGCTGCAATAGCGCAATTCATGATTATTTTGAAGGAATACCAAAAGAATGTTTGTTGGGAGAAAGTGAAATGAAAGAATCAAGAGATGTAATATTGTTATTTAAATTAATTTTAAATAATTCTGCATTGATAAGCACCTATACATTCCTTTCAATGTACAACAAACATCTCTTCTGTTTCTTATTCCCTTGGTAACCGTCATCTTTTCCGTCTTTGTTGAACGTGTTTATTATACATGAACTGGCTACCCATGTTTGCATAACTCTTCACTAATATGGCCACTTGAGTTTATTACAAGAATGCCCATCGCATTGCTGAATCTTAACTCGCGTAGCCACATTCTTATTACTTACTAATTGTCCTCCAAAGCCAGATTGGGAAGCTGCGTCCACTAACGTGAATCTAAATGATGATATTACCTGTGAAAAAATCACGAAAATCTATGCAATTATTTAATTAATGTATTGTCCACTTCAATTAGCTGATAATGATTGAATGTGGCCCTAAAACGGGAAGGGAATTTATTGTTCAAGTGCGGATAAGGTAAGGAAGCAAATGAGGCATTAAATCTGATGGATGCTTTTCTTTAGATTGACTACGGACTACGTTATTGCTTACTTTGAACAAAGATGCATATTCAACAACGCGAAGGAATTAAACCAATGACTAATTGGATTCTTTCACTTCATATTGTTCTCGTTTATGTACAAATAAAATGGAACTTGTATCGATTATAAAAAAATCTGTTGTGCCCAACATATTACCACCCGCCAATTCTGTTTTATTTGACATAAGTATTACATTTCTTGTAAATTTGTATATCATTCCACTAACAATTATTTGATGGCCGTTTTTATTTATTTGGGTGAAGTGTAAATATTAGACAATTATTATTAATTAAAATAAGTGTTTATTAAACTATAACTAAATATTAAAAAGGTATTAAAAATAACTATTACTAATAGTAAACAATTATTAAAAACTAATTAAGACTAAAACTATAATTAACTAGATAACACTAACACTATTTATTTATTTATTTCACTACGCGTTCCAATCTTAGACTGCCGGTCTGTTGCAGACTCTTGTAGACTGTTTACGCGATATTTATCTCACTATATTTATGTCACTATATACTTATATCACGTTCAACTGTCCGCCTACCGACCTCCACAGCATCTTATACAACTGATTCAACAGCGTATGTATATTCAACTACTCGGACAGAAGTCACCTCTTTCACAGCATTATCTGTCTATTTATGTAACTAACTTTCTCCCTTCCACAGCCTCAGTATCACCGACTGTCCGTATATCACAATTCTTCTACACCACTGCCGAGTATTCACTTCCACTTGCCGTTACTGTCCCCATATACCTAGCTTCCCAGTACTCTTCAACACTACCGAGTATTCTCTTTAACAGCTGTATGTATAAATGTAAAATGCTCGAAGGACCAATTTTATATAGAAAATAAACGAAAGCTCGCAAAAGTTGAAATTTTGGTGACCATAAAAACAACTAAAAGGGGCACTGACCTTGACTAGGAATATGACTAGGAGGCAGGAGCTCGACGGGTTTGAATAATGATGAATCTTGCAGACGGTGCTCGACGGCAGGATAAATCGCAGACGCAACTGGTCTGGAAGCGATAACGGCCAGATTCAGGAAGGCAGGAAGTTCAGGAAACAGGCCTCACTAGGTTGTGAGGCTGGCAAAAGGCGAAATCAAAGGGCGCAGGGCTGGATACTGGCAAGATCTACCAGGGTGGCAGATGAGGGGAGGACAATGTAGAAGTGTGGCGTAGCTCGCCGGATGAAAGCCGCCAAGTGGCGACAGCACGGTCGGTCCGATCCGTAGAATTGACTAGGGTTGTCCGCTGTTTAGTACAACAGCGGTCTCGGAACACAAACACAAATGCACTTTAAAACTTACACTTCTGAAATATAAATTTTGTCCCCACTACAAATGTTAGGCCCAAAGGAAAGTACAAAAATGAAAAGAATGAAAGATTTACAGAGCTGAACTAAAACACGTCCGAACCATTTTTTGGCGCGTTACCGACTTGCGTTTATTTTTGTTATAAAATGTTTTATTGCTATGAAGCTTTTCATTGTTGCATTCCTTTTTTATAGAAGCCTGTGATTTTAACAAATTAAATATACATAGCTATCTTTTAGCTTTAATTAAATAATAACAAAACATGCTAGTCGCTGGCCAGCTGCTCCTATGGTTGTTTTTAAAGTCACCAAAACACCTGACTTTACAACTTTACAACAGCTATCCCGGTATACCAGTAACTTTCCGACTCGCCGTTAGTGTCCTTGTACACTATAGCTTCCCAATACTCGTCAACACTACCGAGTATTCACATCCACAGCTATCCCAATATATCAGTAACTTCCCGAGTACCTACTCGACACCAATTGCATACGCTCACTACGATACTTCTATGCTTCTCACTTACACTTTACTCTCTAACACCCCATGTAACTAGCTCCCTCCCGAGCACAGCTTCGTCCCTTTTATACAGCTGCCATTGTCTTCTAGAAAAGCCCTAGAATGTTCGACCGCATAATAACAATGAACACAAAAGGTTCAGGCGACCGCAAGTAATTAAACACGTCGCGACCAGTTTGTTTACATCGCCCGGCTGCTAGCGCGATTACGTCACCGCTATAAATAGACACTAGCTTACAGCGGCGGCGACGGCGGGCGTTCCACGTTACAGAACTGTATACATATTGCTATGGTTTCAACAACCTGTAAATTTTCTAACAGGCGGAGCCCGTAAAAACCTTCCTAACCACTAGAGACAGGGCTCTGTTATAAGAGGTTAACGATTCAGTATAACGTAAACAGATTTGGTTGACATTTATAATCGCACCAAAATGAATCGTTTTGGAATATTTTCATATAAAAATATTGAAAATAGTATTAAAAAAAAAACATTTTATTACTAAAAGATCTAAAGCGTATGTGTTGAAGCAGTTTAAAATATTTTGTGATGAAAGAAGAAATCAATTTAATAATACGTCAGATAATGTTTTGGCCAAAATTCTAACAGACTGGGCTACAACATATGTAAAATTAACGAAGAAAATTATAAAGAGGTAACAGTAAAAACAATTTGGAGTACTACAGCCAAATTTTACATCTAAATAATTATCTATTTAAATAATAAAAATTAAAATGATTTTTTGAATTTTAATGTTCTGGAAATAGTCTAACAAATATGTTTCGTGCATAAAAATGATCTTAAAATTCAGTATTGAAAATGTGTTGCCTGTAAGAAACTGCGTTTGTTTATTTTGATAGTAATTTGACAGAAAAAGTACCCTCAACTTCGTTTCGGGCACTTTTTGTCAAATTACTATCAAAACAAACTCATCCAATTTCTAGGCAACACATATTTTCATGCAGAATTTTCGATCATTTTCAATGCACTTAATATATCACTACAGATAATGAATAATCTTATACCAACCCGTATTCTAGAATTAAATCTTAATCATAAAAATAATATTTGTAAATACTTCAAGAATTCGATGACTGTTTATATAAATAACATTTTCTAAGTATTCCACGTGAAAAACTTGTTGCTTAATTCATATTCTTATTTTTAATACAGCAATAATACTCTGAGTATTAATCTGCTGAGAATAAATACTTAGTTATTGGATTTTTTCTGTATGCCAGATATGCGAAACAAGTTCCTTATGAATAATTAATATCAATAATCGCCTTTAGTCAATCGCCCACGCTCTGTTCAAGGAAGTAGACGAAGATTACTGTTTTTGCTGCCTTATAAGGTAATTATATACAAATTAACGAGGAAAAATATCATTTAAAAAAGTCAGAAAAACGCATTTGATCGATTATAGAGCTAATCAGTCTGTTTATTATCATCTACTAATTACTATGGCCTTGATCTTAAGATTAATTACCTATTGCAAAAAGTTTTTATGAAGTGTTTCATTCATAATGTTTGTCAGGTAGTTATTATTACTCGTACTTCAAAAATAAAGAAAAGAAAAATGGAAATATTAATTTTTAGAATATTAATTACTTCTAATAAAATTTATTGCGAGCGTTTTAAGATAATGATAAATTAGAGACTAATCAGTAGCAAATTTAGGTGATTTGCGTAACTGATGTGTTAAATGCGTATGAAGAAATATGTAAGAGAAAGAATATAATCAATATCTTCTGCTAACCAATAATATATATTTTTTTAAATTGGTGACTGTCAGCAGTGTGTTGGTGGATGGAGTGAAACTGGAGCAAGTGAATGAGTTTGTATATATTTGGGTAGCATGATGTTAAGGGATGGTCGAATTGATAGAGAAATTAAAAGGAGAGTAAGTGCGGGGTGTAAGGTAATGGGTGCTCTGGGTACGTTTGCTCAAAACGTAAACGTATCTAGAGAAGCTCGTTTAAGTGTGTATAATGGAGTGCTAGTGCCTGCTTTGATGTAGGGAAGCGAATGTTGGGCATGGACGGGAAAGCATAAAAAGAGAGTGACAGCCGTGGAAACGAGGTATTTACGGGATCGCGTGAGGAATAATTTGGTGTATGAAGAATGTTGTTAAGAGAGTAGGAATGTTGAGATGGTTTGGTCATGTGGAGAGAATGAAGAGTGAAGCGTATATATCTTGGTGAAATTGAGGGTGTTCGATTGCGTGGTCGTCCAGTGTGTAAGCGGATGGATGTGATTGATAAGGTACTAAAAGAGAGAAAGTTTCCGAATGGGAAGAGAAGAAGAGCGTGTATGAATGCGATTATGAATGTGGGCGAGGCGAAAGAAGTGTGCTTAGACAGGAATGTGTGGCGAAGGATGATTGTTTCGTAACTATTATTGTGGTCCGGTTGCGGTATTTCGCTACCGAAAATCGGTCACTTTAATATGTTAAGAGTGAGGAGTCTGGGAAGACGCCCCCGCCCCTTAAACTTTTTTATTACAAGTAATAGAAAAAAATGGCTCATATAAAAGTTTTATTATTTTACATATACTATTTGATGGCACATGTAGATATTTTTTATAAAGTCAAGTTTACAAGATACGACTATCAACTTTTATTTTTCAAATGGCAACCTATAATTATTTTAATAAAATAGAAACCGCCATTTTTTCTCTTTTCAAAGATGTATTATTTTTTATTAATGTATTTGAAAAATTTCGAGAAAAATGAGATCATATCAATTAATTCGTTCTTCGTAAACATTTCAAAATGTTTTTTTTTTTGTTAAGTTAAATTAAGTAACAAACAAATGTATACTTTTTTGACATTAATTTAATTGTTTTACATTGTTACATTTTGTTTATTTTTACATAACCACCTATAATATTTGTTTCAAAATTATTTTAATATTTCTAAATTATCTCATTTTTCTCGAAATTTTTCAAATACATTAATAAAAAATAATACATCGTTGAAAAGAAAAAAAATTAAAATAATTATAGGTTGCCCTTTGAAAAATAAAAGTTGATAGTCGTATCTTGTAAACCTGACTTTATAAAAAATATCTACATCTGCCATCAAATAGTATATACAAAATAATAAAACTTTTATATGAGCCATTTTTTTCTATTACTTATAATAAAAAAGTTAAAAGGGGGGGGGCGTCTTCCCAGCTCACCCTGTATGTTGTACCTATGATGTCAGGTTAGTAAAAATGCTGTTGGAAGAGAGAACGATTATTTTTTGGTTGATGTTATTTTTATTCTTTCGGGTTTGTGCTAACCCACTAAGTGGAAAATGCGTATATATGTATGTATGTTAAAAAAATATTATTTTCTGAAAATTTTATTAGGAATGGTTTGTAACCCTTATTATAAACTTTGAAATAATATCTAGAATATAATTTGTTTTTTTATTCAGCAATAGCAGCAAATAATTTTTTGTTTAACAAAGCAAAGAAGTAGTAGTTGTGTGAGGTTTATATCATTATATTTTTCAATAAAAAAAAAACTTTTTCTTTTAAATTGTCGATACCTCTTCGCTATTTGGCTATCACTTCACGAAATTAATTTCCAATTACCGATTCTAGTTGCGTGGGTAGCAATATTTCAATACTCACACCCATTAAAGCCTGATGAAGCAACAATTAATAGTATTTTTTGTGCGTTTTGTACGTGGTGTGATTAAGGAGATTATTATTGTGTGTCTTTGGCGGCCTTAGCAGATGATTATTAAGGAGATTATTATTGTGTGTCTTTGGCGGCCTTAGCAGATGATTATGCACGATGTGTGATTGAATACGCGACGGTGCGTTTGATGCTGTGCACGGACAATAACAAGAACAAGTGATTAATTCTCCACGGCCTACTGCGGCCTTTTTACAGACTGCGACTACTGTTGTGCTCTTGATTGCCCACCAATTGGGACCCATTCAAAGGATAGATTAGCGAATCGCGAAATCGAAACGAAAGATTAATTCTAGTTCTTTCTAAGAGAAATCAGAAAAAAATATTTTGGTGGGTTGTCAATGAATATTAGTATTATTGCTAATTACAGGATTATAATATAAAAATATTAATATGACAATCTACTCATTGCTAGGTGTGCCAATCTGCTTTGTACTCATATTTCGGGTAATGACGATGAAGTCGCCATTTTAATCTTTTGTTTTTAATATCAACTACGAGGTTGGGGGATAATAAATAGTGGGACTAGGAATAAAACAACATTTTGCATACTCTTATCTTACTTTGAAAATATAGAACCAGGGAGAAATTGAAGGATGTTACAAATGTGTTTTCTTCAGTACGCGAATTTTAAAGTATGAAACTCCACGTAATGTTTATAGAATGACAAATTTTATTCAATCTTAGTCAAAAACTAAGATTGGTCATTTCTTAACATTATTATATCTACAGATGGGTCGAGTGTAAACTTATGTGGGACCTAATAGAATTTTACCATTTACCGTTGAAATTCAGTTGTGTTAGTGTTAGTTTTAGTAGAAAAAAACAATTTAGCTACAAAAATCTTATTCAAATTGAAGAATATTAGAGTAAATAGAAGTGATTATAAAAAAAAATCGATGTAAGGTAAGTTTGTGCTTTCTTTAACGCAGAGTTTAGAAAGTTCTAAATTGTTTTCGAATTGGTTCTGAAACGTTGATAGAATATTTCAAATGTTTAGAGGAACAATCTTTACAAGGTTCATAACTGCACTCTGAGCTTTTTCGCTACATCAGTCACGCGTCTAAACTTTTTGCTTTGTTTGGTGGTTTTATTAATACTACCCAAATTCAATAAGTAGATATTCGGGCCTTTTCTGTAACTCAGTGGTTAATTTTTAGCAACTGGTTAAAAAAATTGTCAATTTTTTTTTGTAATATTTTGTCAACATACTTAATTGATTCTTTTACCTTTCACCTTTGGGTAAGGAAGATATTGATTGCGCATATCGCTATCGAATGGATATTCATCTTTTTATGACGCTTGGACCCTCACCCTTCTTAGCTCTTGTATTGCAATTTCTAAGCCCTGTATCTTAGGATTGTTATCGTTTTTGCCTCCTATAAATATACCATTTGAAAGCTCCACTTGCAATCTATAAGTAGGACCACTCATCTCATTTTACTAGAAAATGTAAATTCGTCCTTTTTTTCATTGTAAAAAAAGGAAATATTTCTCTATTTTTAAATATGGCTCTTTTTATAAAATACATATTGAAATCATAAGTATTATACCGTGCGTTTTATTTAACGTGAAACATGGGATTTGTCATATCCATAGTAATCATATGAAAATAATGTATAAGAGCGTTCCATTTAAAATAGAACATAGCAAATGAAATATGTATTTTTATCTAATCATTTTAGAAATGAAAAAGATTGCAAGAAATATAAACAATTAATAGATGGTCATACACAATACAATTTATAATAAATTTAAAAAAAAACAGTCGCAGCTAGCAATGTCTCAGTGGGTTATAGATTTCATTAATAACATTACTTATTTGGGCGACCGTAATTGTATCAGATATGTGTTGAATCTGAATTTTCATTTCATCTAAATTTAAAATATTTCCAGTGTATACATTAGATTTTACATATCCCCAGTAAAAAAAATCCAGTGGTGTGAGGTCATGGGACCTAGCGGGCCACACAATATCTCCGCCACGTCCAATCCAACGATGTGGAAACATTTGATTCAAATAAGTTCTTACAATTTGAGCATTGTGTGCCGGGGCACCATCATGCTGGAACCCTATTTGTATAATATCTAATTCTCTAACGCAAATATTACTCGATGTTGTAGTAAGTCCAGATATTTTTCAGCATTGAGGTTTCCATCTTTGAAGAATGATCCTATAATATTCGTATCTATCAATCCAGCCCATACATTAGCCTTCTGTGGTTTCTGTGTTCTGGTACTATTAAATAAATAAAAAATTTCCCCACTCCAGTATCTACAGTTTTGCGAATTCATTTCACCGTGTAAATAAAATGTTGTTTCATCAGTAAAAAGTTTCTTTTCGAGTAAGTTTCCATTGTTATTTATTTTTTCAAACATAATTTCACAAATTTGTGATTCTATGTTTACTGTCACCAACAACCAATTCGTGATGGTTTTGAAAGTGGTACGATTTAAAATGTTCTTTCCTTAGTACACGATGTACACTGGTTTTGCTTACACCCGCAGCTTGCCCTATCGTTTTCGTAGATAATCTCTTATTATATCGTACCATCGTAATAATTTCGGCCATTTTCACCTCCGTTAAAACATTATTTCGTCTTGTTTTCTTTAGATGTTCACGTTTAACGCAACCATTTCTCTTAAAATCGTTAACAATTCGTAATATAGGCGGTGTGCACAAAAGTAGTCAGCGCCGACAGCGGACAAAAATGAGAAAATGGTTACTCATTGAAAAATAGCTAGGTTATGTTTCATGTCAGACTAATTTTACAATTTCTATTTTATAAAATATTTGCAATGAATGCGAATGATAGGATCTTAAATATTATGTGATGCAGTGGGGGATGTAATAATTCTTACAAAATTATCGATTGAAGTATCAAATTTTATAATTTTCCTAGAAGATTATATGAGGAACAGATGTATAAGAAAATAACTTTTTGACAGATATATTCTACTAACATAAAAAATTCTTTTAGGTATACATATTTTCTCATTGTAAACGATACTTATCATATGAATAAAATTCCAACAATGGTCGTCTGATTGCAATAATGAATTATTTAAAAATGTGTTTCTTAAGTTATTATTTGAACAAGATATAATACAAGAAGCAGAAAATTGTCTTAAAATTGTATAATACTTATGGTTGTATGAAATAGAAGTCTATTTTTGACATATTTCGTCTATTTATTATAGATTTTGTACATGTAATGTTAATGTTAAAGATAGAAATTTACATGGTTCGTATTTTTCGTGTATTTTCTTTTCCGAGCTTCTGCAACTGATTTCACTTAAAGCCTGGTATGTTTTCAAAGAAGAATCTTCTTCATTTATTGCGAATATATAAGAAAGATGCCAACATCATACACTGATATCGTGATATGTAGAAATTTTCTTCTTTCCAATCATTCACGTATTCCAACTTTTTAATCTCAATTTCCATGTATTGTGCATCTTGTAACATTTAACTAATATTATAAATCATAATATAAATTTAAATATGATAAAATGGTTTACAGAAATCACACATATGAGAAAAATTATATTTTCTGCGACAATACCTTCGCTGGTATTTCGACTTTTTTGATTGTCACATCACATATATAGCATTTTAAATATTTTCTTTATTCATAAATCAGATAGCTGCCTGAGGCTAACATCTGCATTATACCATTGAATTATTTGCATTTTTTCTTGAACGAAATACATTATTTTTAACTTAGAAGTAACAATACCACCCTAATTGACAGATAATATTCACTTAACAATGACAGCCTATGTTCTGTTTTAATTAGAACGCTCTTATACATTGCTATCATTTAGTTACTATGGAAATTGCAAATCCTATGTTTCACGTTAAAAATTACTCACGGTATTTACAAGTATGTTAATAATTGATACGTACAAGCTTACAATTAACAGAAAGGCGTGAAGCTATGTTCATTTTCACAGATAATTACTTTATAATCATTTTAGTAAAAAGAACAGCAATTATTATTACAGTATTACAGATATACCTACATTTATCTTAAATATAGTCATCCACGAAGATAAAATCAATAAAATTATCCTGAATATATTAATTTGAAACAAGCGAGGTGTGTTATTTTCCACGGCTGTCTCGGATGAATAAATCACAGTGAAACCATTCATCAAATAGTGAAGTGTTGAAGCATGGCCTCCTACATAAAGATAACAATAATTTTAGACAAATGCACGTTTACTTTTAAAACAATATATTATTGAATATTTATTGTGTTGGTATGATGAGTCGAAGACGATATGGTTGGTGTCAGCTGTTATTTATTCCAATGTCGAAAGATTTTATTTATCTTATGAGGTGTAGTAATTTACATCCCACAGCGCATGTGTATTAACAAACATAAATTTCCCGTGAAAATTGTGTCAGGTTAGACGCCCATAGCTTACTCCTACAACTATTTGCTATTATGAATAAAGATTTTTATTATTTACTACAGCTGACATTTCGTTCAACAAAACATTTATCAAACGAACAAGTTATTTTCGACAATGAGACAAACAAATTGGAATTAAAATTGGTCCCACTCGGTATTAGGAAGAGGAAGATTTTCTCAACAAATTTATTGGCTTGCTATAGACTTTAGACAATATACTTTAAATATCAGACATTGTACAACAACCTAAAGGTATGTTTACATTTAGTTACATGTGTGAGAATTTGTTTGAGAAACAAATGTGATCAAACAAAATTTGTATGAGCCAAAAAGTCATGATACATGTTGAAAAATAAAAAATTTGATATGGACATCACACGATTAATTTGAAGTACCCAATTATAAAATTGCACGTATTTGACATGAACATCTATTTTTTTTTACCTTCCGTCACCTTTAGGTAAGGAAGGTATTGTCTTTGGTCAAAAAATTCGGTGGTGAGTTTTTAATGAATAAGCACGTTTTAAGGTCCCTAGAATACGATTTTACTATTTTTACGATGATGTCTGTAGGTGTGTGTGTGTGTGTGTGTGTGTGTGTGTGTGTGTGTGTGTGTGTGTGTGTGTGTGTGTGTGTGTGTGTGTGTGTGTGTGTGTGTGTGTGTGTGTGTGTGTGTGTGTGTGTGTGTGTGTGTGTGTGTGTGTGTGTGTGTGTGTGTGTGTGTGTGTGTGTGTGTGTGTGTGTGTGTGTGTGTGTGTGTGTGTGTGTGTGTGTGTGTGTGTGTGTGTGTGTGTGTGTGTGTGTGTGTGTGTGTGTGTGTGTGTGTGTGTGTGTGTGTGTGTGTGTGTGTGTGTGTGTGTGTGTGTGTGTGTGTGTGTGTGTGTGTGTGTGTGTGTGTGTGTGTGTGTGTGTGTGTGTGTGTGTGTGTGTGTGTGTGTGTGTGTGTGTGTGTGTGTGTGTGTGTGTGTGTGTGTGTGTGTGTGTGTGTGTGTGTGTGTGTGTGTGTGTGTGTGTGTGTGTGTGTGTGTGTGTGTGTGTGTGTGTGTGTGTGTGTGTGTGTGTGTGTGTGTGTGTGTGTGTGTGTGTGTGTGTGTGTGTGTGTGTGTGTGTGTGTGTGTGTGTGTGTGTGTGTGTGTGTGTGTGTGTGTGTGTGTGTGTGTGTGTGTGTGTGTGTGTGTGTGTGTGTGTGTGTGTGTGTGTGTGTGTGTGTGTGTGTGTGTGTGTGTGTGTGTGTGTGTGTGTGTGTGTGTGTGTGTGTGTGTGTGTGTGTGTGTGTGTGTGTGTGTGTGTGTGTGTGTGTGTGTGTGTGTGTGTGTGTGTGTGTGTGTGTGTGTGTGTGTGTGTGTGTGTGTGTGTGTGTGTGTGTGTGTGTGTGTGTGTGTGTGTGTGTGTGTGTGTGTGTGTGTGTGTGTGTGTGTGTGTGTGTGTGTGTGTGTGTGTGTGTGTGTGTGTGTGTGTGTGTGTGTGTGTGTGTGTGTGTGTGTGTGTGTGTGTGTGTGTGTGTGTGTGTGTGTGTGTGTGTGTGTGTGTGTGTGTGTGTGTGTGTGTGTGTGTGTGTGTGTGTGTGTGTGTGTGTGTGTGTGTGTGTGTGTGTGTGTGTGTGTGTGTGTGTGTGTGTGTGTGTGTGTGTGTGTGTGTGTGTGTGTGTGTGTGTGTGTGTGTGTGTGTGTGTGTGTGTGTGTGTGTGTGTGTGTGTGTGTGTGTGTGTGTGTGTGTGTGTGTGTGTGTGTGTGTGTGTGTGTGTGTGTGTGTGTGTGTGTGTGTGTGTGTGTGTGTGTGTGTGTGTGTGTGTGTGTGTGTGTGTGTGTGTGTGTGTGTGTGTGTGTGTGTGTGTGTGTGTGTGTGTGTGTGTGTGTGTGTGTGTGTGTGTGTGTGTGTGTGTGTGTGTGTGTGTGTGTGTGTGTGTGTGTGTGTGTGTGTGTGTGTGTGTGTGTGTGTGTGTGTGTGTGTGTGTGTGTGTGTGTGTGTGTGTGTGTGTGTGTGTGTGTGTGTGTGTGTGTGTGTGTGTGTGTGTGTGTGTGTGTGTGTGTGTGTGTGTGTGTGTGTGTGTGTGTGTGTGTGTGTGTGTGTGTGTGTGTGTGTGTGTGTGTGTGTGTGTGTGTGTGTGTGTGTGTGTGTGTGTGTGTGTGTGTGTGTGTGTGTGTGTGTGTGTGTGTGTGTGTGTGTGTGTGTGTGTGTGTGTGTGTGTGTGTGTGTGTGTGTGTGTGTGTGTGTGTGTGTGTGTGTGTGTGTGTGTGTGTGTGTGTGTGTGTGTGTGTGTGTGTGTGTGTGTGTGTGTGTGTGTGTGTGTGTGTGTGTGTGTGTGTGTGTGTGTGTGTGTGTGTGTGTGTGTGTGTGTGTGTGTGTGTGTGTGTGTGTGTGTGTGTGTGTGTGTGTGTGTGTGTGTGTGTGTGTGTGTGTGTGTGTGTGTGTGTGTGTGTGTGTGTGTGTGTGTGTGTGTGTGTGTGTGTGTGTGTGTGTGTGTGTGTGTGTGTGTGTGTGTGTGTGTGTGTGTGTGTGTGTGTGTGTGTGTGTGTGTGTGTGTGTGTGTGTGTGTGTGTGTGTGTGTGTGTGTGTGTGTGTATGTAACAAAATTTCCGTCTGCGATAACTCTAATACTACAATTCCAAAAATTATAATTCTTTCGTATTCCTCTTCGTTGCATCCATATGAAGAGCTAATTAGATTTTGCTTATAATTGGTCAACCGGAAGTGCTCTCATTTGAAGATTTTAACAGTTTTTCTTGAAAAAACAATGTTAAATATCATTTTTTCACATTTAATGTTATTATAAATACTAAAGAACATTGTATTCTCTATTCGATTTGACGGCATTTTATACTTCATATTAAATGAATATAGAGTTATAAAATTATAAAGACATTAAACTTCATAAATTAGACAGCTATGCTAGAAACAGATACTATATTAAGAAAATTTTGATTGAAAGATGTCAATGTCAAGTGCAATTGACATATTCGTAATATATTTGTGTTAGGATTATTTTGCTCGAAATTATCTGTATGGAATTAGTATAAAATACATACAACTGTCGAAAGATAATATACATACAAGAAATTTAGAATCTTTTGCAAGGAACTTTCTGTATGTATTTTATAGAAAATACATACGCATTTACGAAAATTCTACCGGTAGATACCGCATCTACCGGCTGTGCTCGAAAGCATGAGTGGTAAAATGTTACCGTGTTCGAAAATTGTTCGATGTCTACCAGATCCATCTACCGGATTCATGAAGAATCTAATCTCAAAAAAAGGTAGTGATGCAAAGCGAAGCGCGCGCGGTAAAAGTGGAAATGTGTTCAAAGCAGGGCTCTGCTCAGTTTGTTAACTACGTCAGATTTCTAACCTGTTTTAAATTTTCAGATTTTTTCACCCTGTTTACCAGTTGCGTTGTTAAAATATCGATTCCGGTAGCTATAACCTGATAAAAAGCTGTTTACTGGTAACAGTTCGCCGGTAGAATTTTCGTAAATACGTCATATAACTGACGGAAGGTAATGTGCTGGCCACATCAGATTTTTTTGTTATTTTTTGGCGTAATCCATAGCACGCTTCATTTCAAAAACCAAAAAATATATAAATTTTAAATTTACATATCTCGCTTATACAAAGGGCTAATCTAATAATACTTGATGTGCTAGACGCAGAATTTAATTCTCTAAAACTCTTATTTGAAGCATTTATTTCTAAAATCAAAATGAAACCATTTTATTTAAGAAAAACTGTTAACAACATCAGGTAATATATCACTTCCGGTTAGCAGTTTTAATTAAAATCTGCTATGTTATTCCAATTGACATAGAAGTCATATGCCAATTGAAAAGGTATTGGATTATATTTTAAAATAGTTTTTCATTAAAATCTATTATAGGCTTCAAATAAAGTACCATTTCTGGAAAAACGAAAGTTTATTATTGAATGTATCTTTCTGAAAAACAGTAAATTTACATTATTGGGGTTGCCATTAAAGAGTTATGGTCTAATCATGGTCGCGACACCCAAGTTTCATACATTAGTAGTTCACTAACAATAACAAATACCGTCTTAAAAGATGAATTATGTCCATATGGATTGTCATACCAAATTTCATTTAAATCGAACAAAGCGTTTCGTTATTATAAGCAATAGTATTTTTTTAAAAAGGACTTTGAAGCAGAATACTGGCTAAACGGCGCACTGTCGGATACAGGTAAGTTTCGTTAAATCGTCTTATTTTGGGCCCAGGAATCTGTGGAAGCCATGTCCCCCTATTTTCAAGACACCTGTATTTGCAGTTGTACGAACTTAACTTATTATTAAAATTTCCTAAAACAGGCATTTTACGCTTTTAGGTTTTAGATATACGCTACAGAAACGACAGGTATATATTAAAGTATCTATCCCGAAGCTAAAAGTGACCAGCAAAACAATGTTATGTTATCTGTGCAGTCGTCCTTGTAAAATATGACCAGTGTTCCAAATAGCAAAACCAATATAGAGATATCTTTTCAACCATCAAAATTTCAAGTGGACACTTGTTTCTTCTGCGGGCCATTAAGCCCATTAGAGCAGGTCCGTACCGACCGGAAACATGCCCACGCGTCGCCCACGTGGTCTATGCGCGTGGGCAGCTCCCGTATTCAACGTATTACTTTGTAATTAATATAAAAATATCACCCAGATAAGCACACGTGGTCTAGTGGCACGTGGGATGGCTTTCGAAATTCATTGATTACTTTGCCTTTGAAATACTTGACGATGTAGATGGAATTATATTCGTTTAGATAGGACCAGAATAGAATCAATTTTAGAATTTATGATATGGAAGAAGATTTCGCAAATTTGTTGACAAATTTGAAAGTTTGCTATTTCGGTGAACGAGTTTTTGACTGTGGGCGATATGTGATTTATATGCCAAATTTTGGACTCAATGTGCATTTAAAACCAAATTTAAATTTTATATTACGAATACCAATCTTAAAATTGAGTCATTTCACATTTTCCAACAAGTCTTTTTACCTTTAATTGTACTTAAAACTATATACATAAATGCAGGTGTCTCTAAAATACGTGGACATAGCTTCACCACAGACTTCTGAGACTAAAAATCTGATGTGGTCAACACATAACCTTTCGCTAGATATTTTACCTGGTTGTACGCATAAAACGAAAAATATTTTTAAATACAATAGCTATTTGTGTATTAAGAGCGCAAAATGGGACATTGTCGATTGAGAGGTTGTTGCCGCGCGACGCAGGAGCGAGGCATTCTCTCGAAATCGACAATGTCTATTTGTGCTCGAAACACACACAAAATTTTTTCTACAGTCGCCACAATGAGGTCCTCAACCATAACAAAAATTTATTTTTTATTTATTTTTACTTATCGGTATTTTCCATTCTTCTTGAGCTATTGCTTCAATCTAATCTAAGCATTTTATACTTTCGTTTTTGTAAATGAATGCCCTATTTTATTTTCACAGCAGTGCGGCATTTTGTTTGGTTATGTAAGTGGGTAATGTGTAACTACAGTGTCATTAATTCCTGACTAAACGTTTCCATTAAGAATGTAGCCAAGTAACATTTCTCAACATTGTATAGTTATAAATTTGAGGAGCGAGCGTTTTTTCTACTTTGTCGCTTTAGAGCGGCAAAGTGAAATTTTGCGTTGACAAAAGAGAGCGCAAATGGCTACTTTGTATATAAACTGTAGAAAAATACATATATTCATGTCTCACTACAAAATAATTCTCACATATATTTGCAAAATCTATGGGATATTTTAAAATAAATTATGTACAATACATACATTTTCTTTATATTCAATATCCTGAAATTTTCTTTTTTTCTACTTTCCTTTTCTTTTTCTTTATATTTGTCATTTTTTCACAAATTCCTTTTATATTCTTTTTTACGTATATTCTTTTGCGTTGTTGACTTTATTTTTATTTTCATAATCTTCATAATGATGTACAAATATTTTTGACAGTGGCATACAAATATTTTTGACAGTGACATTTAGGTGTCAATTACAAACATTTGAATTTCTTTCCTTGAAGTAGTTTGATCTGAGAATTTTTACATCAAATTATTTTATATGCATTTCTTTATCTCTAAATCTATAGAAGATATAATAATGAATTTATATTTATCGAATAACGAATTTAACTTTCTTTTATATAAGTATTTACATAAATTTTCGATAAATAATATTTAGATGATTTTTTTCTTGTAACTACTACTTCCGGTTGTCCAATTGTTACCAAAACTTAATCAACTCTTCCCATTATTGTTAGATTGAGGAATCCGTAGTTAAAAATGTCTTAAGTCTTATAGTATTTGAGATATCGTGGATCCAACATCCACACATCCACACACACTCACACATCATCGTAAAAATGTTATAATCGGATTCTAGGGACCTTAAAACGTGCTTATTCACTAAAATCTGGATATGTGATTTTTAGCATGAATTCAATACCTCTCTTAGCGAGAGGTAAAAAGGTTATTTAAATAAACTTAAGTACATACGTACCATAAACTACAAAAATTATGAAAAGTTTACGACTGAATATAAATTTCTAAAAAAATAGTATATTTTGTCCGTACAGCATTCTCTACTAAGATGTATATGTTACAGTAAAAGTACATAGTGAGATCATTTGCACATTGCCCGGCAAATGTAGATTCGCTTACAATTATTTTCACTTTCAATTCAAGTAAATATAACAATAATAACCTTACCGGCAATGTGCACATCATCCCACTATGTATTTTTACCTCCCGCTACTCTTAGTAAGAGAGGTTTAGGGATCGTGCTAAAAATCGCATATCGAGATATTGGTAAATGACCATATTTTAAGGTCCCTACAATCCGATTTTAACATTTTCATGCTGATGTCTGTGTGCATGTGTGGATCCTCCGCTCTAACTCAAAGACTATTATTCAGAAAATTTTGAAACCCTGTTTCGAACTTTTTTTAATATGGAAAGAACCCATTAGATTTTGGTGTAAATAAGATAACTGGAAATGGCACTTTACTTGAAGCTCAAAATAGTTTTTCTTCGATAAATACCTTTAAATGTTAATTTTTCGAGATTTATGTTATTATAAAAATTAAAGATTATTAAATTTTCTGCAGGTTAATACTTTTTGTATATATTTTATGGATAAATTATATAAATATAAAATTTATAAAATTATCTATAATTTAAATCTCGGAGCATACGCTTTAAGCAAACACAACTCCTTGGTTACACAGATCATATCTCAAATGTATGTAACTGACAGAAAAATGTCACTGTCAAGGAACTAATCATTTCAAATTAATAATAGTAACGTTTAAAAAAGAAAATAATAAATAGAACCATAGTTATATTGGAAAGGAATTTAAAACTGTTTCAAGCATATAAGTAAATATGTAAGTCTGTATATTTAAATTAATAAAAATGAAATTGTGGGACATCAGATTTTTTTCTGTAACATACCTTAAATACTTTTTTTTAGGCGGCTATTACATAAATAGTTGTTTTACGTATCCTCGGAAAAGGGAAAGTATTACTTTTACTTTGACATCTGTCGAAGATTATTTTACGGCCGCCAAAAAAGATGACTTTTATAACCTTGATACACAAATAACTTCCTTGGCCGAGAACTGCAAGACTTCATTGTTACAAGAATAAAGAATTTCTAAATATCCTTTGAATCGTTACAAAAGACAATAGAAATTTGAATAATTGTAATTTAGTTTAGAATCCTCCTTGTTCAGTTCTAAAGAAACCCAAGAAATGTTTTAAACTTGTTAAGGCCCATTCTGAATAAAAAGAATTAACGGTAGTAATTAGTGGCATCGGTAGCGTAAGAAATTTATAGTAAAAATTATTTTCGTTCACAATGAAAAATTATTGAAATTATATGTAGTTTCTAGGAATTTTTTATTATTTATTACTAGTGTGCAAGGTTGACAGTTATCGCTGTCATTTTATTTTCGCGCAAAAAGCAACTGACATAGATGATGACTTATTAATTACACTTATCCACAAGCACTCCATTGTGTGAGATAAGAGAAGAGATTAAGGGAATTTAAAATTATTTCAAAAAAGGAAAATGCGTGGGCATAAATTGCATTTGAAATAAGCGAAAATGGTAAGTTACGTGTTCACTTTTAATTGTGCAAAGTTTATTAATAAGTCTGTTTGTTTATATGGCGCAACATCTGAGGCACACCTCAAAATGATCTTTTTTCTATTGCTCATTTTATCTGATGAAATCAGAAAAAAGATGTCAATAAACGTCAAAACCGTCAAAAAATTAAGCGGTAGCGGTAGTGGCAACGTAGAAGTTTGGAGTTTGCAAACTCCTACCGCTGCCGTTGACACTGCGCTACTACTAATTTTCTTAATTTTTGGATGTGAACGAATTCATTTGCTATAACGCATTCAATCTTTTACCCAGGCCACTACCACTGCCACTAATTATACCGCTACGTTAATTTTTTTTGTTGTGAATAATACTTTACTCCCAAATCTAGAGAATTATATACCTAGGCCCGTATTCTGAGCGCACTTTTATAATAAAAGCGCTTTTATGGAGCGCGCTTTTACAGTATATTCTTATCAGGAGTTTGCTCCATAAAAGCGCTTTTATTATAAAAGTGCGCTCGGAATACGGGTCCTAATATAAATAGAAATATATCCTCTAGGGGACTAATGTCCACATTTCTTCTCTAAAGGCAAATTGGTGTACTCTTTCAATTCTTATACCATCATAGAAATTGACTTTTACTTTCGGTCATGAAAAATAAAATTTCCTGTAATATTAATATTATTATTAGTTGTTGAGATGTTCAATACTATTAACAATAACAAATAAAATAAAAAAGGATATAAAAAAAATATCAAATGAAACATATACTACAAAAATAAATTTATTTGTAATCCGTAAATGTTAAAGTTTATCCTAGAAAGTATTTAATGTAAATTATGCCTTCCTTAAAAGTGATGTCATATTTCTATTATAACAACCATAATTGGTGAAATATTTAATGACACCTGGCGCCAGGAAATAGCAATAAAATCTGATGAATGTCTCATAAACTGCATTCACGATTGTTAACTTCTGCGGTCTGGTAATTACTGATGTTGCTGGATAGTCAATACGGATTGATTGTCATGTCGTTGCGGTTTTCTCGATAATTTCAATTGAGTTTTTATTAATATTGCTCAGAGCAACCACTCCTTTGCATACAATCTCTTCTATTGTTTGAATATCTGTTTCTTGGTTATTTACTTAACCTTAGAAATATGTTATCTTACTTGACGTTTTGAAAATATAATTATATTAATATTGATATTTACTGGGTATTAGAGTCTTTTTTTTTAGATTTTGTAGTTGGGTGGTCACCTTTGCAAATATGTCTTAATTTGACAGATATTTGACAAGTTAATTGAAATGTTAAGAAATAAAAGTAAATGTTAAATGCATCATCATAGGAAAACAATATTTAAATCTCGTCTTTATGATGTATTAGATAATATATTTTTCGTTATACCTAGTACGAAAATATGACGACAGTAAATGATAGTTTACATTTAAGATCTAGTTACCACAGACAACGGGTTGAAATATGTCATTAGGAATCTAAGGCAAAAAATTAAATTGTCTACAATAGCTATTTGTGTATTAAGAGCACAAAATGGGCATTGTCGATTGCGTCGCGCGGCAATCTCTCGAAATCGACAATGTCCATTTGCGCTCGAAACACATACAAGATTTTTTCTACAGTCCTCCACTATAACAAAAAATAATAAACGGTACACTTTGTACTTACAGTACTACTCAATAGTTTTGCAGTGAAGATAGGAACGTATTCAAATATGACTAAAAGATATTGTTTTGTCTTTTGTTTTTTCAAAAAATTAATGCCAATTTTGTAATGAATATTATAAGTTTTTTGTATAATTTATTTCTTTCAAGTACATTAAACTAGTGCAGTGAAAAAGTGGATGTCCATTGGGAGCGTTCATGATGCTTATATTATTTTTTGCACGATCGACGCACAAAATTTAAAAGAAAAATAAGATTTGAAAATTATTTTGACATATTAAAAAAAATGATTTGTCAAGTAATTTTTGTTTTTATTTATTTACCGTCTCGCCTCCTGCAAGCTAAGTGAAGCACATCACTGACTTGATTCACATCACTTACCGTTCAGTAATTTGTAAATAAGACCTACTGCCATGGAAACACTATCGGTAAACATAAAAAATAACCCGATCGTGCAAAAATAATGTTTCTAACCATATCAAAAACTCCCACTATTGGCAACTTTATTCAAAGGTACATATCAATTTATAATTTCGCAATACGAAATAAATTTTGTCTTCATATTTGACAAATGTAATCACAAAATAACACTAGCTGTCAATCGGTTTGTGTCTTTTGTCCACCATTTTTTCTTGCGACAGCAACGCCGCCATCTGTGATTTAAATTGCCAATAGTTTTACGGGACAGATGATATTTGAAAAAAACTGTTTTCTCACACCTATGTCACGGTTTTCAGTGTTCATCCTATATACCATCATCATTACTGAAATCTTTGAATAACAGCAAACTGGCACTCCCAGCGAGATATAAAAAGCAATGATGATATAATTATTTATTTATTTATTTTCAATAAAATTACGTTTTGTAATCAATGCAAATGATAAAAATCTATTGATTCATCATCTATAAATAAATAACACTTTCCATATAAGGCAAATAAAAACAATCCACCTGGAGTCGAAGTGCAAATAGTTAAATCCTTAACCTTCCTCGCCATATATGGCTATTTGCACTTGCCGAGTTAGGTAAACGTCACATATGTAGGCGGCGCCATGTCGTCATCTCGTGACGTGTACCATTCACTTCTCATTAATGCTAACTGTAAACAAATGCAAATCGAAAAGATTTTTATTAATGAATTCAGAAGGAAACACATGAATATGAATGAAGAAACATTCGTAACACACATCAATAACAAATATGGTAAATTAGAAATTGTTGATGAAGGTAAAATTCATAATGTTATTTAGTTTTAATGTGCGTGAAATAGAATGTATTTACTACTACCATGAATATATACAAGTACAATACGAGTATATAATTGTTTTTATTAGGAAGAATATAAATTTATTTTTCACAGAAGTCAATGAAGATTTATTATTATTTATATACAGTTGTCCCGTTTTCTGCTACCACAGGAAATAATTAATAGTTACGACGGTTAAATGAGACTTTTATGCGTGTTTCTTTTGCGAATTTTTTGTTCCAAACGAATTAAAATATTAGAATAATATTCCCCGGAATTTTTTGACCTCTGGAAAGATAAAATAATGTCACATAAGTTTTCGGAAAATTTGTGCGTGGACGTTATTGTGGTTACAGGAAAGTACATTGAACCTGATTATTAATACAATAATTAATATAGCTCGCAATAAAAACTATGTGTAACTTTATAGCTTTGATTCATAAATTCATTTAAAAATGCACCGTACAAAAAGTGGAGTCAACGCTCATGCGAGCATAGAACACGCGAATGTGAAAATTATATGAATTCACTATATTTTTTTGAGTCTATCTAAAGTCGATTGGTATCGGTCCCAGAGCGAGGAAATGCAAAATAAAGACAAATTCGGTTTTGCATCCAGAACTAGTTTTCTCCAATAATTAATCCCAGTTAAAACTACAGTTAATAAAATACTTACCGCCTCTGAAAAGTAAAGGATGATATATTAAGCGTCGTTGGGAGCCAACACAGAGAGAAATGGAGTGATTGGTTGCCTGCGGGTTATCAGTGTAGCGGTTTTTTTGTGACTAAAGCTTATTTAAATAGTAGGACATATTTAATAATAAAGTCTAGGTACTTTTAGATACAAAATATAATTTTTTAATGTTTAATTTGTTTTACTGATGACAGAATGTATTAACAGATGTTCGGGTATTGAAATAGTTTAGAGATCATAATTTGGTGATAAATTGAATACTTCAGAGGTAAATTAAATTATTTACTAACTTATCACATTTTTTGGTGACTTGGACGGCGCTGCATAGGGTTTTCAATGGTAAAATCTTAATGTACAGTTATTTGATCCCCTAATTATTTTAGAGCAAAATTGTATTGAGATTTTTGCTATAGAAAAAAATACTGCATCCGAATATGCTATTATTTATAATTTTCCAATTTCCGGAACCGTAAAACTAATCGAAAACATTAATAACATTTTTGCAAAAATCATTGGTGCCATGGAACAAAAATTTTAACAAAAGCGCAAACATCTGTCACAGATTCTTGACGTTTAAACTTATTTTCAAAACTAGGGAAATGAAAACACCTTTATTGTAGTTGATGACAACAATGGAATTGTTGATTACAACAATATAATTTGACGAGAACGAAATTGAAGATTTCTTTAAGAAGTGACTATGAATACGACTCTTAATTTATTTAAATTAAAAGACATAAAACGTATTATCAAAAAGAATTTTTATTTTAATATAAAATAACATATCACAAACCACAATTTATCATTAAACAATGCCCCAATCTGTTGTAAAATTTTTGGCTGACATTTGCTAATTGTTTATGTGATATTTGTTTAAATTTTTATTCCATCGCATCAATGATTTTTGCAAAAATGTTATTATTGTTTTTCAGTATTTTTATGGTTCCGGAAATTGAAAAATTATAAACAATAGCATATTCGGATGCTGAATTTTTTTCTGCGCAAATTTTATTTTTAAATCACACCTTAAAATAAAAGTACCTACCTAACTTTATACTTTTACTTAACTTAAAATAATTACTTACAGATTTATTTCGAATTTTGAATTCCGTATATATCTATTAGTACGAGTTGTTAGTGAAACGTGGAATTAAAATGTGAATACATTACGAAATAGGTACTAAATGTATTTCATGTTGCAAAAAATAAAAACTAAGCTAATTTTTCATTTAAACCGAAACCTAAAAGAACCGAAACAATCTAATAATATTCTTGCAAATTTTTACTAATTACTTCATCTGTTTTTGAAACGTACATTAGTGTCACTCAACAGTATTGTGAAACACACTTTTTTCCTCTATTTGAAAACCTGACATCTTACTCACTCTATTTCCTAATTCTCAGTTTCCAACCATCCCACGCGTTTTCTTATAAAAACAACTAATTCGCGTTCTTGGCGCCACGGTTTGTCTCTTGTCGCGCGCTCGGTGTTTACAGGATCGTTTAACATTCACGCGCTACGTTCCGCAACGGTTGGGCCCCAGGCGAACGCCTACGCACTCGCTTTCACTCAGAAGTTCAAAGTCACTACCGAGAGACCAGACGTTCATTCATGAGAAGACGACATGAAAAATGGAAATGATGAGTTAGATTGTTGGATGTTGGTCAAGGATGATGTGCAAATATAGAGTGATTGGAAATGATATACTAGAAGAATAGGGTCAAAAGCAAATGATCTCTTTGCTATTAGTGATTTTAAATGAGTTAAGCGAGCACCTTATACTGGTTTAACTTTCAAATATACTCCTCAAAAGTGAATAAGGATATTAAAAATAGTTTCTTCGTGTTACAAATAAACATAAGTAATGGTTTTTTTATATTCCCATTCGGTAGGAATATATATATTTCTACACCAAGTGAGTTAAGGTAATTTTTAACCATGAAAAGAGTGAATAAACATTTGTAACTCACGTGGTTTATACAATATTTTATTCAATTTTGACAAAATAAAAAATTATTCAGTTAGTAGGCTGTACATGACAATCATCGTTGACTAATTTTTATTTTAATTCTCTAGCAAATAAAAAGTTACTTATAGTTGTTGCTATGGAGTTAATGTCAGTTAAAATTCAAAATTGAATAAAAAATTTTAATACAAAGAAATGTAAGTTATGCTTTACTATTCTCTTCACTTTTTAGCCCAGTCAACGAGTGCAAAAGATGGGTCTATCTGGAACGTCAACAAGCAGAAAAACCTACTTCAGGACTTTGTTTGGACTTGTTAGTAAAAAAAAAACATATTAAAAGTCCTTGACCCTCAGGTGGGCGCAAGGAGAGGAGCACTTCATAGGTCTCTGTTTTGGTATTTTACGTGTAACTAAAAAAACTGTTGGTCCTACAAAAAATTCCATGCATGAAAATTGTACAATATCCTACATTTTCTGTATTTGAAATTTTTTATTTCTAATAGTGTTGTTGACAAAATTCGATCCACACACACATACGGACATCATCGTAAATATGTTATAATCGGATTCTAGGGACCTTAAAACGTGCTTATTCACTAAAATCTGGATATGCGATTTTTAGCATGAATACAATACCTCTCTTAGCGAGAGGTAAAAAAGCATTGAGTAGCAAATTTTGTTTTCCACTTCCATTTGATTCTCAAAAGGTGCATTCACAAATGAAAATTAGGTTTAGATTTATGCTTTATACTTTAGATTTAAATACTTTGGCTGCATATTACATTATGACTCCATTTGTGAATGCACCTTAAAGGTGCATTCACAAATGGTTTATGGTTTTTGTTTAAGTAAGTCATTCACAAATGTAAATTTAAATTACCTGAAAATTAGTTTTGATATGTACAGACAGTGGCGGATTTAGAAAATTATAATAGAAGGGGCACTAAATTCGGAAAAACAAATTTTAAATATATACGGTGAGCCCCCCCCCCCATCTCGTTAACTTTTGTATTGTATTATAATAAATTGTTCATATAAAAGTTTTATTATTTTAAATATGCTACTTGATGGCAGATGCAAATATTTTTTATAAAATCAGAATTTTATTTTAAAATAGCAACCTATAATTATTTTACTAAAATATAAACCCCCATTTTTTGTCTTTTTATTTATCTATTTGGGGTCCCGCACCGTAACAAAAAATAATAAAATGTACACTTTATACTTAAAGTATTACTCAATAAACAGCGATTAAGATGAAGAAAACAATTTTTTTAATACTTTTCGAGATATTTGAGGTTTGTTGTCAGTATCACTATGACGTCACATTAGTGCTATCTTTCTCTCGCACAAGTTCTATAGTAGGCAGCGAGATATAGCAATAGGTGTCGCCGTGACGTCACGTTGATTTTAAAAATCAAATTCAGTTAAACCAAAACCAATTAAGACTTTTTTATATTACGAATTGCTTCAAAATTAAAAGAAATTTCATTTAAAATAATAAAAAAATTAGAGTGCACAACCCCAAACAAGTAAATGAGTTTGAGAAATATGAGAAATAATGTTTATTCAAATATTCTAAATAGCCATATGAAAATAAATAAAATGCAACAATGTTATACAAAACAAGTTAAAATATCAAATTAAGTACCTAATAAGAATAACTTAAGACAAATATGACGGTTTATATTTTAGTGAAATAATTATTGTTTGCTATTTAAAAAATAAAAGTTGATAGTCGTACCTTTTAAACGTGACTTTATAAAAAATATCTACATCTGCCAACAAATAATATAATTAAAATAATAAAACTTTTATATGAACCATTTGTTCTATTACTTATAAAAAATGAGGGGGGGGGAGGGATTTCCAAAATAATCAACAATTTGAAAAATAAATAGAAATTCTGTACTTTTATTAGTATGTTTATTCTTTTATTTATCTATGATGTGTAATACGTGAATGATGTGTACTTAATTAATTTTTTTTAAATAACATGGGGGGGCACGTGTAGGGAGTGCCCCCCCTCTAAATCCGCCACTGTGTACAGACATGTGTGTAAATGCTTCAAAACAAAAACAAGAATAAAATATCGGTAGAGCAGTACTCAATACGACACCTGTGCGCCGTGAAACTGTTATTCGCTTGGAATTATTGGTTATATTTCAACAATTAAGTTATGACAGTCCATGTTCTTCTTGCATTTGTTTAAAAAGCCGAATTCACCAAGTGGATACTAAACAAAGATGGATGTATATATCTATATCATTTCCGACTTGTTCTCATTAGTGAAGTTTGTGACGTCAAACTAAATCATAAACCTAAAGTTTAAACCTTGCAATGTTTAGCTTTATGGTTTGGATTTAGAAACCCTAAATTCTGAAGTGTGAATGGAGTCATTACATAATATGCAGCCAAAGTCATTAAATCTAAAGTATAAACCATAAATCTAAACCTAATTTTCATTTGTGAATATACCTTTACTCTCAATAATTTCAGTGTGACTCTCTCATTTGGAAATGCAAGATATGAATATACGATCTCTCATTTAATAAAGAAACGTGTTAAAAAAGGACCGAGAAATGAATGAAGATATAAGATGAAAAGTCTCTTCTTTGATGTAGCAAGAAGAATGCAGATGTTAATTTAAAATAAATGAAAGCCCCCATAAATAATGTTGGGATGTAGTTTAACAGAGATCTCATTCCTATGATCTAGCTATGCTATGGTTATGCTAGCAATGGTAGAAACATATCATACTTGAAGTAAATCACAATGAGTTATATCCTTCGCCCTGCTCCATCTATAAACCTCAGGTCAGCTGCAATTAACAGAGTTCAGCATTCTAATGAGCTTTCCTCGATTGTCTTGTACGCTGACAACGAACCATGTAATTATGCCGGGTTTATATATCATTTAATTATAAATACCCATGGCCCGTACGGTACAGTACGAGTACGAGTACCAGAGCTATAAATTCATATAGTTCGTTATGCAGAATCATATATTCAGATACGAATACGATATAGGAAGTAGATATGAATGAGCAGGTAAGAGTAAGCCCAACCTGCTCGCGACCGCGAGTGGTTATTCTTGTTCGGATGACAGTTGTTCGTTATGGGTTCAGTTATGCAAAAAAATATCAAATGTGGATATGAATCATTCTTGAAACTATATATTCATTATAACTCGATACGTTAATCGGACGATATTAATAAGAATGTATTTATCTACAACAGTTACTATGGTGTATTTGTAGTGCATTCATTACATTTATTTTAGGTATTAAGGGCGGTAAAGGTGCATTCACAAATGAAAATTAGATTTATGGTTTTTGTTTAGGTTTAAGTAAGTCATTCATAAATGTAAGTTTAAATTACCTGCAAGTTAGTTTTGATATGTACAGACATCTGTGTAAATGTTTCGAAAACAAGATTAAAATATCGGTAGAGCAGTACTCAACAAGAAACCTGTGCGCCGTGAAACTGTCATTCGCTTGGCATTATTGATTATATTTCAGCAATTAAGTTATGACAGTTTCCATCTTCTTCTCGCATTTGTTTAGAAAGCCGAATCCACCAAGTGGATACTAAATAAAGATGAGTATATATATCTATATCATTTCAGACTCGTTCTCATTGGTGAAGTCTGTGACGTCAAACTAAATCATAAACCTAAACTTTGGACCTTGCAAAGTTTAGCTTTATGATTTGGATTTAGAAACCCTAAATTCTGAAGTGTGAATGGAATCATAACATGATATGCAGCCAAAGTCTTTAAATCTAAAGTATAAATCATAAATCTAAACCTAATTTTCATTTGTGAATACACCTTAAGTAAAGTGAAGTTTACCACTAGTGGTACCCATAAATTTTTAAAAAATACAGAGTGGAAGATCAGTATGTATAAGTACTGTAACGTGTGCGCCCCGCTGCTACGCTGAACAAGCGTCTAAATATAGCCATAACGCAATCGCGCTAGCAGCCGGGCTACGTAAACAAACAAGCCGCGACGTGTCACCTGAACCTTTTGCGTTCATTACAGTTGAATAATATATTTCAAAAATGACGGAGTTACTCGCTGCTCACCAAAAAATAACAACTAAATTTCAACTGTTCTTGTGTCTTCCGTAATTTTTACCTCCCGCTACCCTTGGAAAGGGAGGTATAGGGATCCTGCTAAAAATCGCATATCGAGATTTTTGTAAATGATCACGTTTTAAGGTCCCTACAATCCAATTTTAACATTTTCACGATGATGTCTGTGTGTATGTGTGTGGATCCTCCACTCTAACTCAAATACTATCATTCAGAAAAACCTTGTATTTCGAACTTTTTCTGTAATGTGCAAAAGTAATTTCTTGACTGGATTTGGATATGGAGAAGAATAAATTCTGCAGTCATGTAATTTTTATTATTATTTGCTTCGACGTTTCGATCCTACCAGGATCATCCACACGTAAAGGAAAGAGCCCATTAGATTTTGGTGAAAATCGGATAACCGGAAATGACACTTTACTAGAAGTTCAAAATAGTTTTTCTTCGAAAACTACCTTTAAATGTTATTTTCTCGAGATTAATGTTATTATAAAAATTAAAGATTATTAAATTTTCTATAGATATGCATTAATACTTTTTCTATATATTTTATGGATAAATTTATTAAATTATCTATAATTTACATCCCAGAGTCTACGCTTTAAACAAACAAAACGCAGTTATTCAAATGTATGTAACTGACAGACAAATGTCACTATCAAAGAACTGCTCTGTTCCATTTAAGCCATTCAGGAGATGGCACTGGGAACAGCGCAAATCTGAAGTAGCCGAAATTACATTGGGTACACATGTCTCTTGTCTCTAATTTCACCTAATCAGAGAGGTCAAAACTATTCCCTATGTTCCGCAATACTGAATGGCTTAAATGGAACAAGGTATAATCATTTCAATATAATATTAGTAACGTTTTAAAAAGGTCAAAGTAAATAGAACAATAGAAAAGGAATTCAATACAGTTTCCAGCAAATAATAAATATGTAGGTATGTATTTAGATTAATAAAAACTAACGATTCACAAAAATGTTTAAGCTAATCCTCATTTTTGGATTAGTGAATTCTATTCTATCCCGGTATTTAAAATATTCTCTTTATTTTATTATAGCTCCGGTGGTTCAATGTTTAGAGCAACGCTTCATGTCATGAGTGCTCTCGGGGTTCTGGGTTCGAATCTCACTAAGGCATGGATGTGTGTGAATGTGAACCCACTCTGTAATTGGGATTTAATCCTTTTGAGGGGTTTAAAAAAAGATAGTTACTTGGATTAGATTAAACTATGATTTAAATTTTAAGAAATAAACTGTTTAAATTACAATAAAACTCGCTAATCCAAAAATAAGGATTAACTTAATCCTTTTTCTGACTCGGGCTGTAAATGGCGGGAGGTATAGTATTGGCCACACCAGATTTTTACTACTGCAATTCATCATTTTTGAAATTTATTATTCAACTGTAATTTAAAACAAACAAAAAATTTATACTGTAAATTGCAAATTTTAATTACAGTAAAATTTTAAAAAAATATTATTTTTAGGTTTTTAATGATGTGTAACTTATTTATGTTCATTTATCGCAAACAGCAAAATACAACAATGACTAAAGTTATAGTGTTCACAGCGCAATATGATCAGATATGAAATAGTCACAATAAAAATAGTCCAAGAACTTTCCGACAACATTAAAATACTAAATTATCAGATAACGATTTTTATTAATATTGAAGTAATTAAAAAATAATATTAAAATTTAATATTAAGATTAACAATAATAAAAATAAATCGTATTTTGAACGCCAATGAAGTAATTAACATATCAGTACACAAATTTAATTACAGAAACCTCTTAAGAAAGTGAAACACCATGAATAACAATCTATACTAAATATAGGAATGCAATATTATTTTAGTAAAACACTTAATTAACAGTCTCTTAACTTAATGAATTCTAACTAATGGAATGTATTTATTAAGTGTTGTTCTACGTCGTTAAAATTAGGTTATCAAGGAAATTGCTTCTAGTTTTATTGTTTGGAATTTAAATAATTGTTTATTGCAAATTGTATCGTAGTATTATTTTATTTATATACGATATATAAAACAATGCCAATACTGCAAATACGAATCAATAACACAGGTATAAAGAAATGATAAGTAGAACTGGGTAAATAAAGTAAATTCAACGAGCGTACGTATATATAAACGCGTATGTGGTCATAGCATCAAGAAAAAGGAAGGACGGTTCATAATAGGACGGGCTACCGCCTAGGAATATCATTCAGCAATACAAAAAGTTTTCGTACGATATTCAAAACATAAAATTATAAACTAATTATACATATTTTAAAATAATTTTTGTGACGTCAGCGTTTCACACTACAAGTTCAGGCTCATTTCATACAGCCTTATTAAATCGACACAGAATTTCTAAAAGAAAAAAATATATAGACTATAAATTGAGAATTACGTATCAAATATTTGATAGAAATAGAATTCTATTCATTTTTATAAATATAATTTTCATTTGCCCTGAAGTTATCCATGTATCACTCTGGTCATTAGTCATTCGTAATTCATTTTTTACTTTTTCGTCTGATTAAAATTTGTCTACGTTGTTCGTTGTGTATTCTTAGAATTTCATTACTGTTGAATTTGTTGCGTATCAAATCTGTATTTTTCAATACAAACAGTAACTGTTTTTCGAGTTGTGTTTTTTTTTTGTATCACGCGGTACTATTAAAAATATTTTCTCACTATTTTTGCTAGTTTTGAAGCACGATGGCACAAAACAGCGTTTCACCGACATATTTACTTTTGTAAATTTCAGGTTATCTGTGAATGTCACTTTGGCGTTTAACCTAATGTGACAATCAAAATGGCCGCGTTGATGAAACGCTGACGTCACTGGGCAAGAGAGGAGGCGGAGAAAATCAGCCACGTTTTGAACAATGTCATTTTTAATTGGCAGGTTCTATAAAGAGATACATAGTTCGCTGCCTCCAACTATAACATCATTATGGTTTGGAAGTATATTATTTAGTCAGCGAGAAATAAGAAAATTGGCTTTTATTACAATAATCATGAATTGCAAAAGTTATCTCGATTTTTTAAAAGCAAATTAAAAACAAAGTTTCGATAAATTAAACAAAGTAGACAATTTTAATTTCTTGTCGAGGTCCGAAAAAATAATTCGCGTCTTGCAAAAGAATGGTTAATGTTTAATTGTTATCTATGTATCCAGGCACTAAAGTTCTACTTTTTATCATGAATGTGGAATTTATTTGCTGAAGGTTATAGGGCCCAGAAAAATAGCTTATACCAAATGAGTGATAAAATGGAACTTCAGTGCCGAGGTACATATTCAATTTCATTTAAAATTGAAAAATTGTGAAAATGAAATGAATATTTATTTTTATAGGTTATGTTTACATATCTGACACTCAATGTTGCTAATCTCGGACAATGAAGTTATCGTAAAAAAACAGTCAAAATGATGCACACATTATTTGTCATTTTACGTACAACTGTACTATTGTACATCGTACACCTGCCCAAATTATCTTACATATATAATAAATATTCTAAGGTTGGCAACACTGCATCTGCATAAAATCGTTATATAATGTATAACTTTGGTGCCGATTTCAGAACTTTTAATAATGATATTAGTGCACTTTAGTGAAGAATTCCAATAAAGTTAATTATTTTACCGATTTCAGGACATTATTCCACTGTTTACATGTACAAAAGTAGGCTGGTAACTAAGTAATAACTGTATTTGTATGGTAATATTATTATCATACTGACTTGTCAACAACGGTTTACAAAATGAAAATAAAATTAAATGAAAATATAATGCTCTTCATTAATACATACAGATAACGGTAGTCTATCGTTTTAAATACGGTCTACTTTATTCTAAAGTAATAAACTTGAGGAATAAAGCACATAATTTGAATATTTGTCATGTTGACATATGTCAAAATAATTGTTCTGCTAACCATGGCAATCTGAAAGTAGCATTATGAGAGAATTTCAAAAAATGATATTTATCAATAATGTCTTAATTTTCTGAAACCGATAAACTATTGAACAAACCACGGATGTTATTAATCATAACAAGCCTTAGAAGTCTTAAAACTTCAAACTTACATCTGCGGCAGTTATGATGTGCATAACATTCCTAGGTATATTAATAGGTGATTAATAGCTAATAATTTTATTTTGTTTTATAACTTTCATTAGGAATTAGATGAGAAAAACAATTTAATTATGTATTCATATGTTTGGAACATTTTAATTGCTCAATTATACAACACCTGTACCATTTTATCGGCAGCATACAAAATTCAAGTATACTCTGTTTACAAAATAATTTTTAAGTATACTTCTCACGATAAAAATACATATAATCATCTCATGTAAAATCGAAACTTAATAATGATAATAAAATTTTATGTTATATGTTTTACAAAATAATTTCATGTCCTTAAGCTATTTAAACTTCTTAAATCAAAAGTAAAATTTCGCATCTTCATAATTTCAATACTTTTCCTTCATAAAAATTAATTTAAATTGTGAATAACATGCATTACTCTGATAACGCTGACCGTGTAATTTTAATACTGGTTGACAGGCGATTGAGAATATTCAGATAATTGCGTGAAATTTGGAATACAGGTCCCCATTGGCGATGTTTCAGAATTTTTATCCTCTCGCGACCACCCAAACTTCGACTTTCACCATAGAATTTATTATTTTGCTATTTTGGAACGGTACTGACACCTTACAAGTCAAGAAACATTTAATTTCTGTGGAAACACTATTATATATTAAAACATTCAAGGAAACAATTGTTATGTTTATCCTAACAACATAGTCATTTGTTAATCTGTGTTTAGAAATGTTTACTAATTTTTCATTTGTCCAGATAATAATTTATTGAACAGAAGATGCATAAATTATTTGTGCCCTTTGTATATGCAGATTTAACATTTCCCATATTTTGTTGGATTATTCAATTAATTGTTTTATATAAATGTATCCAATTAAATATTCAACATGATGATGTTGACAACTATACGAGACACGAGGTATGTTAACATATAGACAAAAGTATGCTATTAATCATATTGCTAGATATTTTTAAAATAGTTATTTATGCAGCAAGATATAAAAAATACTATTTTACACTCGTCTCATATACATAATTTTTCTTGCAACCGAAATGTTAGTGATGTTTCTCATAATACTGAATATACAAGCATCCGGCATCTTTAAATACTGATAGTTCTCTCTCATAAAACTAAACAAAATGTAACAAACACTTCTATATTTGTACAGTTCATATTAATATTAAAATTTAGGTTAGGTTAGAATTCATGTCAAAAAATGTGGTGTGGCCAACATTATACCTCCCGCCATATACAGACCGAGACGCAAAAAATATTAAGCTAATCCTTATTTTTGTATTCGCGAATTTTACTGTAATTTTGGCAGTTTATTTTTTAAAATATCGTCTAATCTAATCCAAGGAACTACCTTTTTACCTCTCGCTAAGAGAGGTATTGTATTCATGCTAAAAATCGCATATCCAGATTTTAGTGAATAAGCATGTTTTAAGGTCCCTAGAATCCTATTATAACATTTTTACGATGATGTCCGTATGTGTGTGTGTGGATGTTGGATTCACGATTTCTCAAATACTATAAGACTTAAGATATTTTTAACTACGGATTCCTCAATCTAACAATTGGACAACCGGAAGTAATAGTTACAAGAAAAAAATCATCTAAATATTTTTTATCGAAAACTTATGTAAATACTTATATTAAAGAACGTTAAATTCTTTATTCGATAAATATAAATTCATTATTATATCTTCTATAGATTTAGAGATAAATAAATGCATATAAAATAATTTGATGTAAAAATTCTCAGATCAAACTAATTCCAGGCAAGAAATTCAAATGTTCGTAATTGAAACATAAATGTCACTGTCAAAAATATTTGTAGGCCACTGTCAAAAATATTTGTACATTATTATGAAGATTATGAAAATAAAAACAAGTCAACAACGCAAAAGAATATACGTAAAAAAGAATATAAAAGGAATTTGCAAAAAAATGACGAATATAAAGGAAAAGAAAAGGAAAGTAGAAAAAGAAAATTTCAGGATATTGAATATAAAGAAAATGTATGTATTGTACATAATTTATATTAAAATGTCCCATAGATTTTGCAAATATATGTGAGAATTATTTTGTAGTGAGACATGGATATATGTATTTGTATTTAAAAATATTTTTCGTTTTATGCGTACAACCAGGTAAAATATTTGGCGAGAGGTTATGTGCTGGCCACATCAGATTTTTTTGATAATAAAATGAAGATTTTAAATACGGGGTTAAATATAATTCACTAATCCAAAAATTTGTATTGGCTTTTTTGTGAATCGTTAATTTCTATTAATCTAAATACATATACCTACATATTTACTTATGCTGTAAACTGTATTGATTACCTTTCCTATTGTTCTATTTACTTTTTTCTTTTTAAAACGTTGCATTGAGAATAGACAATTTACAATGCGATGTATTTTTTTTACATACAGCGTAATGTAAGCTATATCAATGTATAACTACCAGTTAGCTCTAACCAAATGTGGTAAGAACAATTTTGCAATATAATCGTTGCTTATCACACTAACTGTCACTTTAACTAGAGATAATAGGAGCGAGCCTTAACCTATCTAACCTAACCATAACTTAACCTAATCTATTCGTACTTAAATAAATAAATAAAATATAAATATATCATCATGGCATATTACCCATTGCTGGGTGTGCCAATCTGCTTTGTTCGCAGATATCGGTAATGATGATGACATATTTGTACCGTGCGGGCGTTTACCAAGCGTCACCTCACGGGAACTCATTGCCGGCGTGGAGAGTGCACCACAGAGGTCAATTTTGTGCCATTTAAAATTCGAAATAATGGGCGTCGGTCGGGATCGAACATCGAACCCGAACTTAGATTTATAATATTGAAATTGCCTTATCATTTATTTTACAAAAAAAAATATTAATAATACTCGTGTAAGTTACTAATATATATATATATATATATATATATATATATATATATATATATATATATATATATATATATATATATATATATATATACATATATATATATATATATATATATATATATATATATATATATATATATATATATATATATGTATAATTATATTTAATATAAAATTATTATTCTGGCTGCGGGCATTATTTCTGCTTGATAAATTTGAAATAGGTTAGCAGAAATTTATATGACACTAATGATTTGATTACAAAGTTCATTTAATATTAAGTAACATATATAGAATAGTGATTAATATATAGGAGATAAATAAAACATTGTTGACTGTGATTGTGAAAGGTTTATCTCTGATTGAATTATATCTAATCTATAACGTTACAACACAGATGGACAACGATAAGCTACTACTACCTTAAATGAGACTAAATTCGCTCGTTTGTAAAGCAATGCAATTATAACATAATGTAGTGACATATTGCCATAATTAACAAACATATTAATCAAAATTCATCGATGTTTGATTGCTGAACCAAGTCATTATGAGCTAATGACGGTTTTAAGATGTGGTTGAAATATTACTGTTATGTTATGTTAATTAATATGCACAATTAATATACTGTATTATATAAGATGTAATTTAGTAATGACTTAATATCGTATATAACTCACCTTGCCAAATTTTAATTAGACCAGGTTATTAAAAGAAGATGATCAAAACATATAATTAAAAAGTTTCATGATTAGTTTTATTTTTCTTTTATGATTATTATTAGTATACTCGCGTCACGTTAAAATTATTTTAAATAAGATATATGGTTAATATTATTTCAAAGTTAAAATACATTTCACCATTCCTTCTTTCCACTTCTTAAACTCTTCCAGCCGATCTTCTTTTGGAATAATGAATGCTTTCAAAATATGTAATAATGTTTATTGCAACCTTCTACCCCGTATTTTTTAAATCCAAAAATAGCCAAAATTGTACACTGCCAAATCAAGTAAGTGTGGTGGTTGTTCCATTACTTTTATATTTTTTTTTTCGCCGAAAACTGAAGTCTTGAAGCTGCTTTACACAGTATCATGGTAACATAATATCTGTCTCTGGATCTCTACTGAACAATGTAGGCAATTTTTTTTCAGTATACCATTTAGCTGTAACTGTCTTTTGTATACACAAAGTGTGTGTGTGTGTGTGTGTGTGTGTGTGTGTGTGTGTGTGTGTGTGTGTGTGTGTGTGTGTGTGTGTGTGTGTGTGTGCGTGTGCGTGGCAATTTTTTCTGTTTTCCGTATTTAAGCTTTCTACATTCATTTAACGAGTTGATTAGATTTTGGGTAAAATTGGACAACCGGAAGTGATACTTTACTTGAAGCCAATAACAGTTTTTAATAAAAATATATATTAAAATATAATCCAAAACATTTCAATTTTAGTATTTGAGACTTTCATATCAAGGGAAATAACATATTAGATTTTGGCTAAAATTGATAAACCGGAAGTGATACTTTACACTTGAAGCTCTGAACAGATTTTCGTGAAAAATATATTATGATATAATCCAAGTTGCCAAATTTGGTATTTAAGATTTTTATATGAAGGGAATATATTAGATTTTGGCTAAAATTAATAAACCGGAAATGATACTTTATTTGAAGCTCTGAACATATTTTCGTGAAAAATATATTGATACAATCCAAAATTTTTCAAATTTGGTATTTAAGACTTTTATATTAACGACATATTAGATTTTTTCGCAGATCGATAAACTGGAAGAGTACTTTACAGAAAGTTATAAACAGATTTGGTATTTAAAACTCGTGTATAATTTGAAACAACATATTAGATTTTGACTTTACTTATCTGATAAACCGGAAGTGGTGGATAATAGATTATAATCCAAAATGTTGTATTACAGACTTTTCTATTTATTGGAACAACAAATTAGATTTTGTTTACAAACGATCAATCGGAAGTGATACTTTACTTAATGCGGATATGTGCTGGCCACATCAGATTTTTATAAATAAAATTTTGCTTTTAATAAAGTATTATCGTACATAATAATTTAAAATATTTTATTTTTCAAAATATTATGTACTCAAACACTTTCAAATGTCAAATTTAATTCATTAAATTCTGAGCACTGGGCATATAACTATTGATTAATATAAAATTTTACATAAAAGTGGCAGCTTTCTTTGCGCTTTTGTTCATTATTTACAGATTTACAGATCTGTAAGATTTACAGATTTATTCAGAATAGAGCCATAAACTGAATCTAAATTTTCTTTGTATTTAAAAGCACTTAATCATAATAAATTATATATCGATAAAGCTCTATAATAATTATTGTTTATTGACAATATTTAAAAATACATATATGTATATGTCAAATTCTTTCCCAAGTTTAATCCTTCACTCTTAATTATTTCCGCGGTATCCTAATCTCTTTTACGATCGCTCTGTATTTCTCTGCAAAAAATTATCACCGATCTTAAACTGTAAAGAAGGTCAGGGGATATGATGTGTTGGATCCAGGGCCGTCCACTTCATTATCACTTTATGTTCGATTCTGGAGATAAAAATCACGAGCTGTCCTACCACAATGCGCTTGTATCTTATTAGTGTGAGATCGTGATAACAGATAAGCAGCGTCCTAATGACCCACGAGGATCAAAATCTCATTCAAATTGATCATTTTGGTTTAATTTAATTCGATCTTAGGCGTAATTTGGAGAAAACACTTGTTGTTTATGTATTTTTGTAGTTTTATCATTATTCTTTAATCGGAAGGAATTTATAAAATTTTGAGTGTTTGTGGTAAGATGTACGATGTACTTATTGACTAACGTATGTATTTTTGTATGATGTAAAACTGAATGATTAAACGTATGTTCCTATTTATAGATACATGATTTTATATAGAAATTTACCCATATGTAGATATATAACGAAAGTTGCGGCATAAATGAAAAGCATTTCTTATGAAAGGTACTTTTAATATTATGCAACTTAAATCGTTTGATAAATATCGACCCCTAAAAGCTCTGCAGTACCTCGAATTCGTTCCTAGTTACGCAGGTATATAACGTATGGTCCTAAAGTTTTAAGAAAATATTTAGATGTTTTTTATTTATACTAAATAACGTTTAATCAAATTGTCACTTGAAACAAAATATCACAATTAATTTGTTTTCATTTTGACAGTTTGGTTTTTCGATTTCATGCAGCAAAATGTCATATAAGTAAGCTAGATATAGGTACGTAAAGGAATTTACAATCGTGTTGGGTGAATACCTAAGGGTGATATTGTTGCAGTTTATCGCGAGCACAATATCTCTGTGGCAACAATTTATCGGAACGGGTAGGATTTTGTAACTCGTCCGTTATCAAATGGTACCGTTATCACTATGGTTACAAAGAAAACGACATTTTATTTGAAAACTATGACGTAAGTATGCCAATCATCTTATAAAAAATAAGTTGCTATAGTGATAACGGTACTGTTTGATAACGGACGAGTTACAGAATCCTTCCCAATAAAAGATTGTGAAGGAGGTATACCTTGTGTTAATTTTCCCAAAAGTGGTCGACCAAAAATTTTGAGCTACATGAGAGAACAAAGATTAATTGCAGTCGTTAAAGACAAAGTTGGAGTGTCACAACGAACTGTAGCCAGAAGATTCAATGTTCCGAAAACCACTGTTTTTAGAACATTTTCTCGAAATGACGTGGCGTTTCGAAAAAGAAGAAAGGCACCAAAATATACCGTGGCCCAATTAGAAAGAATCTCTAGATATTGTCGTGCGTTAAGGCGCCTTCATTTTCTCAATAAACTTATTGTAATAGATGGCGAGAAATATTTTACACTGTCCCATTCAGTGATGAAAGGAAATGATGGTTTTTATACTAATGACATGGAAAACTCACCAGACAATGTCAAGTTCAAAGGTACATCTAAATTTGAGGATAAAATTTTAGTATGGTGTGCCATTTCTGAAGTCGAATATATCTCGCAGCCGTTCATTGGTACTTTATATTCAAAGATGCCTCTCTAAAGTGTTTCAATTTTTAAATACACATCACGCCAATGATAATGTTTTGGCCTGATCTGGCAATAAAAATTGCAACCACTTACATTTAATTTCACATTGATTGTCATTTTTATGTGCAATACTGTAAGAGAAAAAATAAAAAAATCATTTATTTGTTTTCTGTGGTGATTTGAGCATACAATTTATTAAGCGATGATTTTTTGCCAGAACTTTTGTTACAACTTTGTATTAGAAAGATAATAAATAAATTAAAAGAAAAGATTTTTTAATATATTTACATGCAGAACTTAAAATAAAAAGTTTTATTTTATAAATCGATAGGAAAATTTCGAGCTCCATTTAATCTGAATTGGTTATTTATGACAATGTTATTTGAGCGACACAACCTTGCCAGAACTTTCACCTATGCTACTGTACGAGTTACGCGTTCGCTTTAAACACTTGTTGTAAAAACAACTTGGCTTCAAGTGCGATAACATGTAGGCGTTCTAATTTCATTATTTGTGAACTACCAATAGCGATACGGACGCTAATAGCGAATTAGCCAATCCTAAACAAACTTTACTAAATAACAAATTTATTTTTATCGAAGAAACTTTTATATATTAACTCATAAAATTTCATTTTAATATAATTCTAATAGATTACATAATATTTTTCATAATTCAACGTAACATCTCACCCGAAAATATGAATTAGAGGTTACAATAACTTAAATTAAAGTTTAAAGTATATTACTAATTTTATATGTTCTTAATAAAACTACCTATACAGAAAAATAATTTGAATATGAATTAGAAAAATTTTGACTGAAGTTTATTACCTTCTGTCACCTTTAGGTAAGGAAGGTATTGTCTTTGGTCAAAAAATTCGGTGGTGAGTTTTTGATGAATAAGCACGTTTTAGGGTCCCTAGAATACGATTTTACTATTTTTACGATGATGTCTGTATGTGTGTGTGTGTGTGTGTGTGTGTGTGTGTGTGTGTGTGTGTGTGTGTGTGTGTGTGTGTGTGTGTGTGTGTGTGTGTGTGTGTGTGTGTGTGTGTGTGTGTGTGTGTGTGTGTGTGTGTGTGTGTGTGTGTGTGTGTGTGTGTGTGTGTGTGTGTGTGTGTGTGTGTGTGTGTGTGTGTGTGTGTGTGTGTGTGTGTGTGTGTGTGTGTGTGTGTGTGTGTGTGTGTGTGTGTGTGTGTGTGTGTGTGTGTGTGTGTGTGTGTGTGTGTGTGTGTGTGTGTGTGTGTGTGTGTGTGTGTGTGTGTGTGTGTGTGTGTGTGTGTGTGTGTGTGTGTGTGTGTGTGTGTGTGTGTGTGTGTGTGTGTGTGTGTGTGTGTGTGTGTGTGTGTGTGTGTGTGTGTGTGTGTGTGTGTGTGTGTGTGTGTGTGTGTGTGTGTGTGTGTGTGTGTGTGTGTGTGTGTGTGTGTGTGTGTGTGTGTGTGTGTGTGTGTGTGTGTGTGTGTGTGTGTGTGTGTGTGTGTGTGTGTGTGTGTGTGTGTGTGTGTGTGTGTGTGTGTGTGTGTGTGTGTGTGTGTGTGTGTGTGTGTGTGTGTGTGTGTGTGTGTGTGTGTGTGTGTGTGTGTGTGTGTGTGTGTGTGTGTGTGTGTGTGTGTGTGTGTGTGTGTGTGTGTGTGTGTGTGTGTGTGTGTGTGTGTGTGTGTGTGTGTGTGTGTGTGTGTGTGTGTGTGTGTGTGTGTGTGTGTGTGTGTGTGTGTGTGTGTGTGTGTGTGTGTGTGTGTGTGTGTGTGTGTGTGTGTGTGTGTGTGTGTGTGTGTGTGTGTGTGTGTGTGTGTGTGTGTGTGTGTGTGTGTGTGTGTGTGTGTGTGTGTGTGTGTGTGTGTGTGTGTGTGTGTGTGTGTGTGTGTGTGTGTGTGTGTGTGTGTGTGTGTGTGTGTGTGTGTGTGTGTGTGTGTGTGTGTGTGTGTGTGTGTGTGTGTGTGTGTGTGTGTGTGTGTGTGTGTGTGTGTGTGTGTGTGTGTGTGTGTGTGTGTGTGTGTGTGTGTGTGTGTGTGTGTGTGTGTGTGTGTGTGTGTGTGTGTGTGTGTGTGTGTGTGTGTGTGTGTGTGTGTGTGTGTGTGTGTGTGTGTGTGTGTGTGTGTGTGTGTGTGTGTGTGTGTGTGTGTGTGTGTGTGTGTGTGTGTGTGTGTGTGTGTGTGTGTGTGTGTGTGTGTGTGTGTGTGTGTGTGTGTGTGTGTGTGTGTGTGTGTGTGTGTGTGTGTGTGTGTGTGTGTGTGTGTGTGTGTGTGTGTGTGTGTGTGTGTGTGTGTGTGTGTGTGTGTGTGTGTGTGTGTGTGTGTGTGTGTGTGTGTGTGTGTGTGTGTGTGTGTGTGTGTGTGTGTGTGTGTGTGTGTGTGTGTGTGTGGATGTGTGTGTGTAACAAAATTTTCGTCTACGATAACTAAAACTACAATTTAAAAAATTATAATTCTTTCGTATTCTTCTTCGTTACATCCATGTGAAGAGCTGATTAGATTTTGGATAGAATTGGTCAACCGGAAGTACACCCATTTGAAGATTTTAACAGTTTTTCTTGAAAAAACGATGTTAAATATCATTTTTTTACATTTAATGTTATTATAAATATTAAAGAATACTTTATTCTCTATACGATTTGAATGCATTTTATATTTCATATTAAATGGATGTAGACTTAAAAAATTATAAAGTAATTAAATATGACATATATTAGCACCCTATGCTATAACTGTGGAAACAGCTGCTATATTAAGAAAATTCTGATTGAAAGGTGTCAGTGTCAAGTGCAGTTGACAGTATGTATGTGTTATAATTTTACTGGAAATATAGGATCTTTTGCTTTCTGTATGGAATTTGTATAAGATACATACAACTGCCGTAAGGTAATGTACAAGAAATAGAATCTTTTGCAAGGAACTTTCTGTATGACATTTAATTATACAAAATACATAGAACTGACGGAAGGTAATGTGCTGGCCACATCAGCTTTTTTTCTTTAGAAAAGCCAGTTTATAATTGAATGACCCTCGTGTATTTCTGTTATTTTCAAGCGGGCCACACTGTAAATATCTTGCACATTGCCCAGCAAAAGATCAAGCCGGCCCTGTCGGTAATCTTTAATTTTACATTTATTAAATTATTCAAAATTTAAACTCCTTTTAATTTAATCAAAGTAAATCAAAAGCGAAAGGTGGAAATATTAAAAAAAAATATTTCACCATTTCTAGTATAATTTTTGGTTAATATTTAAAAATTAATTTTATTTCGTCCGTTAAAAAGTGCACTCTCTCATTAAAATGGGTTCATAAAGTATGTATATATTTGTCAACATAATAAAAGCAGAAAGAAAGGTACATTTTTTAAAGCAAACGGGTGAAAAAATCAAATGTTATAGCAGGTTTTTATACACGCTTATATTGTAAACGAAGAAAAAAAAAATTGTACGCAACTAGAGTAATACCTACTGCTCGTGTGGTCAAACTTCCTATTCGTGAAATAAGACTGTACTTTAATATTCTTTTTCTATTTTGGTTCTTTAATATGTACTTTATGTAACCCATTTGGATATCATAAAGTACTTCTTTATGACATCCAAATGAGTTTCATAAAGTACATATTAAACAACCGAAATTGAAATTCCTGGACATGAAATAACGTACATTTATTGAAAAATGACCAAAATAGAAAAAATAGTATAAAATACACGTTTCATAAGAAATTTCAGCGCCCTTGTCCCCTTAGAAAACTCGCGGCAAGCCGCTCGTTTCTAAGAATGACGCGTGCGCTAAAATCATGTCTTATGAAACTTGTATCTTAATGTACTATAAAAGAGGTAATTTTCTGGGTGTCTACGGGTGGCAAAATTCTTGATCCGCCCCCGCTCCGTTCTTCACTCATATTCGATCTTGGGCATATTTTATATACCTTCGAATAACCCAATCCACATAACAATATGTAGTTCAAAAAATCTGATGTGGCCAACACGGTACCTCCCGCCATTACAGCCCGAGTCACAAAAAAGATTAAGTCAATCCTTATTTTTGGATTATCGAATTTTACTCTAATTTTGATAGTTTACATCTTAAAATACAGTCTAATCTAATCCAAGTTACTACGAGTGGGTTCACATTCACACACATCCATGCCTTAGAGAGATTCGAACCTAGAGCCATAATGGCACTCATGACATGAGGCGTTGCTCTAACCATTGAGCCACCGGAGCTATAATAAAATGAAGATTAAATTTTAAATACCGGGATAGAATAGAATTCTCTAATCCAAAAATGAGGATTAGCTTAAACCTTTTTTTTGAATCGTTAATTTTTATTAATCTAAATACATACCTACATATTTACTTATGCTGGAAACTGTATTGAATTCCTTTTCTATTGTTCTATTTACTTTTTTCTTTTTAAAACGTTACTAATATTATTTTGAAATGATTAGTTCTCTGATAGTGACATTTACCTGTCAATTACATACATTTGAATAACTGCGTTTTGTTTGTTTAAAGCGTAGGCTCTGGGATTTAAATTATAGATAATTTTATAAATTTATACGTAAAATATATAAAAAAAGTATTAATGCAAATCTATAGAAAATTTAATAATCTTTAATTTTTATAATAGCATTAATCTCGAAAAAATAACATTTAAAGGTATTTTTCGAAGAAAAACTATTTTGAGCTTCTAATAAAGTGCCATTTCCGGTTATCCGATTTTCAACAAAATCTAATGGGCTCTTTCCATTACAGAAAAAGTTCGAAATACAAGGTTTCAAAATGAAAGATAGTATTTGAGTTAGAGTGAAGGATCCACATACACATACACAGACATCATCGTGAAAATGTTATAATTGGATTCTTGGGACCTTAAAACGTGGTCATTTACCAAAATCTCGATATGCGATTTTTAGCACGATCCCTATACCACCCTTACCAAGGGGAGCGGGAGGTAAAAATTGATTTCCTATGTTAAATCCTTACTTTGGAATTTTGTATGAGCATCCTGCATAAAAGAAGATATTATATAAAGTAGTGGGAGGCCTGGTGTTGAGTATAAGAGGTTTTTATTTGTTCGTGTTGCGTAGAACGGTACCTATCTTCTTAGAGGGTCAACGCTTGCGATGAGTCAGCGTTCGTCACTCCGTCACACCTCTTCATTACCACTGATTATTATTCAGAGCCTAAGCGCCGTCTATCATTCCGCGCAACTTAAAACTGAGGATTTATTAGACAAATTATAGTCCATTGTGTGAGAATGCCTCTCTATTAACCAACACTGCTTTCTAATCACACACGACAACATAAACACAACATACATTGAACACTACCTTTACGAGTAAGGTACCTATAATAAGATGATTAACAAGTATGCTAAGCAGCCACCAGAATTTCGCCATGTCGATAAGGATATTTTATGAAATTTGGTATCTAGAAGTTGTCCGACATGTCCGTTTCAAATAAAATATTTTCAAAACACTAACCGGAAGTAGACCCTAACTTTCTTATTTTAAATGGAATGCTATACTCTTTATTTTACCATTAAATGAATATAGTAAAAAAAATTACATACGAAACAAAATATTCTACTCATGATCAACCACTTCCGGCGTAATTCAACTTTTTTGAATTTTTCTGGAAAATCAGTTTTATAAAGAAAGCTTTTGTTTACACCAAAGGTTTGTTCGTTTCGCTATGCTGCGTTTTACCGCAAAACGCGGCGGTAATTGTCGCTGCGTTTTGCGATTCACTGCCAATCGCCGCGGTAATAATTATTACTAAAAATTATATTTCTGTTCGATCCGTTTGCGTTAAATTATTTTCGAAGATACTTCAGACTATTATAATTATAAAGGATACTTTTAATTATTTACTATTGTTATCATTTAAATTTACCTTATTACAAATCATAATTCATATGACACTGACATTTATACAGGGACCCGAAACGTAACGAAAACGTAACCGAAAACCGCACCGATATTTGGCTTTTAATGAAACCGTAACCGAAAACCGAAACCTATATTTTATTTCTTCAAATATGGAAACCGAAAACCGATACGAAAAATAAATTCGTTCTGTAACCGAAAACATGACCGAACCGAAATAATATCGGTACTAAAACCGTAAATTTAAATATAGGTATTTTTATTAACTCACATGTTTTTCGTAGAAATACTAAAATTAAGGCATTTTTTCCATTTTTCAATTATTTTTTGCAATTATAATAAAAAAAATTACTCATTTCTTGAAATTTTTCATTCAATCACCCATTTAGTTTACGTATTGCTATTGGAATAGAATTATTATTATAAATTAATATTAAAATATTAATAATTTACGAAACGTATTTAATTTTTGTTGCAAAAATAAACTGAAGAACTTAAATATGAAAAATGAAAACTTTATCTTATAGTTACTTTTTGAACCGCAATTTTTATTTTTAGATCACACCTTAAAATAATTACTTACAGATTCTTTTCGAATTTTGAATTCCAAACAAGCCGAACATATCTATTAGTACTAGTTGTAAGTAAAAGGTGAAATTAAAATGTTATTACGAAATAGGTACTAAATGATATCATGTTGCAAACAATAAAAAAACTAAGCTAATTTTTCATTTAAACCGAAACCGTAACGAAAATAAAATTTATTTGTTTTTTTAACCGAAACGAAAACCGATATAATATTTTCAAAAAAAACCGTAACCGATAAACGAAACCGAATTTTTATTAATGTAAAAACCGTTAAGCGTAACCGAACCCCAACATTTTTCGGTTCGAGTCCCTGCATTTATATATTTTACAAATGTATTTCAAATTCTAAAACTGAAACATTACATAGCATACTTATTGAAAAAATAACAATTTTTTCCTAATATTTATTTGTCAAACATTGTCATATTGGCACTTCATATGTAGACACGAACATTACCGCCGATTATTTTTATACCACCGAGTCATGAGTCACTGTAAAAATTATTACCGCCAGCTGCCGCGGCGTTTTACCGCAAGTTACTAGAAAAACGGAACGAACAGAATCTAGTGACTTTACAGTGAACCGCGAATCGAAAAGAACTGCAAATATCACCGCCGCGGTTTGCGGTAGACGCAGGGTAGCGGAACGTACAAACCTATATAAAATAATAATCGAGAATTTATGAAAAATGTAATATGTAAGTCAACTTGAAGTTGAAGCTGAAAATTTTCAAAAAACTTAGGTTTTTTAAATGGAAAATACGGGTAGTTTGTGTAGCATTTTTTGAACTTTAAATTTACGTTGACGTAGAAGTTACAATTTGAAAAACTCATGATTATTAATTTGTATTAATGTAAACAAAAGCTTTCTTTATAAAACTGTTTTTACAGATTATAGAAATTCGGCTCCGTTTTCGAGATATAGAGTGATAAAGAAGTGGCCGTTTTTAGAGAAATAATTTAAAAAAGTTGAATTTCGCCGAAAGTGGTTGAGCATGAGTAATATTTTTATGGTTTCATTTTTCAATTTTCTGCTTTCCATTTAAAATAAGAAAGTTAGGGTCTATATATATAAAATCATAAAATTTACGAAAGGGTTAACTCTCTAGGGTTAATAATAGTTATTTATGTATTAAGGGTATAATCAAAAGATTGTAGTACGGGGGAATGTTTAAAGCTCGACGCGTAGCGGAGACTTTAATTTTCCCGAGTACTACAATCTTGATTATGCCCGTGGTAAATTCAACGTTTTATTTTATTGTGATTCTTGAAATTCAAGGATTCAATGTGTTTATATACGGTATCGTTGTGCTAGCGTTGTGAATTTTAAGTATGCTGTGGTTTCTAGCTATATTGTTCGTTTATAACAAATTTTAATTTAGTGTCAAATGATAATGGAGGATATCGATTATTCAAAAGAAATATCGAATGAATTTGATGCTGCCCAGAGCAAGTTGTTTCCATAAAATTGAAAAGACGTATACGAGAGAGGATACCAATAGTTTTACAAGCAGTGATGTTCAAAAAATGTGATTTATCAAATTTATTATGTTGTCTGACATTTATCAAAAAACGACGATTTTGACGTTTGAGTAGCTGTTGCTTGGCAACTTTATAAGCTCTCGGGCGATAAAAGCCAAGTTGCGCCCGTTTTTGAGGACGGATAAACAAGTTTATGATTCCAAAATAAAATAAAGTTTTTTTTTTATTGCAGGGCCATGCAGAATCCGTCCCAGCAGATCAAAAAGTATTAGATCTTCTAAAAGCAGTAAGTGTATTTTTTTAATTATTTCATTTGGAAACACTTTCTCTTTCGTATGAGCCCATATTTTCATTTAATAGATATTGGAGTAAATATTTATGCATATATAATTCAAATTCCAAATAAATTTTATTTTAATTAAACGTAACCTAACTAAATTACTCCTTCTAACCAACAGAAGCTCTTCTTAGATACCGCTGCTTACAAATATTTATCTAATTAGAAGAAAACTTAGATATGAGTTCCTAAAACTATATGTAATCTTTGTTGTAATCATATCAAAACTATGTTCCGAAAATATGCTCATCTGCATTAATTATTACACGTTGGATTTATGCTCAGGCTTTATCGGACAAATAAATCAAGTGTTTAATAACTGATATTAATCGAATAATTTGGTTGGGCCGCGTGTCATTAAGAAGGCATAACATGTAATTTCGTCAGGCAATTATTATTCTTTGCGTTTCGGAAGTTTTCTTCATGCTTAATCACAAAATTTACAATAAGTTTCTTAAAAATGCTCTTCGTTTGAAATGCTTTCAAAATAATCATGAATTGTATGAAATATAAGTTTCGTCATCTGTCACAATTGATAAAATATATGCCCGCCTATATTTTATAAGTTTCTTGGCTAATACTTAAACGTTCCGCATATTGGATATCAGAAAGCTGATCTTTGTAAAGTATGGCATTTTTAAAAGGTTGCAAAAAAACCAGCCATATTGTGACGTCAGCGTTTCACACTGCAAGTTCAGACTCATTTCATACAGCCGTATTTTATCGATACAGAATTTTTAAATATATATATATATATATATATATATATATATATATATATATATATATATATATATATATATATATATATATATATAGACTATAAATTGAGAATTACATATCTAAATATTTGATAGAAATGCTAATATATTAATATAACATCATTCTATTCATTTTTATAAATATAATTTTCATTTGACCTGAAGTTATCCACGTATCACTCAGCTGCTGGTCATTCGTTTTTACTTTTTCGTCTGATTAACATTTGTCTACGTTGTTCGTTGTGTATTCTTAGAATTTCATTACTGTTGCTTTGTTGCGTATCAAATCTGTATTTTTCAATACAAACAGTAACTGTGTTTCGAGTAGTTTTTTGTATCACCCGATACTATTAAAAATATTTTCTCACTATCTTCGCTAGTATTTTGGCACGATGGCACAAAACAGCGTTTCACCGACATGTTTAATGGGTCGGTTCTGATCACATCTGTAAGTATTACAAATCTGTAAATTTGTAAAAACCTGACAAAAAACCATCTATTTTTGTTGATTAATATAAAATTATACATAAGAGTGGCAGCTTTCGTTGCGATTTTGTTCATTATTTACAAAATTACAGATATGTAAGGTTTACAGATGTGAACAGAATCGATCCATTACTTTCGTAAATTTCATGTTATCTTTAAATGTCACTTTGACGTTTAACCTAATGTGACAATCAAAATGGCTGCATTGATGAAACGCTGACGTCACTGGGCAAGGGAGGAGGCGGAGAAAATCAGCCGCGTTTTGAACAATGTCATTTTTAATTGCAATTTTTTCAGTATTCAAGATCAATTTGAGGAAAAATAAAAAATAAGGGCCTATTATTTTTCATTACTCTATCGATTAAAGTTAAAAATGAAAAATTGTGCATGACCTCATTCTTTTTAAAGCTTGTTCCGAGAATATTATTACTAGATAAAATTTTTCCTATTTGTTAATAGATGTTGAGAGATAGTACTCTACGCGATAGGCGATACATTAGAAAACAATATAATATATGTAAATTACATGTTAAATACCTATAATGAAAATTACCAGGAAACAATCCTGCCTTATATCCCACAACAATACTGACCCATATTCAAAAAATTCTTGCAAACTTAATCATTTAATCATCAATTTTCAATGCATCGGCCAGTCAGCAAATTAGCATACGCTGTGGGAAGATTTCGCGTAAAAAATAACAATTATTATGCGGACTGTCTGCTTTGTGAAGCCGCTGACCTGTGACCCCGAGGTTGAGACAAATTAGAGGGTGTCACAATGACTGATTTTGCCTCGAAAAGAAGCAAAAGAAGCAGCGGATCTTCCCGCCGACAAAGTGTGGGCCGGCCTGCGTGAAAGCGAAAAATCGCAAAAATTCAACGGCGTGCAGCCCACGATGTAAAAGATGGTTATTGTTATTGAATAATTGTTACGCATGTGGGTAGATGCAACAGTCAAGGTTAGGGTTATGTAAGGTATTTTTAACGAATTGACGTTTATAAGGAGGTTATAATATAGTGGGTGAGATGATCAATACTATTGAACTTATGTGCGAGCGTGATTTTTACCTCCCGCTATCCTTGGTAAGGGAAGTATAAGGATCGTGCTAAAAATCGCATAGGTATCGAGATTTTGGTAAATGACCAAATTTTAAGGTCTCTAGAATCTAATTTTAATATTTTCACAATGATGTCTGTAAGTATGTGTACGTGTTTGGATCCTCCACTCAAACTCAAATACTATCATTCGGAAAACCTTGTATTTCTACCTTATATCAGATAACCGGAAATGGCACAAAAATATATTCAAATGTTATTTTTTCAAGATTTGTGTTATTATAAAAATTACAGATTATTAAATTTTCTACAGATTTGCAGAAATACTTTTTCTATATATTTTATGGATAAATTTATAGAATTATCTATAATTTTAATCCCGGAGCCTGTGCAAGCAAAACCCCTTGGTTACACAGTTCATATCTCAAATGTTTGTAACTGACATAAATGTCACTGTCAAAAAACTAATCATTTCAAATTAATAATAGAAACGTTTTAAAAAGAAAATAGTAAATAGAACCATAGCTATATGGAATGGATCTCAATATAGTTTCCGCAACTAAATATGTAAGTATGTATATTTAAATTAATAAAAATCTGATGTGGCCAGCACATTACCTTCCGTCAGTTCTATGTATTTTGTACAAATTACATACGGAAAGTTCCTTACTAAATTTAATATTCTATTTCTTGTACATTACCTTCCGGCAGTTGCATGTATTTTATGCAAATTTCATACAGAAAATTATTATTTTGTGACGTTTTCTATACACAGTGTAATGTATCTGCAGAAATAAAAGATTTATTATTATTATTATTTCTTGTACATTACCTTAAAGCAGTTGTATGTATTTTATACAAATTCCATACAGAAAGCAAAAGATCCTATACCTATTTCCAGTAAAATTATAAGACAAACACACTAGGTCAATTTCACTTGACACTGACATCTTTCAATCAAAATTTTCTTAATATAGTAGCTGTTTCCACAGCTATGGCTACTTTATGAAATTTAATTTCTTTATAATTTTTTAACTCTATATCCATTTAATATTAGGTATAAAATGCAATCAAATCTTATAGAAAATAAAATATTCTTTAATATTTATAATAACATTAAATATGAAAAAATGATATTTAATATCGTTTTTTCAAGAAAAACTGTTAAAATCTTCAAATTAGGGTACTTCCGGTTGACCAATTATAACCAAAATCTGATCAGCTCTTCATATGGATGCAACGAAGAGGAATACGAAAGAATTATAATTTTTGGAGTTGTAGTATTAGAGTTATCGCAGACGAAAATTTTGTTACACACACACACACACACACACACACACACACACACACACACACACATCCACACACACACACACACATACAGACATCATCGTAAAAATAGTAAAATCGTATTCTAGGGACCTTAAAACGTGCTTATTCATTAAAAACTCACCACCGAATTTTTTGACCAAAGACAATACCTTCCTTACCTAAAGGTGACGGAAGGTAAAAATTATCGATATCTGTGTACAAAGCAGATTGGCACACCCAGCAATGGGTAATAAGCCGTGATGATATATTTATTTATTTATTTATAAAAATTAAATAGCGGGAGGTTTGGTATTGGCCACATCAGATTTTGTATTTAATTAAGGCCCGGTATTTTCACTTCCGAATAAAGTTTCGAATATGTATTCGTTAAATAAATTTATTCTATTTATTTATCCAACGAATAATGGACCTTTTCAATTTAACGGCTATCTCTTTCTATCGCTGCAAATAGTAAGAAAATGTATGTATTCTCAGTAAAAATTTGCATTGTTAGACATTTTAAATTCAACAAAAGCTTTTGTAACTTATTTCGATAAGATTTTTTAAAAGTTATCTGAGATATTCTCACATTTTACGTCTAAATCCTTTAGAAACAAACGCCATAGATCTCAGTTGTTCTTACTACGCGCAGATCTCCATTGTGCATATCTTCTATTTCTTTAAATTGAAAAGGTCCATTCCATTGCGTCTATTCACACATTTTATAGAAACAAATAGCTATCTGTCGAATAACTTTAATGATCGTGAATTGGTAGCCTTGGAGAGTGAATTTGTCTCATCAGAGAAGGATGGAGTTTGTCAACTTCTTTTGAATCCGTAGTTGTCAAAATTTTGTTTGTTACCTTGAATGTCAATGTCATCTGTATTCTTCTGCATTTTTAGCCCCGGGAGACTGTAATTTAACAAGTGTACTATCTAATGCAGCATTCATATGTGGTAAACGAGATAAATATATTGTAAAATTGCCCTTGTACTTTTTGTATATTTCTTTCAGTTCAAAGTAAATGTTTGTCATTGTATTCAACAAAATATATCCAAAATATATTTTGCCAGCGTCAAATGACAGGATCTTTATAATGATTTAACTATTCACTGCATGAGATCAAATGTGATTCCCAATGCCGCTATGTCGCTGTCTGATGGAGTAGGATCGATTTCTCACGTTATTTATTAATTCATAGTTCAAAATACCATCATAATCATCAAAAATATTTAATATATCCATTTTGTTAATAAATCTGCACTGTGGAAATGTAATGAACTTACTTACGGTTATTCGCTACCCAAGTATTCCGAATAATTTATTCCGCGAATAACATGTTATTCTTTCGAATAAATTTATTTGCAAGTGAAAAGACAACAAAAATAATTATCTCAAGTGAAAATACCGGCCCTTACACAATTATCAAAAAGAGGCACAAATATACATAGATTCACCAGATATTATTATATAAAATATTTAAACATGTTGGCACCAATTACAAGACTTTATACATTGGCAAAACTGTCTACTTTTTCGCCATGACACATATTGAAGACGATAACGATGTTTCGAAATACCATTTTATTAGCTTAATGAATAAAAGCCTAATAATTTATACATCTAGTCAGTTTTATAGGTATTTATGAATACGTAAACATTCATCAAATCCTATAAATTTGTAGCAATAATTTTTGAATGTTCATGCTTGATTTTCTCGAGCTAATGAATAGGTTAGAAGACGACCACCCAATGAGATTATCATTCCAAATTCATAAACTTGTTTTATTGTTTTATATAATTTGTTTTGACACTCATGACTATAAAGCACAAAATAGGTTAGACAGAGAGAAAAAAATTATATTTTACAAAGTTATTTCTAGTTTTTAACAATAGTTATTTACGTAAGAGTCAGGAAATTGGTGCCGAGTATTCTACGGCTCCGAGTCAAGTACAGACATTTTACTGACGAAAATGAAAATATTTCGCACAATGGGAGAATTAGTCATGTTCAAATGTAATGATTTTTCCACATTACTTGCAATACTATACAAGCAATATTACTATTAATGCAATAAAAGTAATAAAATATAGCGTATTTTTTTTTGTACAAACGATATTAAATTTATCGTTAGTCAAATCGCCCGTAATACGATGACGTATGCTGCATCTGTGGTTCGCCGTAGTTGTCCGCTACGAGCGCTAGTTTAAAGTGAAAGCATGAACGCATGTCTTCTATATTTGATATTGAAACGTCAAATTTAATGTCAAATCGTAAAAACTAAATTATTTGATCTTAAATATGTAAATGTAAAAGCTAGAAAATACGATAAACACAGAAATAAAATTGTCAAGTGTCAAATTTAATATAAACAGGTGGCCGTGTTTTACATTTGTCTTTCTATGAAGCGCGTCAGCCTGTTGAACAGTGTGTATATTAATAAAAAAAAAATTTGAAATCTTTGATTATAATAAAAATTAATTTTAAATTGAATAATTAAATCTTATTTTATATAAATAATAGAGTGATTTTCTCGTTTCTAAGGTAACAGAAAAAAATCTGATGTGGACACCACACGACTTCCTTGTTCGCAAGACTAATATGAAGTATAGACTCAATTAAAAAATTGCACGTATTTGACGTAATTTGACATTAACATCTATTTTTTTTTTTTGTTATTTTTTGTTCTAATCCATAGCAAGCTTCATTACAAAAACCAAAAAGTATATAAGTTTTAAATTTACATATATCGCTTATACAAAGGGCTAATTTAATAATACTTGATGTGCTAGACGCAGAATTTAATTCTTTAAAACTTTTATTTGAAGTATTTATTTCTAAAATCAAAATGAAACCATTTTATTCAAGAAAAACTGTTAAAAACTTCAGGTAATATATCACTTCCGGTTAGCCTGTTTTAACCAAAATCTGCTATATTTTTCCAATTGATATAAAAGTCTTATATACCAAATTTGAAAAGTTTTGGATTATATATTAATATAGTTTTTCATTAAAATCTATTATAGGCTTCAAATAAAGTACCATTTCTGGAAATTATGTAATGACCAAAAAGGGAGGTGCACAACTAGAAGTCCTAAATACAAAATTTCAACTTTCTACGGCTTACCGTTTTTGAGTTATGCGAGATACGTACGTACAGACGTCACGACGAAATTAGTCAGAATGGATTCAGGGATGGTCAAAATGGATATTTCCGTTGAAATCTGAAAACCGAAATTTTTCGCGAATACAATACTTCCTTTACTTTGTAAAAAGGAAGTAAAAAGTAAGTAAACGAAAACTAATTATTGTTAGTTTTGCATTTTTGGTGCATGCGTTTCTGCTCATTTGCAATGTCTTGAGAAGCAAATAATTGCAACGAGACATTTTGGGATTAATATATCCAATGTTCAAAATTTACTTCCAAAGTAAATAAAATCTATTCCTTCAAATGACAATCGATGTTTCGACAGCAAAATGAATAAAATTTATTCGAATTTGTTAGTTCAAATAAATTTACTATGGAAGTAATTTACTAAAATCGGAACTGGAATACAATAAAGAATTATTTTTTCCTATTTGTTCAGAAAAACAGCGTTTATTGTGAGAATATGTTGTTTTTCATCAAGTTTCTTTTCATGATTTTCATCTTGCTGTATCTAACCCAGAAAGGTAAAATCAAATAATATTGTATTATCTCATCATCAGTTTTTTCCACGGATTAACAGTCTTCAATATATAAAATCCGCACGTATCAGGGATTTTTCTTCTTCGAATCTGTTGTATCTCGGCGTTGCATCATTTGTTGCGCTGGTACCCCAGGCTTTATATAGCGAAATGAATTCCACTTTGCTGATGAATTAAAGTCGCATTTGGTCTTATACGGTACGCGGTCTCTTCAGCGCACTTCCGCCGATATTAATCAGAAGTTTTTATCTGGAGAGGGATTCGATTCGATCCGGGAGCTTCTTCCACAAACGGTGACGACGACCAGGGAATTCAAAGCAGGACACTAAATCACCCAGCAGAATTTTAATAGGAGGAACACAAGTTCATTAGAGATTGGCCTAATGAGGTATTAAAAACTATGTATGGTGGATTGTATTTGTATTTCAGCTCTAACAAACAATAGCAACTAGCTAGATGTTTTCATTGTGCTACAGATGAGGCTAATTGCCCCATACACTATTTTAAAAAGGATTTTGAAAACAATCCACAATTTAATAAATAATTACAGATTCAACTTCAAGTAGCCCTATATGAATTAAACTTGACTGATCTTTTCATATAACTGCTGCTAGTCAAATATTTGTAGAACATTATACATCTAAACTTAAAATTTAAGTAAAGGACTTAAAAATAGGTGGACAAATTCATATATGCAAACACTCGAAAATACTTCATTTCAGAGACATTTACATGAGAAGGTTGTAAGAGCGAAATTAGCGCGGTGCAATAGTTTCAGTTTCAAGGATGAGAATAAGACACACTGTCCATAATTTTCTCTATTGTATTTTAAATATATTTAAAGTAGTTCTCTTCTACATTAAAGCTGGATTCAGAGATTGCGTAGTAAACATAGCATAGAATAGCACAGAAAAACATAGAAAATGAACATACGGAAAAGCGTGTACTGATTCAGAGTTACAGACATAGCATAGCACAACACAGCAAAACAAGGGGAATTGGTCATATTTTATTTCAAAGCTATGTTTTGCCATGTTCGGCCATGTGCGCTATGTTTCGTGAGTATTCGTAGTTACACCACGCCTACTACTACAGTGCGTTAATGTTGACAACTTGCTGACATTTGTTTTGTAGTTTGGTTAAGACAACTTTTAAGTTATTTTGTATTGCAGTTGTGTTTATTATAATTAATTAAAAAATTAGTGATTCTTATGAACAAGACATAAAGTTAATAAGCTTAATGGAGAAGTCGCCGATCCTCTACGACAAAAAGAGAATGGATTTTCTGACATGAATTTATCTACATACAATAGTTCTATGTTTTCTGTACAATCTCTGTATTGGTTTTAAGTTTCTATGTTTTCCTATGTTGTGTATTTCTATGCTGTGTTTACTACGCAATCTCTGAATCCAGCTTAAGACACGACTATTCTTTCCTTTCTTTCTTAACATGTTGACCGCCACCATTAAAAATAAAAGTCGGGTCCAGGGGGTCATTTTTTACCTCGTCATACCATAGGTAAGGGAGGTAATGTTATGTTATCTTAGTTTTCAGTAAATAAGCACGAATTAGGGTCCCCACAACACGTTTTTACTATTTTTACAATGATGTCTGTGTGTGACGATTATTTCCTCCACGATAACTTTTACAAAAAATTTCTAAAATTTCTATTTTCCGTATTTAAGCTTTCTGCATTCATCTAAAGAGTTGATTAAATTTTGGGTAAAATTAGACAACCTGAAGTAATACTTTACTTGAAACTCATAACAGTTTTTAATGAAAATGTACATTAAACTAATCCAAAACTTTTCAATTCTAGTATTTAAGACTTTCATATCAAGGGGACTAACATTAGATTTTTTTAAAATTAATAAACCGGAAGTGATATTTTACTTGAAGCTCTGGACAGATTTTCGTGAAAAATATATTATGATATATTTCAAAACTTGTCAAATTTGGTATTTAAGACTTTTACATGAAGGGGAGCAACATATTAGATTTTGGCTAAAATTTATAAAACGGAAGTGATACTTTATTTGAACTCTGAACATATTTTCGTGAAAAATATATTGACACAATCCAAAACTTTAAATTTGGTATTTAAGACTTTTATATTAATGAAAACGACATATTAGATTTTTTTCTAAAATTGATAAACCGAAAGTAGTACTTTACAGAAAGCTATAAACAGATTTTCTGGAAAAAATATATTAAAACATGATCCAGAACTTATCAAATTTTGTATTTAAAACTCGTGTATAATTTGAAACAACATATTAGATTTTGGCTATACTTATATGATAATCCGGTACGACAAAGTAGAAAAAACACTCGCTGTCCAAATTTCTAACAATACAATGTTGATAAATGTCACTTGTCTACATTGTAATGGAAACATTTATTCAGGAATTAATGGCACAGTAGTTACACAATTTACCACCCTCACAAGTCAATCTGACAAATAACTGCTCTGTCGGAATATTACATAACCAAACAAAATGACGCACTGCTGTGAAAATTAAAATAAGGCATTCATTTACAAAACGAAAGTATAAAATGCTTAGATTAAATTGAAGCAATAGCTCAAGAAAAATGAAAAATAACGGTAAATTAAAATTAAATATAAAATAAATTGTGTGAACAGTTGTGCTGCCACCTACAAAAGTTTGGCGTGAACCTTTCCAATGGACATCCACTTTTTCACTGCACTAGTTTAATGTACTTGAAACAAATAAATTTTTGTTATGGTAGAGTACCCCATTGTGGCGACTGTATGTTTCGAGCGCAAGTGGACATTGTCGACCACTCAATCGACAATGTCCCATTTTGCGCTCTTACTACACAAATAGCTATTGTGTAGAACTCTACTGAGCACGATACAGGCAAACATTTTTCACTATATCATTTAGCATTAGGTAAATTAATTGCATTTACCAGTCCCGTACTTCTAAAAAATACTTCCTACATTACTTTTTTTCTTGGCTCGACAATTTTTTTAATGCAGGTAATCGTCTATTGTTTTAGCTAAAGATCCAATTCTTAGTTGATGACATGAGTAGTTCTATTCTCTTTTTCGATTATTTTTTTAACAGCATCAATGTTCTTATCGATAGTTGCTCCTCCTGCTCATTTTTGGTGAGAACAGAATTATTCCCCTTTTGTAAAAATCTTTATACCAGCGGTAAAATAGTAGCCAAGGAATATGCTTGTTCATTAAAAACTCTGTTGCATATTTTTCTTTTACACGGCCTACTTGTATTTCCAGTGCTTAGTAATCAATGATTTATAGAACATAATGTGCGTATGTAATGTAGCGAGTTTAACTAACTTTAACAGCTTATTCTTCTGAACATTTTGAGTACAAAATGTCTCGTAAATATCATTCGTATTACTTTTAGTTACCAAAATATAAGAAGACAAAGTTTTTACAGTAAAATTTTTCTTTATTCAAAGACTGCGAAAAAAGTACTGGTAATATCTTCTTTCAGATTATATTTCATTCGAATATCTCTTCTTGTTGAATAAGACATGTTGTGATGTCTTCAACCCTATTCTTCTCAATCGCTCTAGGTGGTCTGTTTTGCTAGGTGGCGTATATGGTCAGAGGCTTGACTCGGTAGCTTCAGCTTCCAGATCACTCCTACATAGCCTGCACAAGCCGTCTTGGATCCGCGGACGTATACACGTAATCCACTTATGTCTTAATGCGAAACTAGCCTGTCATTGTATATTGTTTCCAAACGATTGTGAAGCGAACACAACAACAGCGGTAGGATGATGTGTTTATTTTATAAGCATATTCAGAAGAGGATATACTGTTACTGGTAAGTATATACATATTAATAAATTGTTGTGATTCTGACGAACCGGGTTCATTTATGTCTACATAAAATAATATTTTACTTTAAATATACAATTTTTTTCAAAAGGAAACATTGGCTTCATTTCGGCTGTACTCGTGTAATAGTTAGACTTAGGGGCAGTATTACTCATTGGGGCTTATTCTGTATCTCCGTGGTTAATTTTTAACAACTGGTTATTTTTTTAACCAATCAAGTATGTTGACAACAAAAAAAGGATTTTTAGTTATCAAATTGATAACTATTGGATAAAATTTTTAACCAGTGGTAAAAAAATTAACCACCGAGTTACAGAATAGAGCCCATTGTTATTTATTTTATCATAATTGAAGTTGTTATTTTGTATACCAAATTCACGTTCTCGAAATAAAGTAAGAAGTTGTTTTTCCTAAGGGATGTTTACCCTTATCACGTAGTGTCAGAAATTAGTCAATAGTTTGGCTAGCCAGTCAGAGGCAGAATTTGTGATGTCATTGGATAACAAGAAAAACATAGATTCGAGAATAAGAGTTGAAAAAAGAGAGTGATAGTCAGTATGAAGTCGTGCAAGTCAGTTGGTCATTATGAAGACGCAGAAGGGTCAAGTTTTGTTTTACTAGCTAGTTAGAGTCGCGAAAAAGTTCTGTTTAGTTTAGTTAGTCAGTATATAATAAAAGAGATCATTTGTCTAATTTTGTCCGTATGTAAAGTATCATTCACAACAAAAAAATTAACGTAGCGGTAGAATTAGTGGCAGTGGTAGTGGCCTGGGTAAAAGATTGAATGCGTTATAGCAAATGTATTCGTTCACATCCAAAAATTAAGAAAATTAGTAGTAGCGCAGTGCCAACGGCAGCGAAAGGAGTTTGCAAACTCCAAACTTCTACGTTGCCACTACCGCTACCGCTTAATTTTTTTGATGGTTTTTGACGTTTATTGACATCTGATTTCTGATTTCATCAGATAAAATGAGCAATAGAAAAAGGATAATTTTGTGGTGTGCCTCAGATTTTGTTCTACATTAACAAACAGACTCGTTAATAAACTTTGCACAATTAAAAGTGAACACGTAACTTACCATTTTCGCTTATTTCAAAGGCAATTTGTGCCCACGCATTTTCTTTTTTTGAAATTTTAAATTCCCTTAATCTCTTCGCTTATCTCATACAATGGAGTGCTAATGGATAAGTGTAATTAATAAGTCATCATCTATGTCAGTTGTTTTTTGCGCAAAAATAAAATGACAGCTAAAACTGTCAACCTTGCACCCTAGTAATTTATAATAAAAAATTCCTAGAAACTATAATTTCAATAATTTTTCATTGTGAACGGAACTAATTTTTACTATACATTTCTTACGCTACCGATGCCACTAATTCTTACACTACCCTTATTTTTTTATTTTTTTTTGAATGGGCCTTTAGACTTTGCTCCATAATTTGCCACCGTAAAACGATGTTCAGCTGAATTTAAACGTAGTCGCAGAAGTTTGGTGATTATGAGTGTTCAGGATAGCTAACAACTGCGACCACATCGATAAAGATCATCAAATGATACTGGATGACCGTTGAATCAACATTAGAGTTATAGCAGAGGCTATGGGCATATAGAAAGCATGCGTTTCTTATATGAAGAATTGATCATGATGAATGTAGTCGAAATAACATTTCCAAGACCCTGTTATAGAGTTAAGTGAAACAATATGAATTTTTTGAATCAATTTTTAACTTGAATCCACCATCATACTTCTGGGACGAAAGAACAATCAAAACAATAGATTACGAATGATGACTCTGCTGCAGACCCCAATTAAGATTTGGATAGGTTAAAGATGTTAGAGTATCGATGGAAAATGATTTTTGTCTTAAAAGGAGTCTATGTTGAAAAATAAAATTGAATTTGACCGTAAAATTACTTGTTTGTGTATTAGGCTAACAAGTTTTTAATGATACCTCTGTAAATTTTATCGGTAACTAAATGCCGTTCGAAAAGCCTTATTTTTTTATCTATTTCGCAGAAACAATACTTGTTTCTATATGTTAAGCTCATACATTTACTGACTACCCTCATTATGTGTAAACAGTCACTTTCTAATATTTATGCGTTAAATAATTGACTTCCGTCGGTTTCTATTGATCTTTAATTACTTTAAATCAATTATTGCCTCATCTTGTCTGCCTATTAAAAAACCATATTTGCATTGATTAATAAACAAATAAAAATCACATCCATCCCACACGCCGCCTAGCAATTAATCAAATTATTGTCAATTAACACCTACAGTGACATCTCCCGCGGCTTTCTTGTCACTCACGCACACTTCGATTCAAACAATGCGAAATTAATAACCTCTAGCGGGAATTGTCTATCTAGAAGCCTTAGGCCTTCACTTGTTCTCGTTCAATTATCTTCCAAGGCGCTCTATGTTGACAATTAGTGTATTACACACATGTTGGAGTAATATAGGATTATAGACTAGTTTATTATTTATTAGAATTGTCTATGAATAATATTAGTTTTTGTATATAGTACAGGTGTTTAATGATATAGCAAGATAAAATAATTGTAATATTTTACATTTCATATGGAAAATATATGCAAATATTGTTTTCTTTCGAAATGATAAATTATTCTTAATTATATTTTTGTTTCAGGATTATTTCTTTCACGTTGGAGAATAATACCCTCAATTAACATCTATTTAAGTCAGATTGTATACATGTATGATAATTATCTAATTACAATTATTATATATGTATCACAATTTACAAAAAGTAAATAAGAAATTTTTTTGTGTAATAATTTTTTTTGCCATTGTCCTTGTCAGTGGACCATTTTATTTATTGATAATATAACGTACTAATTGTTTACTACCATTGTAAAATAAACGTTGTGTACTTTTTCTTAAAAAAAACATAATATGTTCCTTTATAAATGATGTGTTGGGATGGAGATGGAAAAGGAAGTAACAATTCTTCGAACTTGCAGTCAACAATAAAATTTATTCTATGCCGACATTTCGACTATACCAGAGTCTTCTTCAGGGCTAGAATGCTTTAGTTGAAGAAAATAAATATGTGGATAACAGCAAATAAATTAAAAGACGGACATTTAAAAATATAAATAAATAGTTAAAAACTACAGATTACAAAATGAAAATAGTCAAATATTAAAAAGAAGCTTATCTTTGATGAGTTAATATACATGGATGATTACAACAAATATCAAAGTAACAATACTGATTTTTTTTAATACAAAGATAAGAACTAATCCGGATTAGGGATTAGTCTATAAGCATCCATGTCTATTATATTCATCAAGGATAAGTTTTTTAATATTTGACAATTTTCACTCTGTGCTCTGTGGTTTTTAACTATTTATTTATTTGTATTTTTAAATGTTCGTATTTTAATGTATTTGCTGTTATCCATAATATATTCCATTTGAAATTTCTAAGTTAGTATTACGTACTCCGGAACACTTCTTGATACTTTTTTTGTCTATATCTCTAGTAAATTTGCTTAATTGAAGATAATCGCTACGTATCTCCCTTTATAACGGAGATAATTTTTGATTTATTCTCACATGCTCACCTGTAACTATTGGAATTTCAATTTTTTTAAAATATTGTAACGTGTGAGCCCCGCTGCTACGCTGAACAAGCGTCTAAGTATAGCGATGACGCAATCGCGCTAGCAGCCGGGCTACTTAAACAAACAAGCCGCGACGTGTTTGATTACTTCCGGTCGCGTGAACCTTTTGTGTTCATTGTTATTATGCGGTCGAACATTCTAGAGCTCTCTGGAAGTTAATGGCAGCTGTATAAAAGGGACGCAGCTTTGCTCGGGAGTTAGTTACATAATCAAATGAGTTGAGTTGACGAGTCAGTTACTTAGTTACATAGTTAGTTACATTCAGAGACATAGAGATATTCACATAGAGTGTTAGTGAGATTGAGAATGAGAGGCGACATTCCCTGGCCCGCGCACTCGCCAGATTTAACACCGTGCGACTTTTTTCTATGGGGTAATCTCAAAGAAACCCCAATAAATGTTTATGGAGCTACACTACATTTTAATCACTTGACAGGCTGTGATTTCGAGCGTATGAGACACGGGCTGAAGCTAGCAACCACAAGCAGCTGATTCATTAAACGCGGGCCGAAGTTAGCTGCTGGAACTGGCAGCTATCAATCTGTAAAAATAAAAATAATATAGGTAACAATAACTTAGTAGTTCTAGCACCAGGAATGTATAATGATGATTCATACTCTTCCAGATGTTTATCGTTTATGATTTTTTCATATTAATAATAAATTTAATATTTACGATACAGATTAATTTATTATATCCACTCATTACACAGAAATATGCTATTTGCTAATAAAAATATATTGCGAATAAATTACTTAAAAAAATCAATTTATCACATGGACATATAGGGAGTTAATAAATTTCTATACGCGCGTGCCTATTAGATGCAAATATTATATTCAGTATAATAAATTATAAATTTGTTACTGTTTTATATTTTATTGTAATAACTAATCCATTGTTTATTCATCATAAAGTACACGTGTTCAAAGCATTTCAATAATAAATGTTTGCAATGTTAGTAATAAATAATTACTATCGCAAAACTTTATTTATTTTGAAAATTATTTAGGATAAAACAAACATATTTCAGCCTTGGAATATTAATAACTAATCACAATAATTTGATTTGAAAGTGAGGAACGTGATCGAATGCATTAACAATATTAGGGATATCCTAATGTTTTTATTTTAATATTGTTATCTATTGATTTTTCTGTGAGTCAAAAAATTTGGAGAGAATAAAGATACATATTTATTTTTTGTAAAAATCTAATAGCAATATTTTTTTGGAATTGAAGAACTTATGCCCGGTTTCTCCAGAGCAACTTAAGACTTAAGTCGTGACTTATTCCTAAGTTCCACCGTAAACTGTTGCACCACGCAAAAATGTCAAAATGTGAGACGTAAGTAGCACTTAAATGTAAGTCGAAAAAAACAGTGACTTATGTGTCATATATGACAGTTGTCATATCAGTCACAGTAAATTTGTTTCATTTTGTGAAGTTACGGTGCGTCTTCAGCAATATGGACAAAAAACGTATTAATTATAGCAAAGAAGAGAAAAAATTGCTAACGGAGATTGTGGATAAATATAAGGCGATAATTGAAAATAAAAAAACTAATGCGGTCTCAAATATCCAAAAGGACAATACATGGAAATTAATTGCCGCCACATTTAATAAAAATGCATTAAATGTATGAGTTACTTTTGCAACAATTCTATTGTATAGAAATTGCTGGCATTTACTTACTTATTGTCTTGAATATATTCCAATTGAGGTTCGATTTGCCTCAGAATATCTATAGCTGTGATTTTAGTTATTCTAAACCGACAGAAGAAATCTTTGTCGTCATATAATTGAAACAAATCAAACCTATTATATATTTGTCGCGGAATTCTGACATTTTCAACAATATCGACAAAATCAACTTCGTCCACATTATCCACGATGTTAACGTCGTCAAAATTAGGGAAATCCGGTAAATCCATATCGAATACCGTTGATACAAATGTAAGCATATAAACACTGACATATACAATGAGAGCTTTGACATATTTTACGCTGTTGCCAATGTAATTTGTGACATAAGTTAAGTTCGCATTTGAATTTGCTGGTGCAACGCAATTGGGATATGAGACCGACTTACAATTAAGTAGCATTTCAATAATCAACGACTTAAGTTGCTGTGGAGAAACCGGGCATTAAGGACCTATTACTACCCTGCATCGCGTAAAAATACATTCTAATGATGAAAATTTAGAATTAGGAACACAAATATTTTGATATAAATAATTCATTGTTAGAATTTAAAAAATAAAATGAACCGCAAAATCAAACTTTGAAAAAAGTAGTGCGTATTCCCCGAACTCACCTTACATAATTTTTGGGAACTTAAAAACTTTTGAAGCTGTTAAATTAAAATTGTCAAATCAATTACTGGAGAAATAATAACTGTCAAATTATTTTCAGACTCAAATTATAAATATTGATTCTAAAATGTTCTATGGTTACTTTTATATTTTCCTTCACAAGGTTAGGTACTTTAGAAAATTGATTATGTGAGTTCGAGTACCTATTTGTTAACTTAATCTAACTAAGATAACATTCGTAACTTAATTTCTAAATTTGTAAAAAGTCAGTGCAATGTTTCTACGGCAACGGCTTACCTGATTTCTCTATTCTCTATAATTCTATAGTTTATAAAACCTACAATTTTAAAAATGGCGCTAAGCTTGTAGCAGTGGCTGCTGATTTAAAATATATATGTACAAATAATGAAATATTCTAAATTAATAATATAAGGCAGGCGACAAAACATCGTTTAATACAAAAACATCAAATAATAACAAAGATAAAAATAAAAAATCTGATGTGGCCATCATATTACCTTCCGTCAGTTCCACATATTTTGTACATTTTCTATACAGAAAGTTTCTTGCACAAGATTCTATATTTCGAGCACATTACCTTCTGTCAGTTCTATATATTTTCTACAAATTCCATACAGAAAGTTTCATGTATCTAAGAGCTTCCATATTTCCAGTAAAATATAATAATACAACACATACACAAGTCAATTGCACTTGACACTGACATCTGTCAATCAGCATTTTCTTAATATAGTAGCGGTTTCCATGGTTATAGCATAGCTAGCTGCTTTATGAAATTTAATTTCTTTATATTTTTACCTTCCGTCACCTTTAAGTAAGGAATGTATTGTCTTTGGTCAAAAAATTCGATGATGAGTTTTTAAACAATAAGCACGTTTTAGGGTCCCTAGAATACGATTTTACTATTTTTAAGACGATGTCTGTATGTGTGCGTATGTGAGTTTGTGTGTGAGTAACAAAAATATTGTTTGCGATACTCTAATACTACAATTTAAAAAATTATAATTCTTTCTTCTTCGTTACATCCAAATGAAGAGCTGATTAGATTGTGGTTAAAATTGGTCAACCGGAAGTACCCTCATTTGAAGATTTAAACAGTTTTTCTTGAAAAACTATGTTAAATATAATTTTTTCACATTTAATGTTATTATAAATATTAAAGAATATTTTATTCTCTATACAATTTGATTGCATTTTATACTTAATATTAAACGGATATAGAGTTAAAAAATTATAAATACATCAAATTTCGCAGCTATGGAAACAGCTACTATTTTTAAAAAATTCTGATTGTAAGATGTCAGTGTCAAGTGAAATTGACATAGTGTGTTTGTCTTATAATTTTACTGGAAATACTTTTGTTAAAAAATTTCTGTATGGAGTTTGCGTAAAATACATATAACTGCCGGAAGGTAATGTACAAGAAATAGAATCTTTTGCAAGGATCCATCTGTATGAAAT